>JAMPIV010003319.1:0-105767 GCA_024509875.1 Oreohelix idahoensis
CAAGAGAAAGAAAAGCAGAAGCTAGAGAGGAGAGGAAAGGGAAGAACCGTCTTTTACAGCAAGAAGAAGATGGATGATGAAATGGAAATTCGCAGGATGCCAGCATGAGAAAGAGAGAAGGAAGACAGCACGAGAAGGAGAGGGAACAGAGACAGCACGAGTTGGCGCTTTAAACTCTTGAGTTCCAAAGTCGTGGGGCTGCCTCTACCTCCAGCAATGGAGAGTCTTCTCCTTACTCTTCCTTAACTGACCCTGCTAACACTCAATCTCTTCAACTAAATGCTATGTCTTTCACTCTTGAATCTTTTCCTTGTCCAAATGAGAAGATTGACACATGGTTAGAAAAATTTGAGAAAATTGCAACTCTGTACGGGTTAGAGAGGTCGCGTTGGAATATGAAACTTTCCCAGGCCCTAAAAGGTTCTGCTATGATGTTTATTCTAAGCTGGAAAGTAGCCAACAAGACGACTACGAAGTGTTGAAGAAAGCGTTACTGGAGCGCTTTGAAATGAACGCTCGCAAGTTTTTGCAACTGTTTCGCAACAGCCGGAAAGAGAATTCTGAAACTTTTCACCAGTTCTCATCGCGTCTTAAGGGATATCTAACAAAGTGCCTTGAGCTTTCGCAGCTCCCCTCTACCTATGAAGGTCTTGAGGAACTTGTTCTAACTGAACAAATAAAGAACACTTTGTCTGCTGATACCCGGAGATTTCTCGCTGAGCAGGGGGCAGAAAAACTTGAAGACATTTTGGAAAAGTCTGAGCGTTATCACAATGCGCTGGCTGAACTACCGGCCACAAAGCGGAAACCGACAGAGGAGCATTTTCGAAAAACATAACCTAGAGCAATCTTCTCAGGCTTCTAACCAAAACAACCACAGAGAAACTGGACCTCAAAACCCCCCTCCTGAAAAATCCAAGTTCTACAAGAACAAGTACCCCAACCACCCCAAACAGTCTGATCAACCCGACCGCCCTACATGGCAGCGTAGCCAGAAAGGACAAGGTGGCAAAGGGAGAACCCCTGAGCACGGGACATATGATCAGACCGAGCACACCGAGCCTAAACGCATCGGATGCTTATTAACAGTCTCGCAAGGCGGAATTATTGACAGTGATTCCCAACCTCTTGGGGATAGACCCTCAACGCGAGGTATTGTTACTTTGAACGGTTCTCAAACTTCTTGCTTATTTGACACGGGGCTTTCTTATGATTGCATTGTTGCCAGAAAGCTGGTTAAAACCGGTCAAGAGACAGGAGAGACCGTCAAACTTTGTGGAGTTCGTAAGAGTGATGCACCTACAGCGCTTCCCATCGCATTGGTGGAGATACACTCTGACTTTGTCAGAGGTGTGATCAAAGCGGCTGTTATGGATGATCCCATCTACCCAGTCATACTTGGCGGAGATACGTGTGTATTGGGAAACCGGAAGAGCCGATTGTGGCAGCAGTAACTACAAGAGGGCAAACCAAGAAGGAACGGGAGCCTGCGCCTAATTTGTTACCTATGGAACTTAAAGAAGCGCAATACAAGGACCCTACTTTGGCACCCTGCTTTAGGAAACTGCCCATGGCTAAGGAACCCAAACAGCACGGGGACATTTTTTCTGAGGATGGCGTACTTTATCGGAGAACGGGCAAGCCTGACCAAGGTTACAACCAGCTCCTAGTACCGAAACAGTACAGAAGCCAAATCCTAGAAATGGGGCACTCTCTTCCCTTTAGCGGACATATGGGACAGAACGCCACAAACCAACGTATAACCACTCATTATTGGTGGCCAGGAGTAAATACTGATATTATCAGATATGTGAAATCCTGTGCCCAGTGCCAACGTGTGCCACCCAAGCAACGGGCACCCCCAGTTTCTTTGGGTGAAATGCCAATAGTGGGTACACCATTCGAACGGGTTGTGATCGACATTTTAGGGCCTTTCGAAAGGACTAAAAGAAGGAACAGGTTCATCCTGACCTTAGTCGATACATGCACTTTATGGGCAGAAGCTATCCCGCTAACATGCGCAGATGCCAAGCATGTCGCAGAAGCCCTCGTGCAGATTTTCACTCGGTTGGGATTCCCTCAGCAAGTGTTGACGGATAATGGATCTCCATACCGAAACCTGTTGATGGATGAGATCGTTAAGATCTTGAGGACCCAGCACATCCACACTAAGCCATATACTCCGGCCGGAAATGGGCTCGTGGAACGTGCTAATGGAAACCTCACCATGATGCTAAGTAAGCTGGCACAAGTGAAACCTGAAGATTGGGATCTCTGTATTCCTGCTGCATTATTTGGCTACAGAGAATCTCCTCATACTTCCACAGGATTTCCGCCAGCTACACTCTTATTCGGCAGACCCATAAAGGGCCCGCTTGAAGCCTTACTTCAGTCTCTGACAGACGAGAAGGCTGATGAGACAGTTGTCTCAGCCAGTAAATATGTGTCGGTTTTAAAGGAACGGTTGAAACTAGGGTGGGACCTAGCAACGACTAACTTTAAGCGAGCACGCACCAAGCACGCTAACCGATACAGGAAAGTCGCGGAAGAGAGAGAACTGGAAGCAGGAGAGAAAGTTTTGGTGTTGCTCCCTACCGAGAACAACCAACTGAAGATCGGATGGCAAGGGCCGTTTACCGTCCTGAAAAAGATTTCTAAGGCTAACTACCAGATCTCTATTGAAGGAAAGGAGAAGGTTTTCCATTTAAATCTCTTAAAGAGATACTTGGAAAAACCAGTGCCAACCTCCGACCATCTCCTGACGATCGCCAAAACTGACGAAGATGACGATAGTGGCAGGGATATTCCACCGCTATCACAGGAAATCTTTCAAAAATGTCAGAAGCGGCGACGCTCTTTCAAGCGCGCATATGAGACATTCCAGGGGAAGGAAACTTTGAGGAGTGGACTTGAGTAGGAATTGGACAGAGATGGAGGGGGAAGATGAGAGGGAAGAGGACAGACACCCCGAAGCTACGGTTATAGGAAATTAAACTCCATAACGCAGACATGGAGTGCTTCCATATCTTAAAGGGGGGAGGCTCTGTCACGTAGGGTTTATAGTCATTTAATTTCCGGGGCCCGAAAGGGGAGCAAAGAATAGTAACACTGTCCCCTACCAAGCATGTCGTAAAAGGCGACTAAGGAGGGTTTGGCATGGGGCCGGTTACACCATCCTGTAAAAAAATTTAAACCACAAAAAACTTCAACAAATATGGACAAGTCAAATAAAGAAAATAAAACACAGCCATCCAAGACAGGGGAAGGTCCTCTCGCGGGGAGGCGTATGATGCAACACAGAGAAAGCCGAAAGGAGTCTGTGTTGCTGACTAACCTTCTTTCTTCTAGGAGAACTTCCAGATTTGGCACCTGGAATGTTCGGACATTAAACGAACAAGGGAAAGTGGCGCAAGTAGCAGCAGAAATGAGGGAATACAAAATCGAGGTTCTGGGAATGTGTGAAACAAAGTGGAAGGGGGTAGACAGGAAGAAACTCATCACAGGTGAATTGGTGCTGTCCTCAGGACATGAAGACGAAAGTTCACACCACAGTGAAGGGGTAGCTCTTATGTTATCTAAAGAAGCACAGAAAGCACTAATTGAATGGGAAGCTGTTGGACCCAGAATAATAACAGCTTCTTTCAAAACAGCTAAAAAGAAAATTCATGTAAATGTCATCCAATGTTATGCACCAACTAATGACAAAGAAGAGTCTGTGAAAGAAGCATTTTATACTAAACTACAGGAAATTATGGATAAAGTAAAAAGAAGAGACATCACAATTTTGATGGGTGACATGAATGCAAAGATAGGTACAGTCAACACTGGATTCGAAGAAGTCATGGGAAAACATGGGCTAGGAGTAATGAATGAAAATGGAGAGCTATTCGCAAACTTCTGTGCTTCATATCAACTGGCTATAGGAGGAAGCATGTTTCCACATAAGAGAATACACAAGGCAACATGGATATCACCAGACCATAGAACAGAAAATCAGATTGATCATATATGCATAAACAAGAAGTTTAGATCATCATTGCAGGATGTAAAGGTATATAGAGGAGCAGATGTGGCATCAGATCACCATCTTCTGATAGCCAAAGTAAAAATGAAACTCAAGAGATATGCAACAATGCAAAACTATAGACAACAGTTTAATGTAGGACAGCTAAGAAATCAAGAAACAAGAGACAAATTTGCGGTCACAGTATCCAACAAATTCCAAGTGCTCCAACGGCTGGAAGATGTAGAGAATACAGAAGACTATTGGCAGCAGATCAAAACAGTATGGAAGGAGACATGTGAAGAAATACTGGGGAAAAGGGAAAGACAACAAAAAGCATGGATAACAACAGAAACCATCAATAAGATAAAAGACAGAAAAAACAAGAAAGCAGAGTTAAACACAAGCAAAACTAGAAGCTCCAAAGCCAAGGCTCAAGAAGTGTACACAGAAGCAAACAAAGAAGTAAAAAGAAGTATCAAAAGAGACAAGAGGAAGTATATTGAGGAGTTGGCAAGAGAGGCAGAAGATGCTGCAGCCAAAGGAAATATGAGAGAACTGTATAGCAGCACAAAGAAGCTAACAGGGAAATACAAGCAAACAAGTTGCCTCATAAAAGACAAGAATGGGAAACTGCTCAGCAATATACAAGAGCAAATGAAGAGGTGGACAGAATATTTTGGGGACCTTCTCAATAGACCAGCTCCACAAAACCCGCCGGACATCCAGCCAGCAGAAGAAGAGCTACAAATTAACGGTGAAAGACCAACGAAGGAAGAAATAAAGAAAGCCATAAAGCTTCTAAGAGAGGGAAAAGCGTCTGGACCTGATGGCATTCCAGCAGAGGCCATCAAAGCAGATATCGACACGGCTACAGAGATGTTATATAAATTACTTGGTAAAGTCTGGGAAAAGGAAGAGATACCAGCAGAATGGAAGGAAGGATATCTGGTTAAGTTGCCTAAGAAGGGAAATTTACAAGAGTGCACAAATTATAGAGGAATAATGTTACTATCAGTGCCAGGAAAAGTGTTAAACAGGATTATCCTTGAGAGATTAAAAGAGTCCATAGACAAGAAACTGAGAGATGAACAAGCAGGTTTTCGACAAAACAGATCATGTACAGACCAGATAGCCACTTTGAGAATAATAGTTGAACAAAGTCTGGAATGGAATTCACCACTATACATCGGATTTGTGGACTACGAAAAGGCATTTGACAGTGTAGACAGAGAATCACTTTGGAAATTGATGAGGCATTATGGAGTTCCCCTGAAGATCATTAATTTAATAAAGAAAACATATGAAGACATGACATGCAGAGTTCTTCACGAAGGACAGCTTACAGAACCGTTTGGGATAAGAACAGGAGTGCGACAGGGATGCCTCTTGTCTCCATTTCTTTTCTTGCTGGCAATAGATTGGGTTATGAGATCATCGACAACACACAACAGAAATGGAATCCAGTGGACTCTGACTAAGCAGTTGGATGATCTGGATTTTGCTGATGACTTGGCTCTTCTGTCCCATAACCGTAATCAGATGCAGGACAAATTGAAAACACTCGATGAGAGGTCACAGCAATTGGGTCTGAAAATACACAGGGAAAAGACAAAAATAATGAGAATAAATGCAGGTAATGATAACAGGGTTGAACTTGAAGAAACACCAATTCAAGATGTAGAATCATACACATATCTTGGCAGTAATATAGACAAAGTTGGAGGGACAGACAGCGATATCAAAATAAGAATACAAAAGGCAAGAGGAGCTTTCATTGCATTGGGAAATATATGGAGATCAAGAGAAATCGGATACCACACGAAAATAAGAATCTTCAACTCAAATGTGAAGTCAGTCCTATTGTATGGCTCTGAGACATGGAGAACAACAAAGACAACAACCAAAAAGCTACAGACTTTCATAAATGGGTGCTTGCGTAGAATAGAGGGATTAAAATGGTATGACAAGGTTACCAACGTGGAACTGATGACAAGAACTAGACAAGTGCCAGTGGAACAAGAGATGAGAAGAAGACGATGGCGATGGATAGGACACACACTGAGGAAACCTGTTGATAGCATTACAAGGCAGTCCTTGTTCTGGAACCCCCAGGGCAAGAGAGGCAGAGGAAGACCAAGAAGTACATGGAGAAGAGAGTTGGAAACAGAGGTGAAAATGATGAGGAGAACATGGAAAGAACTTGAGATGATGGCACGGGACAGGAGGACTTGGCATGTGTTTGTTGAAGGCCTATGCTCCTTTGGGAGTGGAGGGTTATGAATGAATGAATTTCCTACATCTTCTTCCTATTCTTTCACATAAATTCTCTCTTTTATTATCTCTGTATTTCATTTTTTTCCTGTATATTTTTCATCCATTCGTTTTGCGAATATTATTCTCATATAATTCGCAAACTTTACCTTTTTCCTTTCTCTAAAACTGAGAATCGCGCTAGGACGATATTACGTAGATGTCAGGGCTGCAGGGCGTCAGAAGGCGTGATAAGTCGGTTCGCTGAACACAGGACGTAGCAAATCGTCTACATTCTCACCGAGCGCGCGAGCTTCTTCTCGGCATAAGTCCCGGTGAGGTGTGATACTTTACATCTGCACCGGTCAGTATCCAGACATTTGTCTGGAAATCCCAAACTGACACGGCGCTCACTTGGGCCATGGTCAGCTGTAGTGTGAAAACTGCCCTACAATGGAGTCAGGCTGTCTGGGATTTGAAACTGACACGCGTACATCGTGGTCAGTAGGTGACAGTTACGACACGCGTTAAGCGGACGTAAATGTTGGGAGTAGGGGAGATAATTTCGCTTGGCGAAATAAGTTTGGGCCCTTTGTCTGATTTTAAGATATTGGCCAAGTTTGAAACTTTAATTTCATTCTCGCTCATAGACTCCACAGTAGATAGGTCGCTCGAAAAACAGAATAGCTGTTAGCGAAGATCTCAGTTTGTTTCGGCAATTTGTCGAACTTCTAGACTTCCAGAAATATTTTCAGCATTTTTATTCTTAAGTTGTGCGACTACCTGTAATTCTGTGGTTGAGGTAATTAATATGATAGATATATAGATTTTGTGAGTGTTAAAGTGTTAAATCGCTTAATTCATTTTAATCTATTTCTTTAGCGCAGAAGAGAAATAAAGTGGTAGGCTATTATATTTTCTAGGGAAGCATTCAGTGGAAAGCAGACTAAAAATTTAATTTCTAGCTTATAACGGCAATTGTAGCTATTTATAAATTTAATTTAACTGCTAATACTCAGTCGAGTGTATTTTTCTAAACTAACGTATACACTCTAGAATCCAGCCTCATGAATGGTGACGGAATACGCACGTGTTCTTAATTTATGAGGATTGCTGATTTTTTAATTATAACTTACGTCACGGGAAGTTTAAATGATAAGCAAAGCTCTCTGCTTGCAAGTTTAAATGTAAGTTATAACCAGTTCTGATTCTGTTTATTATATTATATGTGTTATTTTTCCTCCACACAGTGAAAGTTTTGGGGTGACCCTAACTTTACCAGCACCTAGTAGTAGTTTCCATACTTGTGAAGAAATAGACAGTCCTTATTTTGAACCACGTGGGTTTTATCAAGTAACACTGATCTGACGGTGCAAGTTAGACAGAAATACTAATATCCCTATAACGGGTTTTCAAAGACTGTAATGATAAATACTGGACCTTGGAGCCAGCACTTAATTTCTTCTAGAAACTCTATATAATTTGCTGCCTGGTGGCGTGAATATTAACAATCATTTCCCGACTAGATTATATCTTGTGGACAAATCTGTGGTGTGACTAAAGTGAATCCTATACTGAGGGAAGGCACCGACCCGACATTCATCATTTCTAGAAACCTACGCTATTGACACTGTGCTCTGCTAACTCCCGCGCCTGGAATAATTGTTAGGTGACATAATCAGACATTTGAACAAATTTGCACACCCAAGTAGTCGTTCCCGGAGACTCCGAGTTAAATACGTCTTTTGGAACTGGGGACTTCTTGGCAGAAGACTGCATTTTTTTGAGTCTGTGTGAAAATCTAAAATCAATGTGTTCCAAGAGGCAGCAAGCAAAGTCGTGAGTACAAGTGTGAGAAGCCATGGCGGAATGAATGAGTGTACGCTGGTTTGAGTGATATTTTTCACTATTTTATCTTTGACACCCTGTTGCTGTCCTAATTTTTTTTCAATCTGCATAATTTGTTGCTAAGGCTAGAGTTCTGGTGTTTTTGTCTTAGGTTAAATCAGATTTTTTTTTCAAACTCTGTGCATATAATTACGAGATAAAACAAAGAAAAACTCTTAGACTCAAACCCTATGTATCTGTGACTCTGGCGCCATCATCTGTTCTCTTAACGGGGCCGGGCTAAACCTAGAGTTAACACTATAACGGGGCTATCATCCTTGCAACATTTCCTTGATTTTTTTATGACTATGTGTATATGTATTTTCCTTGATGTACTTTCTTTGATGTTGTGAGCCGATTTTTCCTGATATTAAAATCGCTCTTGAACTAAATAATCGTGTTTGGTCAGCTCGTTCTAGATAATATATACATCATTGTTATAGTTTTCCCACGTCTGTGTGTTTACCTGTCGTCACGTGTATGTGCGTGCCTGTGAGTGATAGAAATATACGTAATATGTATATTGGTGTAGTCTGTCTGACGCTGTAACAACTGTTGTAGAAGATAGGTGAGAGAGAGAAGAATTCTTTTCGCTTTCAGAGACAGCCACTATATCAAAATCTATCATCTCACGTGTGTGGAAATTCTATTACCTTTCACTAACTCTCACTGAGTCTATCACCTATTCAAACCTATTCAGAAGGGACCAAACCTAGTCTTAATTCTCCTATCGGAAATCTACGACACTCATGGAACAAGGTGCAGAGAGGCTGGGTGAGTTGCTAAATGTTGCTGAAAGGTATCAAGCAGCTCAAGCAGAGGTAACAGGTAATAAAAAGAAACAAGTGGATAACTTTAGGGCACCACAGAACTTTAATAAATTTGATCCTAGGGATCAAAACAAAGGTAAGCACCAGTTTGATAGGCCACGGTATGAAAATAAAAATAAAACCCCACAATTCGATGAAAGGAAATATGATGAAAGAAAATCTTTCAACCAAGGAAAAAGGTGGTGTAAAAATTGTAAGATGAACAATCATGACACTGACCATTGTAGAAGGAAACCTCCTCATTTTGCTGCTATGACATCGGGGAAAAAGGAAAAGAAGGGCAAACCTGAAGAATTACAGGAACCATACCACCCCCCAGTGTATGAAGATGTCATCTGTAATGGTGTCACTATAAGATGTTTATATGATACCGGTTTAGATTACGATTCCGTTGTGAGTTCTCACCTGGTGCAGGCCGATCAATACACCACAGAAACAGTGGAGATTCAAACTGCAACCAAGGATGTAGCTACCATGACACTTCCCGTCGCCCGAATAAAAGTGAAAACGCGATATGTGGAAGGAATCATAAAAGCAGCAGTGATAAATGAGCCAATCTACCCTCTGATATTGGGGTGTAGATATGTCTTCTTGGGGAATCCCAAGAGACCTGTGATATTGGCAACAGTGCAGACCAGATCACAGTCAAACAAGGAGGAGGATAATCCAATAAATACTCATCCAGATGAGATGAGGAAGGCACAGGCTGAGGACAAAACACTCAAGCCATGTTTCAAGAAGTTGCCCAAATCTCATACACCTCCAGGCAAGGGAGAGTTTTATATGAAGAACAAACTGATATATAGGAAGGCTGGATCTGAATCCAATGGTCACGGACAGCTGGTCCTTCCCACTTCATATAGGACTAAAGTGTTGGAACTAGGGCATGCGATTCCCTTCAGTGGTCATATGGGAATCAGCGCAACAGGACAGCGAATAGCTTGTCACTATTTCTGGCCAGGAATAACTGAAGATATCAAACGATATGTAAAATCCTGTCCAGAGTGCCAACGAGTAGCACCTAAACATTGGACTGCACCAGCAACTCTGGGGGAAATGCCCATAGTGGGAACACCCTTTGAGAGAGTTGCCGTGGATCTTGTGGGACCTCTCACCCGAACCAAGAGAAGGAACAGCTACATTCTGACTCTGGTGGACACTTGTTCTATGTGGGGAGAGGCTGTAGCCCTGTCATCGATTGATTCTAAACATGTGGCAGAGGCATTGCTCACAATTTTCACCAGGTTAGGCTTTCCCAATCAAATCTTGACTGATAATGGCTCTCAGTTCAAGGGGAAACTAACTGAAGAAGTTTTCAGGATCTTCCAGGCCAAACACTTCCATTGTAGTGTGTATCATCCCCAAGGGAACGGCCAAGTGGAAAGATTTAACGGCACATTGATGTCGATCCTGAGAAAGTTGGCACACGAAAAACCAGATACATGGGACCAGTACCTGCACGCCGCCCTCTTTGCTTATAGGGAGGTACCCCATAGTTCAACCGGTATGGCCCCGGCAACATTATTGTTTGGAAGGCCAATAAAAGGTCCACTCGAAGCTTTGTTAAGAACGTGGACTGATGAAAAGGCAGAGGAAAACATTACATCTTCATACCAATATGTGAATGAGCTGACCACTCGTTTAAAAACTGGCTGGAAACTTGCCAATGAAAATTTGAAACAAGCCAGGAAGAAACATGCTGCCTATTATAACAGGAAGGCGAAAGACAGAAATTTGGCTGTGGGAGAGAAAGTACTGCTTCTTTTGCCCGGGAGTCAGAATAAGTTACAAATTGGATGGCAGGGTCCATATACAATTTTAGAGAAGGTATCTAGAACAAATTATAAGATAGATAAGAAGGGGAAAGAAAAAATCTATCATGTGAATCTCCTGAAGAAATATTTGGAAAGAGAACATCAGGAGGAGACACACTTGTTGACCTTGTCCATCGCCATGGAGATGAAAAAGGAACCACTTTCATCATTTGAGTATCCATTACACCCCTGTGAGACAGCAGCACAGGTGAAAATCAGTACACATTTAACGAAAACTCAGAAAGAGAGAGTGCAACAGGTTCTAAATAATCATGCAGAGGTGTTAACAGACCGACCAGGGCATACAAACCTATTGGAATATGATATGAAACTGATAGACCCCACACCTGTCTGTATGAAACCATATTCGATTCCGTTTGCTAAGGAGAAAGCTTTGAAGGAAGAGATAGACTATCTATTGAAGGAGGGAATTATTTCACACAGTGAATCCTCATATAGTTCCGGTGTTGTACTCTTAAGGAAGCCCTCTGGAGAACATAGACTCTGTATAGATTACAGGAGACTGAATGCTATTACAGAAGGACAGGTGGATCCATTGCCGGATACAAATCAGCTGTTTGCCAGACTAAATAAAGCTAAATATTTCTCAAAAGTGGATTTGAGTAAAGGATACTATCAGATTCCAGTAAAGCCTGAGGTTAGACCATACCTAGCCTTTAGTACCTCAGAAGGACACTATGAGTTTAATAGATTGCCATTTGGATTGAAGAATGCGCCTAGTGTCTTCTCTAGAATGATGAGAAAGTTATTGGACCCTCTGAATAATCCATGTATAACAAATTTCATGGATGATATCCTTATAGCAACAGAAACATTTGAGGAACACATTGACTCTCTGAAGATGCTGTTTGATCGACTTGGGGAAGCAAATTTAACAGCCCGACCAACCAAATGTTGCGTTGGATGTAAAGAATTGGAATTTTTGGGACACACAGTTTATCAGGGAAACATGACCCCTGACCCAAAGAACTTAGAGAAACTAAAGAAAGCCCCGAGACCACAAACCAAGAAGGACGTGAGATCCTTTGTCTCATTATGTGGTTTCTACCAGAAGTATATCAGGAACTTTAATTCCATATGTGCACCGTTAACTGATTTGACACGTAAAGGACATCCAGATCGCATTACATGGACCCCACAATGTGAAATGGCTTACCAAGAATTGAAGGAAAAGCTCACAAGTAAACCTATTTTGAAATTACCTGACTTAAGTCAAGAATTCATAGTAAGGACGGATGCAAGTAATATTGGGTTAGGTGCAACTCTACTACAGAAATCAGATGCATTGGATGGGGAATTAAGCCCAGTGGCATATGCTAGCAGAAAGTTGAATAAAGCTGAAATCAACTACTCAACTAGCGAAAAAGAATGTCTTGCAGTAATATGGGCAATAAAGAAATTCAATATTTATCTGTATGGGAAGGCATTTAAGTTGCAAACGGACCACAAACCTTTATCGTTTCTAGCCCAGGCTAGGCATGAGAACTCTAGGTTACTCCGATGGTCCTTGCTTTTGGCTCCCTATAATTTTAGCATTGAGTATATATCTGGAAAAACAAATTTGGGAGCGGATTTTTTTAAGCCGCCATCCGTGTGATGAGAATCACCGTAAACCCCAGAACTAATAATAAATTTCTCTATGTGTATATAGAATAAAGGACTGACATATAATGTCTGTTTTAAGAGGGGAGATGTCGTGGAATATTCTAATCCACATATATAAATTATCAAGTAAATATAAAGCCTAATAAATACATATAATAAATAAAGGAAGAAGAATGGTAAAGAACAGTGCTGTCACAATGACAGTACTCGAAATCCCCCTTGTTTTCTACTTCGTCGGCAAATTGTAACGCTTTCACGTTGATAGTAAAAGCCTACTGTATTATTACCCGCGTTCTTCAATGAAACGTGTGCTGTATTTCTTGCAAAAACATTGAGATACCAAGCTGAACAATGACCTAATTTTAATATTTCATTCATTCCATTTTATACACGGTGTAACTAAAGACAGATGGACTAAAGGATAGAGAGAAGGGAGAGGCATAAAGCCGAACACGTGCAACACAAAACACGCGTCGCGCGATACACAATTACTACTATCACGCGTGTAAGGCCACATGCACTAACTTTTTCGGACGGACAGTGATAAAAACACTAACCTTCCCAGAGTTAGGTTTTTAAATCCTGAAAAACTCTTATTAGAAAGATGACAATAGATGGGTTTACGTTTGAAAACATTACAGTACCCAGACAGCACATCTTCGAAACAGGAGGTAGAAGGAATTGCATATTTTGAACGCAGCATTTTAGCTCTATTAAATATATATATTTGGGTTCCTTAGGGTTTGCTGACAAAGAATATGTACAACGTTACGCAAATAGTCTAGGAATTAACAAGTTATAACCAAAATAAAATAGTGGGGATGCCTGACAGCATGAAATCATTTCTGCTCATAAAATTTTTTTTAATATTTTGTTTAAAAAAAACCGTGCGTACGGAAATAGCCTACCATGTAAACTCCAAATTGATTGGAGCGCAACAAATATAAGACTAAACACGATTGGTCGGGCTATAAATGCTATCCTTGGTTGTTAGGGGAGACGTAAGAAGTTAAAATTTTTTCAAACACTTGTCGAAACGTGGCTCCATTGGCCAGACTCGCTGATATACTCACTTAGGAGCGTTAGTTCGAGACCACTAGTTCAAATAAGCTTGATAAAGCAACAGTGCGTTGAAGCCAGCTCATATTTTTGCTAAATAAAAGCCTGGAACATAAGCAGATGGGAATTTGTGCCAGTATTTGTGCCAGAATTCATTGCTAATCAACGTATCTGTGTTTGTTTCCATGAATTGTGGTAAGCTTGAAACATTCAGTATCTTTTAATGAAAATTGAATGTGAATTGTTAATTTATGCCTGTATATATGTGTAGTTCAGTAGCAAACATGATGTAAAGCCTATAATGCTCCAGCCTGAACAGAAGGTGTCGGAGGAAAGTAAAACGGCATGGAATGGCCAAACAGTACACTGACACCTAGATGATTGACTAGAAAGAAATAATGCTGGAAATGCAGAGGCGTAGTAACCATTAAGGAGGTTAATACTGGTATAAAGTATTTCAGATGAAGCTGACAGTTGGCCTAACGCTCTGAACTCAATGTTTGTGATGTATTGTGCTCAGTGTAAAAAGAGAGTATAAATTAGTTTATGAAGTAGAAGGTACATCCTTCTTGTTTTCAGGGACCGTGGTCTTGATGGTATTGAGCAGCACCTGGTCAGAGCTTTGCTGAATCCAGAGTCGGACAGCATACTCCTTGGTCCATTTAGCTATCAGTGAGGTGTCTCCAGAGCACAGGGGAGAAATCGAGCAGAGGAGTCCTTTCCTGCCGCCATCACGCAAGATAAGCTGATGTGGCCAGCTGAGCTCAAAATTATGTACCCCCATCTTAAAATAACATTGTAACATAAACTTAAGAGGGGAAGTAAATTGTTTTAATATCAGGAACTGAGAACATCTCCAATACTAGTTCCAATAAAGACAAACTATTGAAGTCATGATGACAAATACCAACAGAGCTTGAACAAAACAAAACCAGTATTACCTCATATTACTACTACACAACTGACACACATAGGATACTATTTTCAAAAAGGGTGACAATCGACAATGTGGAAACCACAGAGGCATATCCCTTCTCAGTGTCCCTGGTAAAATCTACTCTAGAATCCTAGAGCAGAGACTCCAATGCCTAGCTGAGCCACAATTGGATGAAGCCCAGTGCGGATTCCGAGCAAACCGAAGTACTTAAGACCTAATTTTCACACTCAGACAGCTGAGTGAAAAGGCCATTCCAGCACCTCTGATTCATTCTATACAGAGCTTCTACAAGTCTTGCAGAAATTATGTGAGGACAGCAAACTATAAGTCAGAAGAGTTCAGGACCACCACTGGTGTAAGACAAGGCGATATCCTCTCACCTTATCTTTTCATACTCCTCATGGACGATGTCATCAAGGCATGTAAGGAGAGAACAAGAAAGTATTCAGTGGGGTACTGGAAGATGAGACAGGTCTGTATTTCAGAGCTAGCATTTGCTGATGATGTTGTCCTGATTGCTAAATCAGAGACACATCTCCAATCCATCCTGCAAGTCTGGAAGGAAGAGCTGGAGAAGAGAGGGATGGTCATAAGCAGCTCTAAAACAAAATCCATGGTGATATCACGAGAAGAAAGAAAACATCAGATTACGTTGGGAGAACAGGTCCTGGAGCAGGTCGACCACTTTAAATACCTCGGAGCTATTATAGACCGAAAGGGAGGCATCAAAGAAGAGTTGACCACTCGAAAAGCAGCGGCTGGGAGACTTTTTCAGGCCATAAATCGAGGATTCCTCAGCAAGAAAAAGGTTGGTAAGAAAACGAAGATGGCTGTATACCGCTCCACCTATGTCCCAGTCTTCACATATGGATGCGAGTCATGGGCAATGACTACAACCCACAAAAGCCAGATCCAAACCTCAGAAATGAGGTATCTGAGGAAGGTGGTTGAAGTAACAAGAAGAGACATGGTCCGCAACCAGACGATACATCAAGGCCTAAAATCCTACCCCGCTGCAGACCCAAATAGAACAGTCCCAACTAAGATGGTTTGGCCATGTCTGCAGAATGGGAGAAGATCGGCTACCACGACAAGCATGGGAAACAAAGAGCCAGGGATCCAGTCCTCCAGGACGACCCAGAGTCCGCTGGGAGGACAACATTAGACAATCTTTGAAGGACCGAGGACTAGAATGGAACCAGGCCAGGAAGAAGACAGCTGATAGAATGGTCTGGCGCTCTCTCTTCCAAACCTCTACACCTCACGGTAGAAGGGGAACGACTAAGTAAGTAAGTAAAAATTGAAGGAGATATTACTGATCCTTGGGGTATTCTATTTTGTTGTTCTCACAGTTCTGATCTATCATTGTTTACCTGAACAGTGAAATATCTATCTTGCAGAAAATTCTCTAAATAATTATATATATTTGCCGGTTATTCCTATCTTCTTCATTTTAAAGAGAGCACCCTCTCTCCAGCATTCATCATAAGCCCTAGCTATATCTAAAAACACTAGCTTTTGAAATCCTAATTTTACTTCATGTTCCAATTTAATTATCTGATCCATAGTGCATCTGTTCTTCCTAATGCCAGTCAGTCTCTGCCCTTTCAGGTCATTTTATATGAGATATTATCATATGTTAATGCCTTTAATGGCTTTTAACTTATTCCACACATCTGTTGTAGAGTTATTTGTAGGGTTCAGTGTTTGGCAGAAATTTCTCCAATGATTTTTTTCTTTTGCCTTAAGTATTATTCTGTTTGATTCATTTCTTATGTTCTTATAAACATCTAAATTATCTTCAGATCTATGCTTTCTATATTCTTGTAGAGCTTGTTTTCTTTGTTTTTGAATTTCTGTACATCTAACTGTCCACCATGGTGTCGCATAGAGATTTATGATCAATAAATTTTCTATATTCTTTTCTTGTTCTACCCGTGTCCTCTACTTTATTATCGCTCTTTTATCCTTTTCCTGTTTTTCGCATTCGTTCGTTTGCGACAAAATATTACTTTCCCATTCAAACTTTCGCCTGTTTCTTTTCTCATTTAGAAACGCATTGTATTGCGTAATAATGTCAGTCCCTGGATGTGAGCGAATAGTGTGAAAATTCGTCTCGATAGACATGGGATGGCAGACATATCATCTAACATTTTCATCTGACACGGCGCTCTACGGTTAAGTTTCTCGGTGTTAGGTGTGAGTAGGCGCCAATCTGCTGCGCTCAGAAATGAGAGTAGTCGGAGTAGGTGTGAAGACGCGTTTTGGCAGTTATGGCCAGCGTCTAAGTATGTGGAGTGTTAAGAGGAGAGGGTGGAGACGGGGGGTTTGTGAAAATAGCGCGCATCCTTTGTCCATTTTCATATATCTTACCCAGAGTTTTAGACTTCATGCACTCAGTACTCCGCAGTCAAGACGAGAACGACCTAGCTTTCGATTCCTAAAGATCTCTGTTAATAGAAGCATCATTTAGTTGGTCGAAGTGGATTTAGTTCTTAGTAGTTCTGTGTTGAGGTAAATATATTATATATCTAGTAGTATTGAGTGATTCAGGGATAACCGCTTATTTCATTTTACTAGTTAGATTTCTGTGCAGAAGAAATTAATTTATAAGTCCGTTATATTCGCTAATCGACATGTTACTGTGGAAAGCAGAATAAACTATAATTTCTAGCTTAAACTCATGCAGCTGTAAATAAAGTTTATTAAACTGCTAATAATCAGTCGATAATATTTTAAACTAACGTATAACTGCACTGATTCATCATTGAGTATTGAGGAAATACGTATGTATTTCTAATTCATGATGACTGATTTTATGAATATAACCTATTTTACGGGAATTTTAAACGATAAGTCAAACTCTCCGTGGGCAGTTTATAATGTAAGTTATAACCGAGGAATAGTATGTATAAGTATTTTATTATGTTGTTTTCTCTTTATTCAGTGAAACTGGGGTAGCCCAACTCTACCAGCGTTTTAGTACATGAGAAATATATGTGAAGAACAAAAACATTTTTTTCTTAAAGACTTGGGTGTATAAATTAAAACATGTCTGGCATTGCGTTGGCATCCAGAACGACAGAGTACCCATTACCTGAACTTTCAAGATTAAATGAAGTAACGGGCCTATCGTGCCAGATTTGATTCTTCCTGAGAAAAACCTCAAGTACATTTTCAGCCCTTGTGGCCAGTAAAATATTACGATCAGTAACATTCCGACGGAGTTTTGCCTAGTTGTGGTGTGACCAAATAAAGTCCTATACTGAGAGAAGGCACCTACCTGACATTCCTCTTTACTAGAAACCTAAGCTATTGACACTGTGCTCGCTGTTAACGTTCGTGCCTGGACAATTTTAATGTGACAGAACCAGATATCCTAAAATAAGAATAACCAAGGAAACGTTCCCTGAAGTAGTGAATTCAACATATCTTTGTGGAGCTGGGGTTCCCTTGGCCAATGACTAATCCCGGAGATTCTGTATGTGCATGTCCTAAAAGTTGTTTATCCAGAAGTTGCTACCAAAGCTGTAAGTACGAACGAAAGCTAGTGATCACTGCTGACTGAATAGAGTGAATGCAGGACTGAGTGATTCCTTTATTGTTGTATTTTGGCACCCATTTTGCTGTCTTAAATTTCTTTATGCAAGTTTTGTTGCTAACAATATTTTCCTTAGGATAGATCAGAGTATCAAAGCCTGTTCATACCTTTAAAGGGAACTCTCAGACTAAAGCATATTTATCCGTGACTCTTTGGGGCTATCACTTTTCTTCTAACAGGACTGTGGGCTATACATCGAGGGAAAAGATCATACCAGTGGGTCTATCATTCTTGTAGCAATTCATTGACTTTATGACTATTTGTATATGTTTGATGTAATTTTATGTGTTGTGATGGAATTTTATGATAATTAAAATTCATATAAACTTATTCAACTCCGCCAATGCCGGTCCCAAGCCCGGATGAAAAAGGAGGAGGGCGGCCTGCATGGAGGCCGTAAGGAGGCAGCCCCTCCACCATGCAAAGGCACAACAGGCCAATCACCTGTTTGCTTTAAATCCCGATTACTAGCAACACAAGAGAGAAAACTGGACTGATTCTAAAGGCGACGAACTGGAACGGACTACGGACATAGTATTCTATGTCTTTCTTGTCGTTCGAAGCAGATACATCAGTAAGTTCTGAGAAGAATATAGAACACACAAAAATAACGCTGTACACGGTTCTGCCAAATGACAATAAGAAACAAGAACAATTAGAAACTGATAGAAATCCATAGTCGTTACCATGACAATTATGTCAATACTCATACTATCGAACACTACATTAATCTATCTGATAGCAGGTTTGTAGGCGGCAACTGTGACACTATAATCGGAGCAGAATTTATTTTGTATCGTATGTACTATTACATAAGCTACATTTACTCCATCTTTCGATGCTCAAAATAAATGCTTACTTTAGCTTATATTCCATAAGATGCAAATCCATTTCGGAATCACAACGCAAAAGCCCTTGGTGCTGTAGAATAAACAGTAAATAAATATTAGACAAACATAAAGGTATGTTTTCAGGCACTCGTAAGAAATAAAGAAGTAGAAAACTAGACAACACTATCCTCCCTGCCATTGTGATTCGTGTGCATAGCTAGGCGGGGTTGTCGCACGGAAGGTCCTGGGTTCGAGTCCTGGGTAAGCCATTCACGTCTGTTGTTTTTCTGTTTTGAATGACTGAGTAGATTTTAAATTACACTATTTCCTGGCACATAGGAAGTACCTGGGTAATGAGATCTTTAATCAACATCACCTTTCAGTTCCCCAAGAAGCACAGAGCTTCAACAAACTTATACCAAGTTTTTCCATGTTCTCATCCCTTTCATATTTGTCCCCAGTTTCTCTTCTCCATATGTTCTTCTTTCACCCTCTCTTGTGCTGGGGATTACAGAAGGACTGCCTTGTATGTATGTATAAAAAAAAAAGTCAAAATCACATAGTAGACGGTCGTACTACAGATATGTTATGCCCTCCCACTTGAGGTACCAGTGCGTGCAGGCCTGTCATCCTGATGGGAAGTATGACGTCAGCAAACCATAGCCAAGATGGCCGCCCCCTTGGAAGCATGCACGAGAGAAAAGCAGCGTGCAGTTATCCGTTTTTTGGGTAGTGAGGGTGAAAAACCAGCAGACATTCATTGGAGGATGAAGAGGCAGTATGGGGATGCTTGTGTGTCACTTCAGCAGGTTTATGTGTGGCACAGGAAGTTTAAAAGTGGGGTGTCAATTGTGACTGATGCAGCTCGCTCCGGCCGGCCTAACACTGTGACTACGCTTGACGCTATCGCTGCAGTGGAACGAGTGATACGGGAAAACCGGCGGATAACAATCAATGAGGTGGCTGGAGATTGGAAGATCAGTCATGGCTCAGCACACCACATCATTCACGATGTGCTGCAGTACTACAAAGTCTCCGCTAGGTGGGTACCAAAACAACTCACCCCCGAACTGAAAAAAACGTTAAGTGGATGTTTGTGAAACACTGTTACAACTCTGAACGAGATGGCTTTCTACACCGTACAGTCACTGGTGTTGAATGCTGGGTCCACTACTTCCAGCCAGAGACTAAGCGAGCCAGCATGGAGTGGTGACATTCATCCTCGCCAAAAGCAAAGAAGTTCCATACAAATTGATGCTCACGCTCTTCTGAGACTGTAAAGGCCCAATCCTGGAGCTTTACATGTGCAGGGGACTCACTATCAACAGCGAATCTTACTGTGATCTGCTTCACAACCACTTGAAACCTGCAATCAGGTCAAAACATTGCAGCTTGCTCAGTTCTGGTGTGTTGTTACAGCATGATAACGCGCGGCTGCACACAGCTCATGTGACAGTAACGAAAATCACGAATCTGCGTTTGGAGTGTCTTCCACATCCTGCATATTCCCCTGACCTAACACCAAGTGATTATCATGTGTTTGGGTCCCTCAAGGAGGCACTCGGTGGCAAGAAGTTCAGTACAGACGATGAGGTGAAAAATGCGGTGCATACGTGGCTACGCAGTCAGTCAGAAGAGTTTTTTTCTCGCGGAATCCAGGCATTAGTGAAGCGCTATCACACCTGCATTGAACTTGGTTGGGACTATGTTGAAAAGTGATTAAGTGTTTTCATTCCTATTTGTGCATATTCTGTTAATAAAAAAATATTAAGGTTACTTTTTGACTCCTTCTCGTGTGTGTGTGTATATATATATATTATCATTCAGGCAAACAAGTCGTAGTTTAAACCATAAACCATAAACTACGACTTGTTTGCCTGAATGATAACATTCCCAGTGCTCAGCTATTTTCACTACTGAATGTTCTTCCTCTTAAAAAATTCTTCTTCTTCCAAGATCTCCTGTTTGTGCATCAAATTTTACATGGCAGAACGCCTTCATACTTGCAAATGTTCTTTCGCTATAAATACTGCTCATATTTTATACGTGGCGACCTACTTTTGGACCTTGCAAAACCTCGAACTGACCTCTTCCAAAGCTGTTTTAGTTATGCAAGTGCTTTAGCATGGAATTCCCTACATAAGTCTGTCAAAACTGATAATTACATCTCATTTAAAAGACATCTGCATTCACATGTCATGAAATCTTGTATACACATTTAACGACAATTCTGTTTCAGTTATTTCAATGTTTCCATGAGCATTTAACTGTCATTGTAATTTTTTCAATTTTCAATTGAATTTTTAATATTTTACTTACTTACTTAGTCGTTCCCCTTCTACCGTGAGGTGTAGAGGTTTGGATGAGAGAGCGCCAAACTATCCTATCGGCTGTCTTCCTCCTGGTCTGGTTCCATTCTAGTCCTCGGTCCTTCAAAGATTGTCTAATGTAGTCCTCCCAGCATACTCTGGGTCGTCATGGGGGTCTGGATCCTTGGCTCTTTGTTTCCCATGCTTGTCGTGGTAGCCGATCTTCTCCCATTCTGCAGACATGGCCAAACCATCTTAGTTGGGACTGTTCTACTTGGGTCTGAAGGGGGTGGGATTTAAGGCCTTGACGTATCGTCTGGTTGCGGACCATGTCTCTTCTTGTTACTTCAACCACCTTCCTCAGATACCTCATTTCTGAGGTTTGGATCTGGCTTTTGTGGGTTGTAGTCATTGCACATGACTCGTATCCATATGTCAAGACTGGGACATAGGTGGAGCGGTATACAGCCATCTTCGTTTTCTTACCAACCTCTCTCTTGCTGAGGAATCTTCGATTTATGGCCTGAAAAAGTCTCCCAGCTGCTGCTTTTCGAGTGGCCAACTCTTTTTTGATGCCTCCCTTTCGGTCTATAATAGCTCCGAGATATTTAAAGTAGTCGACCTGCTCCCGGACCTGTTCTCCCAGCTTAATCTGATGTCTTCTTTCTTCTCGTGATATCACCATGGATTTTGTTTTAGAGCTGCTTATGACCATCCCTCTCTTCTCCAGCTCTTCCTTCCAGACTTGCAGGTTGGATTGGAGATGTGCCTCTGATTTAGCAATCAGGGCAACATCATCAGCAAATGTCAGCTCTGAAATACATACCTGTCTCATCTTCCAGTACCCCACTGAATACTTTCTTGTTCTCTCCTTACATGACTTGATAACATCGTCCATGAGGAGTATGAAAAGATAAGGTGACAGGATATCACCTTGTCTTACACCAGTGGTAGTCCTGAACTCTTCTGACTTATGGTTTGCTGTCCTCACATAATTTCTGCAAGACTTGTAGAAGCTCTGTATAGCATGAATCAGAGGTGCTGGAATGTTCTTCCTTGCCAAACAGTCCCAAAGTTTGCTTCAGGCGACCCTGTCAAATGCCTTTTCCAGATTTATGAAACAAAGATGGATCTCACTTTTATACTCAAGGGCCTTTTCACTCAGCTGTCTGAGTGTGAAGATTAGGTCATGAGTACTTCGGTTTGCTCGGAATTCGCACTGGATCTCATCCAATTGTGGCTCAGCTAGGCGTCGGAGTCTCTGCTCTAGGATTCTAGAATTGTCTTCCTTTTTGGCCACGCGCGTCCGTCCGCAGAAAGAAAATAGTGGTAGGATTTCAATGCCTTGCCTTCAGGGAAGTACTTAGGTTTCATTTTTATATTTATTTAAGTTCTTATGTGTCCTATCTAGCCTTCACTTTCTTTCCTTTCCCTGACTAAGGCCTTTTGGCCGTAACATAGACTATTTTCTTTGTCTTTTGTCCTCGTAAGACGCATCACCTTTTTCGATTTTTTTCACACCCATCCATAGGATTCTAGAGTAGATTTTACCAGGGACACTGAGAAGGGATATGCCTCTATGGTTTCCACATTGTCAATTGTCACCCTTTTTGAAAATTGGTGTTATGATGGCAATCTTCTAGTCCTTTGGTATGGTCTTGTTGCACCACGCTGCCTGTAGGACCCTTAAGAGTAATAGGTCGCCTGATGCTCCCATGTACTTAACCATTTCTGGTGTTATACCATCATGCCCTGCTGCTTTGCCTATCTTGATTTTCTCCAGTGCTGCCTTCAGTTCTTCCATCTTTATGTCATCTTCATCACCATTTGTTTCCTCTTCTGTGCTAGTGGTTATCATTTCTGATGCTTGACCTTGCTCACCATCAAGGAGTTCTGAGAAATATTCTTTCCATCTTTCCATTACTTTCTTCGGGGCAGTAAGCAATTTGCCTTGCTCGTCCTTTATAAATTTGAGAGGGCATTGCTTTTCCTTCCTCATGTTCTTTAGGGTCTTATAGAAAAATGTCAGGAGCCGCGCTAGCGTAGTGGTTACAACACCGCTCTGGCGACCGGGTGATTCAGGATCAAACCCGGGCGACGGCATTTTGAGGATTTTTCGTCGACCGGGATTTGGACTGGATTAACTCGAGACCTGGCGAGAACATGTGAAGAAGTGTCGTCGACCAGGGACTGGCGGCTTCTGAGCCGACCCAGCTCTAATGGGTACCTCCGAAAATGGCGAATATCTGCCTGAATGGCGGGGGACACTTGTCTCTATACAAGAAAATAGGATACTCACGTAAAAATCAATGTCAGGTTAGACATTAAAAATAACCTGAGATTTCGCCTCGAGTATTAGCGGGCGTACGAAAAAAAAAAAAAAAAAAAGAACAATGTCTGGTTTTCTTGCGCATCTTTTCCTAGCTTTTCTCCAAATTCTTCCCAGGACTTCTGTTTTGCTGCTAGCACCTTGTTCTTTGCTTCTGTTCTGAGTATTACATATTCTCTATATTTCTCTATTTGTCCTGCTGTGTTTTTAGCTCCCAAGTATTGTTTCCATGCCATTTTCTTCTCTCTTATTTTGTCTTTGACTTCCTCTGTCCACCAAGGTGTCCTCTGTCTCTTGTTCCCAAATCGGACTTCACCACATGCTTCTGCAGCAGCTGTCTTTATAATGTCCTTGATTTTAAGCCAGAGGGTTTCCAAGTCATCAGGTTGTTCTTCTGTGTTTCTCACCGCTGTAGAAATAAGCCTCTGATAGGAAAAAAAGGAACCCATTACACGCCCATTGAGGCATATTGGGAATATGGTTTTAGGCCCATATTATCTTGACTGTCGGCACACGAGGGGTGATGTGGTCGGCATCACGCCGGCCTGTGAAGGTATATATATCTAATAAGAGTAGTGTATTATATATAACCTTGCTTGCTGCCACATATGTATACCTCAGTCAGAATTATTCTGGAATAGTGTGATGACTACGTTGTATGTCTAGGGTATGTGTATGATGAAGTGTAAGTCATAACAACAACAGACAGATAAACAATTTAATTTATTCCACCACACTTGACAACACTGTGACACTCACATACATATAACACTCTAAAGGATATCTTAAAGGAGTCACTGATAACTTTTCAAATAACAATATGTATTCATTGCTGTTATGAATGAATATGTGTCCTGATTCAAATACAAAGGGAACCAGGAATCACAATCAATTTTACTTACAAGTTATATGTACAGAATTTATCAATATGAATATGGTAATGACATATATTATTAAAAGTATCCTATGTGTGTCAGTTGTGTAGTAGTAATATGAGGTAATACTGGTTTTTTGTTTTGTTCAAGCTCTGTTGGTATTTGTCATCATGACTTCAATAGTTTGTCTTTATTGGGACTAGTATTGGAGATGTTCTCAGTTCCTGATATTAAAACAATTTAATTCCCCTCTTAATGTTATTTTTACAAGGTCATTTTAAGCTGGGGGTACATAATTTTGAGCTCAGCTGGCCACATCAGCTTATCTTGTGTGATGGCGGCAGGAAAAGACTCCTCTGCTCGATTTCTCCCCTGGGCTCTGGAGACACCTCACTGATAGCTAAATGGACCAAGGAGTATGCTGTCCGACTCTGGATTCAGCAAAGCTCTGACCAGGTGCTGCTCAATACCATCAAGACCACGGTCCCTGAAAACAAGAAGGATGTACCTTCTACTTCATAACTAATTTATACTCTCTTTTTACACTGAGCACAATACATCACAAACATTGAGTTCAGAGCGTTAGGCCAACTGTCAGCTTCATCTGAAATACTTTATACCAGTATTAACCTCCTTAATGGTTACTACGCCTCTGCACTTCCAGCATTATTTCTGTCTAATCAATAATCTAGGTGTCAGTGTACTGTTTGGCCATTCCATGCAGTTTTACTTTCCTCCGACACCTTCTGTTCAGGCTGGAGCATTATAGGCTTTACATCATGTTTGCTACTGAACTACACATATATACAGGCATAAATTAACAATTCACATTCAATTTTCATTAAAAGATACTGAATGTTTCAAGCTTACCACAATTCATGGAAACAAACACAGATACGTTGATTAGCAATGAATTCTGGCACAACTACTGGCACAAATTCCCATCTGCTTATGTTCCAGGCTTTTATTTAGCAAAAATATGAGCTGGCTTCAACGCACTGTTGCTTTATCAAGCTTATTTGACTAGTGGTCTCGAACTAACGCTCCTAAGTGAGTATATCAGCGAGTCTGGCCAATGGAGCCACGTTTCGACAAGTGTTTGAAAAAATTTTAACTTCCTACGTCTCCCCTAACAACCAAAGATAGTATTTATAGCCCGACTAATCGTGTTTAGCCTTACATATCATTCCAGCCAATCAGTTCAAATGTAACTTGTGGCCCATTTCCCGTACAATGGTGGTGTAAAAAAAATCTACCACTGAGCGATTCTGATTTTGGGTGTTGTCTGACAGCACCATCATTTTATTTTGGCTATAACTTGTTAATTCCTAGACTATTTGCATAACGTTGTACATATTCTTTGTCAGCAAACCCTAAGGAACCCAAATATATATATATTTAATAGAGCTAAAATGCTGCGTTCAAAATATGCAATTTCTTCTACCTCCTGTTTCGAAGATGTGCTGTCTGGGTACTGTAATGTTTTCAAACGTAAACCCATATAATGTTATCTTTTCTAATAAGCGTTTCCCAGGTTTTTTAAAACCTAACTCTGGGAAGGGTAGTGAATTTATCACTGTCCGTCTGAAAAAGTTAGTGCATGTGGCCTTACACGCGTGATAGTAGTAATTGTGTATCGCGCGACGCGTGTTTTGTGTTGCACGTGTTCGGCTGTATGCCTCTCCCTTCTCTCTATCCTTTAGTCCATCTGTCTTTAGTTACGCCGTGTATAAAATGGAATGAATGAAATATTTAAATTAGGTCATTGATCAGCTTGGTATCTCAATGTTTTTCCAAGAAATACAGCACACGTTTCATTGAAGAAAGCGGGTAATAATATAGTAGGCTTTTACTATCAACGTGAAAGCGTTACAATTTGCAGACGAAGCATAAAACAAGGGGGATTTCGAGTACATTCCTTGTGACAGCACTGTTATTTTACCATTGCTCTTTTCTTTATTAGATTTATTTGTTAGGCTTTATATTTACCTTTTAATTTATATATGTGGATTAGAATATTCCACGACATCTCCCCTCTTAAAACAGACATCCCATGTCAGTCCTTTATTCTATATACACATAGATAAATGTAAGTCAACTTGACTTTACTCTGCTGTGGTGCTATCATGGTTTTATGTAGTTGGGTCCATTCAGAGTAGGCACTACTCATGAAATCTGCCTCAGACTTCTACAACCAATAATATATTTCGGTTATGTTACTTAACAGCCGCAAGTGTGAGTGCTTGTCTTAATGCTGCTTCGCAACCCGTATTCACCATTTCTCTTCTCTGAGTCTGCGCAATGACATGTCCAGAGAACATTATATTTCCCTCAAAAATGTACGTTATGAGGCGATAACATATACCTGGTGATAGCAGAGTTTTCGTAGTGGATCCCATAATCTTCTTATTATCCTGTATGAAACATTCGGAATATCCTCAATCAAAGAGGCAACTCAGGGATTCATTACGTTCCTCCGAAATGTTTACATCCAACAATTTTGTCTGATCTCAGGTTTTTACTGGAATCTGATATTATCCTTTACTCAGATCCACCCTTGAGAAATATTTAGCTTTATTTAGTCTGGCAAACAGCTGATTTGTATCCGGCAATGGATCCACCTGTCCTTCTGTAATAGCATTCAGTCTCCTGTAATCTATACAGAGTCTATGTTCTCCAGAGGGCTTCCTTAAGAGTACAACACCGGAACTATATGAGGATTCACTGTGTGAAATAATTCCCTCCTTCAATAGATAGTCTATCTCTTCCTTCAAAGCTTTCTCCTTAGCAAACGGAATCGAATATGGTTTCATACAGACAGGTGTGGGGTCTATCAGTTTCATATCATATTCCAATAGGTTTTGTATGCCCTGGTCGGTCTGTTAACACCTCTGCATGATTATTTAGAACCTGTTGCACTCTCTCTTTCTGAGTTTTCGTTAAATGTGTACTGATTTTCACCTGTGCTGCTGTCTCACAGGGGTGTAATGGATACTCAAATGATGAAAGTGGTTCCTTTTTTCATCTCCATGGCGATGGACAAGGTCAACAAGTGTGTCTCTTCCTGATGTTCTCTTTCCAAATATTTCTTCAGGAGATTCACATGATAGATTTTTTTCTTTCCCCTTCTTATCTATCTTATAATTTGTTCTAGACACCTTCTCTAAAACTGTATATGGACCCTGCCATCCAATTTGTAACTTATTCTGACTCCCGGGCAAAAGAAGCAGAACTTTCTCTCCCACAGCCAAATTTCTGTCTTTCGCCTTCCTGTTATAATAGGCAGCATGTTTCTTCCTGGCTTGTTTCAAATTTTCATTGGCAAGTTTCCAGCCAGTTTTTAAACGAGTGGTCAGCTCATTCACATATTGGTATGAAGATGTAATGTTTTCCTCTGCCTTTTCATCAGTCCACGTTCTTAACAAAGCTACATATGGACCTTTAATTGTGTGGACCTATTTGTCTATGCACCGGTATGGTCTCTTCCACTCGAAGCTTTATAGTGATGATTTTTCCTCCCAGAATTATCATTCACAAAACGACCGCTACCAATTTTTCTTTTGGGGCTTTCTTCCCACTTAAAATTCTTGATGAGAGATTTCCTCTCTACATCCTCTTCCTCCAGTTTGTTTAAGTCCGATTGAGGGATTTTCGGCTTATCCTGGGGTAAGACATCTTTTTGCACTCTCCGCATAGTGCCATTGTAAAACAGTTAAGTGAAGCTTGTCCGTGAAAAGGGGCTTCCCATTCCATTTGGTCCACTTTATCAAATCTATTTTTCTTTTTATTATCAGGCCTAATTTTGCCCCGTGGCGTGTCCAGGTCCTGATCAATGTTCCCACTTGTGGGTGTTCCCTCATGGGCTATGCTACACCTTTCTACAAAATTCTCAATGTCCCATCTTGCTTTGGGCCAATAATAATTGTGAGCCACCTTTTGAATGATGGTACCTATCTTCTCATGGTCCCCATCTGGTTTCACATGTAGGCTCCTTATTAAGTCTGCCCTATATCTTTTAGGAAGTACCAGCTGTCCCTGACCTTTGGATCTAGCTCCAGTCTTCCTGTACATCAACTTGTTTTTCATGTAAAAATCTCCCTTGCCTGGAGTTGTATGACAAGTTGACATTTTTCTGAAACAAGGCTTGAGTGTTTTATCCCCAGCCTGTGCCTTCCTCATCTCTTCTGGAGTGGTATCTAACATAATATCCTCCTCCTGTCTTGAGGTCGACCTGACCTGAAGGGTTGCCATATACACAGGTTTCCTTCTGCAACGGTCAGTGTCATGATTGTCCATCTGACAATTCTTACACCACCTTTTTTCCTTGGTTGAAAGATTTTCTTTCATCATATTTCCTTTCATCGAATTGTGGGAATTTATTTTTATTTTCATACCGTGGCCTATCAAATTGGTGCTTACCTTTATTTTGATCCTTAGGATCAAATTTATTAAAGTTCTGTGGTGCCCTAAAGTTATCCCCTTGTTTCTTTTTATTACCTGTTACCTCTGCTTGAGCTGCTTGATACCTTTCAGCAACATTTAGCAACTCACCCAGCCCTCTGCACCTTGTTCCATGAGAAACTTTCTCAGGTCTGGAGCCATGGACTCTCTTAATTGCTCTATAAGGACCATTTCCTTAAGATCTTGGGTTTTCCCCAGAGAAGTCCATTTCTCCAAGTATGTCTCTATTCGTGCAGAGAACTGGTGATAGGTTTCACCTGACAGTAGTTTAGCATTCCTAAATTTTTTCCTATAGAATTCTGCATTCTTTTCATACCTTAACAAAAGAGCCTGCTTTAGCATGTCATAATTTTCCTGATCACCTCTACTCATTTTTGCAAAAACTTCATAAGCTGCCCCACGAAGTCCTTGAGATAACTTTAAGCTCCACCTTTCTCTCTCTAACCCATACGTGGTAGCTAATAGTTCATACCGATTTAGGTAGCTCTCTATATCATCGTCTTTCTCAACAAAATGATCTAAATGAAAATTCATAGCTGAGGTTGAGGCTCCTTGGCCAGCAGTGGCATCAGAGGCAAAGGGACTGGCACCATTTTCAGGAGCATGGCCCTGAAACTCAAACTCCCTTAGTCGTAACTCATGTTCCCTTTGTAATCTCTTCTCCTCCTTTTCTGCTTCCCTTTCTGCAGCTAATCTCTTCTCTTCTCTTTCTGCAGCTAATTTCTTCTCTTCTCTTTCTGCAGCTAATTTCTTCTCTTCTCTTTCTGCAGCTAATTTCTTCTCTTCTCTTTCTGCAGTCAATCTTCTTTCTTCTGCTTCCAATTTCTTAGCCTCAGCCTCAATCTGCAACCTCTTAGTCTCAGCCTCAGCCTGTAACCTCTTAGTCTCAGCCTCAGCCTGCAACCTCTTAGTCTCAGCCTCAGCCTCAAATTGTAACTTCTTAATTTCCCTTTCAGCCTCTAACTTTCTTTCGGCCTCTTTTTCTAATCTTCTTTCTTCGCGTTCAATAAATTTGTCACATTCCGTAGTGACATAGGCAACCATAACTTGCCCATCTAATCCTAACTCTTTTGCAGTCTGTACAGCAGCAGATCGAAACTTGGCCAGGTCCGCCATTGTCTATCAGGTAAATTTATACAATGTCTAACCAACAACTCAATTTCTAAATATATATCTAATGGACAACACAGGCACCGTGAGCTCAACCTTATTTAATTCCACCCAAGGATACCTTTTAATTCTTATATTCCCTGAAGTGAATTACCCCCAATATTTTTAATAGGGAAAGATTCAAAATCCCGGACGAGCGAGACCCCAATATATGTGGTGAAGTGAGATGTTATAAATATTTATAGGGGACTTAGTGTACTGACTGAGATCAGCTGTGAAGGTATATATATCTAATAAGAGTAGTGTATTATATATAACCTTGCTTGCTGCCACATATGTATACCTCAGTCAGAATTATTCTGGAATAGTGTGATGACTACGTTGTATGTCTAGGGTATGTGTATGATGAAGTGTAAGTCATAACAACAACAGACAGATAAACAATTTAATTTATTCCACCACACTTGACAACACTGTGACACTCACATACATATAACACTCTAAAGGATATCTTAAAGGAGTCACTGATAACTTTTCAAATAACAATATGTATTCATTGCTGTTATGAATGAATATGTGTCCTGATTCAAATACAAAGGGAACCAGGAATCACAATCAATTTTACTTACAAGTTATATGTACAGAATTTATCAATATGAATATGGTAATGACATATATTATTAAAAGTATCCTATGTGTGTCAGTTGTGTAGTAGTAATATGAGGTAATACTGGTTTTGTTTTGTTCAAGCTCTGTTGGTATTTGTCATCATGACTTCAATAGTTTGTCTTTATTGGGACTAGTATTGGAGATGTTCTCAGTTCCTGATATTAAAACAATTTAATTCCCCTCTTAATGTTATTTTTACAAGGTCATTTTAAGCTGGGGGTACATAATTTTGAGCACAGCTGGCCACATCAGCTTATCTTGTGTGATGGCGGCAGGAAAAGACTCCTCTGCTCGATTTCTCCCCTGGGCTCTGGAGACACCTCACTGATAGCTAAATGGACCAAGGAGTATGCTGTCCGACTCTGGATTCAGCAAAGCTCTGACCAGGTGCTGCTCAATACCATCAAGACCACGGTCCCTGAAAACAAGAAGGATGTACCTTCTACTTCATAACTAATTTATACTCTCTTTTTACACTGAGCACAATACATCACAAACATTGAGTTCAGAGCGTTAGGCCAACTGTCAGCTTCATCTGAAATACTTTATACCAGTATTAACCTCCTTAATGGTTACTACGCCTCTGCACTTCCAGCATTATTTCTGTCTAATCAATAATCTAGGTGTCAGTGTACTGTTTGGCCATTCCATGCAGTTTTACTTTCCTCCGACACCTTCTGTTCAGGCTGGAGCATTATAGGCTTTACATCATGTTTGCTACTGAACTACACATATATACAGGCATAAATTAACAATTCACATTCAATTTTCATTAAAAGATACTGAATGTTTCAAGCTTACCACAATTCATGGAAACAAACACAGATACGTTGATTAGCAATGAATTCTGGCACAACTACTGGCACAAATTCCCATCTGCTTATGTTCCAGGCTTTTATTTAGCAAAAATATGAGCTGGCTTCAACGCACTGTTGCTTTATCAAGCTTATTTGACTAGTGGTCTCGAACTAACGCTCCTAAGTGAGTATATCAGCGAGTCTGGCCAATGGAGCCACGTTTCGACAAGTGTTTGAAAAATTTTTAACTTCCTACGTCTCCCCTAACAACCAAAGATAGTATTTATAGCCCGACTAATCGTGTTTAGCCTTACATATCATTCCAGCCAATCAGTTCAAATGTAACTTGTGGCCCATTTCCCGTACAATGGTGGTGTAAAAAAATCTACCACTGAGCGATTCTGATTTTGGGTGTTGTCTGACAGCACCATCATTTTATTTTGGCTATAACTTGTCAATTCCTAGACTATTTGCATAACGTTGTACATATTCTTTGTCAGCAAACCCTAAGGAACCCAAATATATATATTTAATAGAGCTAAAATGCTGCGTTCAAAATATGCAATTCCTTCTACCTCCTGTTTCGAAGATGTGCTGTCTGGGTACTGTAATGTTTTCAAACGTAAACCCATATAATGTTATCTTTTCTAATAAGCGTTTCCCAGGTTTTTTAAAACCTAACTCTGGGAAGGGTAGTGAATTTATCACTGTCCGTCTGAAAAAGTTAGTGCATGTGGCCTTACACGCGTGATAGTAGTAATTGTGTATCGCGCGACGCGTGTTTTGTGTTGCACGTGTTCGGCTGTATGCCTCTCCCTTCTCTCTATCCTTTAGTCCATCTGTCTTTAGTTACGCCGTGTATAAAATGGAATGAATGAAATATTTAAATTAGGTCATTGATCAGCTTGGTATCTCAATGTTTTTCCAAGAAATACAGCACACGTTTCATTGAAGAAAGCGGGTAATAATATAGTAGGCTTTTAATATCAACGTGAAAGCGTTACAATTTGCAGACGAAGCATAAAACAAAGGGGATTTCGAGTACATTCCTTGTGACAGCACTGTTATTTTACCATTGCTCTTTTCTTTATTAGATTTATTTGTTAGGCTTTATGTTTACCTTTTAATTTATATATGTGGATTAGAATATTCCACGACAAGGTCTTAATGCTCATTTCTTCCATTCGTTTACTTGGTTTCTTACGTGATGCTGGGCAGTTCCTAATCTGAGCAACTCTTTCAGTTGTTCTTTTGATTGTAAGCAGGTAGTGATCACTTCCAATCTCTGGCCCCCTCCAGACTCTAGCATCCTGGACATATTTGAATGAGCTCCTCCTAACAATGGCATAGTCGATCACTGACTTCTCATTCTTTGTTGGTTCACACCTAGTGTATGCATGTTTGCGCTTATGGGGGAACTTTGTGTTTGTAATGATCAGATTCTGCTCACTGCAGAATCTAAGGAGTCGCTTTCCATTGTCATTGAGAGTGTAGTAAGATCCCTGATACCCCGATCAAATAGATAAAATATTATTGCTTATAAATTCAAAAACTATAGAGATAAAATAGGGAGTTGTGTTCAACATTGTCACCATCGCCCACAGTCGTGTTGGTTCTAATACACAGTAACGCCAAAGTAAACGATACACAAAACTGTTAGCTTTTCCCCTCTCCGCAATACCAAATAAAAAGCCTTTTGACAGACCGAAATGCATAGTAGTTTCAAACGGAGTGAAAGAATAAATTAACGGAGGAATGAAGGGAGAGAGAGAGAAAAATGCAACCTTGACAAGCGTTGGTTTTTTGAATCTCGAACTAGACGACAGGCGACAGCTGTCGTCACACACTTGCAGTCTAACACTAAACGCGAATGAATGGTTGGGAGTTTGAAAAACAACTACATGGCCCTAGTTACGCTGTTGCTAGGGCATATTTTTTCCCCCAAAAAGTTAGTTAAATAAAGCATTGGTATCTGCTATTGAAAACCCCACCGCTTTGTCTCCCACCCGTAGTGATAATTCAAATATAAAGAAACCGTTTTGCGTTAGGCAAAACACGTGCAAAAGACAGAGAGACGAACACAGGGACATCCTCACTCAGCTTGCCCGACTTGGGAGGGGGGGGGGGGGGGGGGGGTTCCAAGATTTGAAAGTGTAATTTATTTTTGAAAAAGAAGCAAGAGGGCATAACATAATCCGATTGGCTAGGGTAGAATAGACTAATATTGGGAATAAAAACGATTTGAAGCCTGTGTTGGACACACTTGATAATAAAGATTTCACCAGTATTGTTAGCATCAGAAGCAAGGAATTCTTGAGACATTGCCTTCGCTGTTCCGCACCAGCGGCGATCAGAGTGTGACCATTGATAGCTGGTTAACATACTTATTGTGAAATATTTCATTGATGCGGTAAGATTAACATTTATATAACCATTATTATTATTAAAATGTATCTATATTCTTGAATGTGTATGTATATTCGAGGGGTAGAGGCATAACTAGAAAGGTACCAACCTCAAAACTTTGTGTCATGCCACAAATTTTATTAGGAAAGATTATCACTTTGTATTAAAGCCAGACAGGCTTACTTAGACTTTGGGAGAAAATAAAAATACATAAAAGGGGAAATTGATGTATATTATTATGATGTAAGACCAGAAAACCACTGGCCGTCTTCAGCAAGTCACCGTGTTTGCACATGACTTTATATAAATTAACTATAATTTTTCCTATGACAAGGAATGTATCAAACGAATGTTTGAAGATTACCTGATGATGAATAGGGCACCCAATCAGATAGGAACGATAGCTATTTATTTAGCAACTTCACTGATCTTGATACTGTTGATAATGTTTAATTGTTTAGAGATGGAGATATGTGTATGATGTACTGAGGAGGCCTTAATCCTCTGATTTCAGGGTTCTATATTGAAACAATCAGTGAGCCTTATACCAACATATACTTACTACTGAAGCTGAAAGTTCGAGGCAAAAATTACCTGTTTGCCTTCATTTCAACGAGTTCTGAAGCATTGTTCAGACGTTGCAGTCGTGAAGAAGGTGGTTGTGAGAAGGACATCACAGTGTACCAGAAACAAAGTTAAGCCCAAATTGTCCAAGGGCTTGTGTTAGTTCATACTCTCCATCATTTTTATATCAACCAATTCTTGACATGATGATAAAAGTCGTTCTTCAGAAGCGTGTCCCTTCATAGGAGTTATTGCTTCATCAGAACATTTCCAGTCATTAATAATTTAGATTAATATTAACAGACACAGTGTTGTTTGAAATTTCTTTGCTGTAAATAACTTGCCTTATATTTTGAGTGTTAAACAGTCCTGTATCCCAGCAATTGAGATATAGGCAAAATAAATTGTAAAAAGATTATCATTTTAAATTTACCCAGTGACTTGTTTAATTACTTTTCATTGTGTTATAGGTGTAGTTGTTGTCATTTTATTAACATTACATTGCAAATTACCCTAGATACCTAGCCAGATAACAACCATACACCATTACACATAATTAGGATAAAAATATATAGCAGATTGAGGTCGTAGGCTGGTAGCAGACAGGTTCCCTGAGAACATCTTCTTCAACATTTAGACTCAGGGGCTTGCATAGCTGACCTCACATCTGTAGACAATTAATATTTAACTTTTCAACATCTAAACCCACCACAGAGAGTATCTTCTCCATATCTTCCGATAACTCCACCCCATCTAGCATGGTCATTTCCAACTCTGGCATAGAAATCTCCGAGCATGATAATTTCATCTAGGCAGTCATCCACTGTCCTTTGAAACAGCTCGAAGAATTCCTCCTTGACCTCTGCTCTCTCATCCTCATTTGGCCCATACACTATGACCAGGTTGACTATGGTTTCTCCTTCTTTTAGTTTTACAACCATAATGCGCTCCGAGACAAAGTTCCATCCCTTGATACTATCTTTCTGGTTTTTGGCCACAATGCAACCCACGCCCCCTTTAGCTCTTTCAGATGTGGGTACACCACTGTAGAGCGCGTGTTGCCATTGAGATCCATGACTCCTTGACCCTTTTTCTTTGTTTCCGTAATAGCCAGGATTTCTAGTTTTGCTTTCCTCATCTCTTCCACCAGCTCCTCTTCTTTCCCATTTATACTTCTTGTGTTCCAAGTTCCATAAGTCGTAGTCCGTAGTCCATTCTAGTTCGTCGCCTTAAGAATCAGTCCGGTTTTCTCTCTTGTACTTCGCGTAATCATGTTTTAAAGCAAACAGGTGATTGGCCTGTTGTGCCTTTGCATGGTGGAGGGGCTGCCTCCTTACGGCCTCCATGCAGGCCGCCCTCCTCCTTTTTCAGCCGGGCTTGGGACCGGCCTAGGCGGAGTTGAATTTTTAATATTAAGTACCTTTATTGCTTGACCTCTCTCTCTCTCTCTCCGTCTCTCTATGTGCGTGAAAGACTATGAGTAAATGTACTTGTGTATGCTCAGTTTCTGATTCATTCATAACCCTCCACTCCCAAAGGAGCATAGGCCTTCAACAAACACATGCCAAGTCCTCTTGTCACGTGCCATCATCTCAAGTTCTTTCCACGTTCTCATTATCATTTTCACCTCTGTTTCCAGCCCTCTTCTCCGTGTGCTTCTTGGTCTACCTCTGCTTCTCTTGCCCTGGGGATTCCAGAACAAGGACTGCCTTGTAATGCTATCAGCATGTTTCCTCAGTGTGTGTCCTATCCATCGCCATCGTCTTCTTCTCATCTCTTGTTCCACTGGCACTTGTCTAGTTCTTGTCATCAGTTCCACATTGGTAACCTTGTCATACCATTTTAATCCCTCTATTCTACGCAAGCACCCATTTATGAAAGTCTGTAGCTTTTTGGTTGTTGTCTTTGTTGTTCTCCATGTCTCAGAGCCATACAATAGGACTGACTTCACATTTGAGTTGAAGATTCTTATTTTCGTGTTGGATCCGATTTCTCTTGATCTCCATATATTTCCCAATGCAATGAAAGCTCCTCTTGCTTTTTGTATTCTTATTTTGATATCACTGTCTATCCCTCCAACTTTGTCTATATTGCTGCCAAGATATGTGTACGATTCTACATCTTGTATTGGTGCTTCTTCAAGTTCAACCCTGTTTTCATTACCTGCATTTATTCTCATTATCTTTGTCTTTTCCCTGTGTATTTTCAGACCCAATTGCTGTGACCTCTCATCGAGTGTTTTCAATTTGTCCTGCATCTGATTACGGTAATGGGACAGAAGAGCCAAGTCATCAGCAAAATCCAGATCATCCAACTGCTTAGTCAGAGTCCACTGGATTCCATTTCTGTTGTGTGTTGTTGTTGTTCTCATAACCCAGTCTATTGCTAATAAGAAAAGAAATGGAGACAAGAGGCCTCCCTGTCACACTCCTGTTCTTATCCCAAATGGTTCTGTAAGCTGTCCTTCATGAAGAACTCTGCATGTCATGTCTTCATATGTTTTCTTTATTAAATTAATGATCTTCAGGGGAACTCCATAATGCCTCATCAATTTCCAAAGTGATTCTCTGTCTACACTGTCAAATGCCTTTTCGTAGTCCACAAATCCGATGTATAATGGTGAATTCCATTTCAGACTTTGTTCAACTATTATTCTCAAACTGGCTATCTGGTCTGTACAGGATCTGTTTTGTCGAAAACCTGCTTGTTCATCTCTCAGTTTCTTGTCTATTGATTCTTTTAATCTTTACCAGGGCCCGAAAGGGGAGCAAAGAATAGTAACACTGTTCCCTGCCAAGCATGTCGTAGAAAGCGACTAAGGAGGGTTGGGCATGGGGCCGGTTACCCCATCCCGTAAAAAATTTAAACCACAAAAAACTTCAACAAACATGGACAAGTCAATTAAAGAAAATACAACTCAGCCATCCAAGACAGGGGAAGGTCCTCACGCAGGGAAGCATATGATTCAACACAGAGAAAGCCGAAAGGAGTCTGTGTTGCTGACTAACCTTCTTTCTTCTAGGAGAACTTCCAGATTTGGCACCTGGAATGTTCGAACATTAAACGAACAAGGGAAAGTGGCACAAGTAGCAGCAGAGATGAGGGAATATAAAATCGAGGTTCTGGGACTGTGTGAAACAAAGTGGAAGGGGGTAGACAGGAAGAAACTTATCACAGGTGAATTGGTGCTGTCCTCAGGACATGAAAACGAAAGTTCACACCACACTGAAGGGGTAGCTCTTATGTTATCTAAAGAAGCACAGAAAGCACTCATTGAATGGGAAGCTGTTGGACCCAGAATAATAACAGCTTCTTTTAAAACAGCTAAAAAGAAAATAAATGTAAATGTCATCCAATGTTATGCACCAACTAATGACAAAGAAGAGTCTGTGAAAAAAGCATTTTATACTAGACTACAGGAAATTATGGAAAAAGTAAAAAGAAGAGACATCACAATTTTGATGGGTGACATGAATGCAAAGATAGGTACAGTCAACACCGGCTTTGAAGAAGTCATGGGAAAACAGGGGCTAGGAATAATGAATGAAAATGGGGAACTATTCTCAAACTTCTGTGCTTCAAATCAACTGGCTATAGGAGGAAGCATGTTTCCACATAACAGAATACACAAGGTAACATGGATATCACCAGACCATAGAACAGAAAATCAGATTGATCATATGTGCATAAACAAGAAGTTTAGATCATCATTGCAGGATGTAAAGGTATATAGAGGAGCAGATGTGGCATCAGATCACCACCTTCTGATAGCCAAAGTAAAAATGAAACTCAAGAGATATGCAACAATGCAAAATTATAGACAACAATTTAATGTAGGACATCTAAGAAATCAAGAAACAAGAGACAAATTTGCGGTCACAATATCCAACAAATTCCAAGTGCTCCAACAGCTAGAAGATGCAGAGAATACAGAAGACTATTGGCAGCGAATCAAAACGGTATGGAATGAAACATGTGAAGAAATACTGGGGAAAAGGGAACGACAACAAAAAAGCATGGAAAACAACAGAAACCATCAATAAGATAAAAGACAGAAAAAACAAGAAAGCAGATTTAAACACAAGCAAAACCAGAAGTTTCAAAGCCAAGGTTCAAGAAGTGTACACAGAAGCAAACAAAGAAGTAAATAGAAGTATCAAAAGATACAAGAGGAAGTATATTGAGGAGTTGGCAAGAGAGGCAGAAGATGCTGCAGCCAAAGGGAGTATGAGAGAACTGTATAACAGCACAAAGAAGCTAACGGGGAAATACAAGCAAACAAGTTGCTTCATAAAAGACAAGAATGGAAAATTGCTCAACAATATACAAGAGCAAATAAAGAGGTGAACAGAATATTTTGAGGACCTTCTCAATAGACCAGCTCCACAAAACCCCCCCGGACATCCAGCCAGCAGAAGAAGAGCTACAAATTAATGGTGAAAGACCAACGAAAGAAGAAATAAAGAAAGCCATAAAGCTTCTAAGAGATGGAAAAGCGTCTAGACCTGATGGCATTCCAGCAGAGGCCATCAAAGCAGATATCGACAAGGTTACAGAGATGTTATATAAATTACTTGGTAAAGTCTGGGAAAAGGAAGAGATACCAGCAGAATGGAAGGAAGGATATCTGGTTAAGTTGCCTAAGAAGAGAAATTTACAAGAGTGCACAAATTATAGAGGAATAATGTTACTTTCAGTGCCAGGAAAAGTATTAAACAGGATTATCCTTGAAAGTTTCTGATTGTGATGATAATATTAATTAATCCTGTCTGAAGTTGTTAATATTTTAATTTTAATGTGTAAAACGCTGAAAATTGTATTGCAGGGCAGAAATGTAAAAAGGCAATTATGCCCATTTCTTTACCCTGATGAAATAAAGATTTCGTTCGTTTGTTCGTTCCACAGTGATATTCCTGTCATACCATATGAATCTTCTGTTCTGCACAAGCACCTTTGCATGAAAGTCTGTAGTGTCTTGGTTGTTGCTTTGTTTCCCCCTTCCATGTTTCAGAATCATAAAATAGGACAGTCTTGACAATTGAGTTGAAAATTTCTTATTTTTGTGTTGATCTTGATTTCCCAGTAACAGGATGCATGAATGAGTCCACACCTTGTATCGATGTTTCTCTTGGTTCATTCTGGCCATCATTCACCCCATTTATTCTTATAATCCCTGCCTTGTCACTGCACATTTATTCTTATAATCCCTGCCTTGTCACTGCACATTTATTCTTATAATCCCTGCCTTGTCACTGCACATTTATTCTTATAATCCCTGCCTTGTCACTGCACATTTTTTAGGCCTAGCTGCTGTAGCTTTTCATTCAGTGTTCTTTTTTTTTCCTCTTGCAGCTAGTTTTGATTATATGATACAAGGGCAAGGTCATCAACAAAATGCAGATCATCAAGATATTGCTCTAGTCTGTTGATTTTCACCAAAGTATTTGTTACTGTTGGCTTTCACATGTTTATCAGGGAGAGTATGCTGGTTGTTGATAAACAATGAAATCCACCAGATGTAGATGTAACAACATCACTACTTTAAAGTTTTTATTACACATTTATTCACTTAAATAGTTTTCATTAAGTGTGACATATATCAAGACTATGTTGATATTAATTATGACATGTTTCTTTTCTCACTTGGCAGCCTTTGACAGGCCCATTATCAAAACTGGGTCCTGGCAATATTGGGCCAGCAAAGAGCTCTCAGGCACAAAGTACAGGTATGTTAGGAATGAAAAAAAAAATTATCCAGAAGCTATTAAAATGTTGCTGCTGTTGTTGTTGGTTCTGTTCATGAAAAAATGTGACAAAAGAATTTTAGGTCATTAACTCTTTCTACACCCATGTGCTACCAGGGACCAACAGGGGAGCAAACTAATCCTCGGTCCTTCAAAGATTGTCTAATGTTGTCCCCCCAGCGGACTATGGGTCGTCCTTGGGGTCTGGATCCTTGGCTCTTTGTTTCCCATGCTTGTCGTGGTATCCGATCTTCTCTCATTCTGCAGACATGGCCAAACCATCTTAATTGGGACTGTTCTACTTGGGTCTGCAGGGGGTAGGATTTAAGGCCTTGACGCATCGTCTGGTTGCGTACCATGTCTCTTCTTGTTACTTCAACCACCTTCCTCAGATACCTCATTTCTGAGGTTTGGATCTGGCTTTTATGGGTTGTAGTCATTGCCCATGACTCACATCCATATGTCAAGACTGGGACATAGGTGGAGCGGTATACAGCCATCTTCGTTTTCTTACCAACCTCTCTCTTGCTGAGGAATCCTCGATTTATGGCTGGAAAAAGTCTCCCAGCTGCTGCTTTTCGAGTGGCCAACTCTTCTTTGATGCCTCCCTTTCGGTCTATAATAGCTCCGAGGTATTTAAAGTGGTTGACCTGCTCCAGGACCTGTTCTCCCAGCTTAATCTGATGTCTTCTTTCTTCTCGTGATATCACCATGGATTTTGTTTTAGAGCTGCTTATGACCATCCCTCTCTTCTCCAGCTCTTCCTTCCAGACTTGCAGGTTGGATTGGAGATGTGCCTCTGATTTAGCAATCAGGGCAACATCATCAGCAAATGCCAGCTCCGAAATATAGACCTGTCTCATCTTCCAGTACCCCACTGAATACTTTCTTGTTCTCTCCTTACATGCCTTGATGACATCGTCCATAAGGAGTATGAAGAGGTAAGGTGATAGGATATCATCTTGTCTTACACCAGTGGTGGTCCTGAACTCTTCTGACTTATGGTTTGCTGTCCTCACATAATTTCTGCAAGACTTGTAGAAGCTCTGTATAGCATGAATCAGAGGTGCTGGAATATTCTTCCTTGCCAAACAGTCCCAAAGTTTGCTCCAGGGGACCCTGTCAAATGCCTTTTCCAGATCTATGAAACACAGATGGATCTCACTCTTATACTCAAGGGCCTTTTCACTCAGCTGTCTGAGTGTGAAGATTAGGTCTTGAGTACTTCGGTTTGCTCGGAATCCGCACTGGACCTCATCCAATTGTGGCTCAGCTAGGCGTCGGAGTCTCTGCTCTGGGATTCTAGAGTAGATTTTACCAGGGACACTGAGAAGGGATATGCCTCTATGGTTTCCACACAGTCGATTGTCACCCTTTTTGAAAATTGGTGTTATGATGGCAATCTCCCAATCCTTTGGTATGGTCTTGTTGCACCATGCTGCTTGTAGGACCCTTAAGAGTAATAGGTCACCTGATGCTCCCATGTACTTAACCATTTCTGGTGTTATACCATCATGCCCTGCTGCTTTGCCCATCTTGATTTTCTCCAGTGCTGCCTTCAGTTCTTCCATCTTTATGTCATCTTCATCACCATATGTTTCATCTTCTGTGCTAGTGGTTATCGTTTCTGATGCTTGACCTTGCTCACCATCAAGGAGTTCTGAGAAATATTCTTTTCATCTTTCCATTACTTCCTTCGGGGCAGTAAGCAATTTGCCTTGCTTGTCCTTTATAAATTTGAGAGGGCGTTGTTTTTCCTTCCTCATGTTCTTTAGGGTCTTATAGAACAATTTCTGGTTTTCTTGTGCATCTTTTCCTAGCTTTTCTCCAAATTCTTCCCAGGACTTCTGTTTTGCTGCTAGCACTTTGTTCTTTGCTTCTGTTCTGAGTGTCACATATTCTCTATATTTTTCCATTTGTCCTGTTGTGTTTTTAGCTCCTAAGTATTGTTTCCATGCCATTCTTCTCTCTTATTTTCTCTTTGACTTCCTCTGTCCACCAAGGTGTCCTCTTTCTCTGGTTCCCAAGTCGGACTTCACGGCATGCTTCTGCAGCAGCTGTCTTTATGATATCCTTGAATTTAATCCAGAGGGTTTCCAAGTCATCAGGTCGTTCTTCTGTGTTGCTCACTGCTGCAGCAATAAGCCCCTGATATCTGGTCTTAATTTCTGGCTCTCTCAGCTTGTAGGTCCTAATGCTCATTTCTCCTGCTCGTTTACTTGGTTTCTTGCGTGATGTTGGGCAGTTCCTAGGCTGAGCAACTCTTTCAGTTGTTCGTTTGATTGTTAGCAGGTAGTGATCACTTCCAATCTCTGGCCCACTCCAGACTCTAGCATCTCGGACATATTTGAATGAGCTTCTCCGAACAATGACATAGTCGATCACTGGCTTCTCATTCTTGGTTGGTTCACATCTAGTGTATGCATGTATGCGCTTATGGGGGAACTTTGTGTTTGTAATGATCAGATTCTGCTCACTGCAGAATCTAAGGAGTCGCTTTCCATTGTCATTGAGAGTATCTTCTCCATATCTTCCGATAACTCCACCCCATCTAGCATGGTCATTTCCAACTCTGGCATTAAAATCTCCAAGCATGATAACTTCATCTAGGCAGTCATCCACTGTCCTTTGAAGCAGCTCGAAGAATTCCTCCTTGACCTCTGCTCTCTCATCCTCATTTGGCCCATACACTATGACCAGGTTGACTATGGTTTCTCCTTCTTTTAGTTTTACAACCATAATGCGCTCCGAGACAAAGTTCCATCCCTTGATACTATCTTTTTGATTTTGGGCCACAATGCAACCCACGCCCCCTTTAGCTCTTTCAGATATGGGTTCACCACTGTAGAGCAGCGTGTTGCCATCGAGATCCATGACTCCTTGTCCTTTTTTCTTTGTTTCCGTTATAGCCAGGATTTCTAGTTTTGCTTTCCTCATCTTTTCCACCAGCTCCTCTTCCTTCCCTTTATACTTCTTGTGTTCCACGTTCCATAAGTCGTAGCCCGTAGTCCGTTCCAGTTCGTCGCCTTTAGAATCAGTCCAGTTTTCTCTCTTGAATTGCTCGTAATCGTGATTTAAAGCAAACAGGTGATTGGCCTGTTGTGCCTTTGCATGGTGGAGGGGCTGCCTCCTTACGGCCTCCATGCAGGCCGCCCTCCTCCTTTTTCATCCGGGCTTGGGACCGGCATAGGCGGAGTTGATTAAAAGTCTTACAACACAAAAAAATATTCTTCATCAAATTTTCAACTAACTTGCATATATAATATGATATTTTCATATAAATAAAGATGTTTGCTCCTTGTTTTAAGGAATCAGTACTTGTGTAAAACTTAAAACAATGCCTGGGGCAGAAAGAGTTAAGCCACAAAACAAAACAACAACCAAGAAGTTAGACTTTTCTAAATGGGTACTGGTGTAGAATAAAATAATTGAAGTGGTACAACCAGCTTATCAACATAGAATGAATGACAAGAACTAGACATGCACCACAGGAACAAGAGGTGAAAAGAAGATGTTGGCAATGGGTTGGACACGTATTGAGAAAACCAATTGATAGCATTACCAGGCAGTCCTTGTCCTTGTTCGGGAATCTCCAGGGTTGGAGAAGTAGAGGCACACAGAAGGAAAACGTGGAGGAGAAAACTGGAGATAGAAATGAAAATGATGACGAAGACATAGAAAAAACTTTGAGCAGACGGCACAGGACAGGAGAACTTAACATGTGTTTGTTGAAGGCCTATGCTGTTTGGGGAGCTAAAGGGTGATGATGATGATGAACTCTTTCTACTCCAAGAGCCATATGGAGTATCATGATATGGTTCATCCTTCTCTCAAGGACCACCTGGTACACCTGTTTGGTTATAGTCAGATTGGACGTGTCTGCACTTTATACAACATAAAACTTACATTTGCTGCATATAAGACTTACATCACTTCAAAATATTATTGAATCAATTTACAACTAGTTTATGTGTGTGTGTATATATATATATATATATATATATATATATATATATATATATATATATATATATATATATATATATATATATATAACGTAGTGGCACGTCTTTCGTATCTATCCAGGTACGACTCAATGGCATCTTCTTTCTCAACAAATGGGTCCAGATGAAAATTCATGGCCCCACTTGAGGTGCTCTGGCTGGAGCTACTCTCAGAGTGAGGTGAGCTACCACCATTATTGCCAATATTTGCCTGAATTTCAAGCTCTTTTAATCTCAACTGATGGTCTCTCTCTGCTTGTAATTTCCTTTCCTCATTTTCAGCCTCCCATTTCTTGGCTTCAATTTCTAATCTTTTGGTTTCTCTCTCAGCTTCCAGTCTTTTGTCTTCTCTCTGAGCTTCCAGTCTTTTGTCTTCTCTCTCAGCTTCCAGTCTTTTGGCTTCTGTCTCTAATTGCAACTTTCTTTCTTCCCTATCTATGTGTTTGTCCACTTCTGTTGTGACATACTGAGTAAGAGCATCACCTGTCATGTTTAATTCCTTACCCATCTGCATGATCGCAGTCCTGAACTTCACTAGATCAGCCATGGCGTTACTTAGATAGGGTATGTAAATTTACTATATCCAAACATTATAATTAAACTTAATTAATTAAATGAACAAATAATTTCCGTGCAACTTTGTGAGCATCAACTATTTACTGAGTACTAAATGGTACTCCTCCTAAGAAAACAATAAAAAATTATATTATTTCTCCCAAAAAAAATTGTCTTTATGTTATCTATGGGTGGCACAAGATAGAGTGTTGATAGATGAATAGACTAAGTATGGCTCAAGATATACATAAATATCCCAGGAACGAGCCCCCAGTGTGGCGAAAGGTTTTATTTTGGCTCTAGGATCAGTATAGTACTGACAATTACAGAAATATAATTTCTGCAGAAAATGGTGAAGTCCCAGTGTCTGAGAGAACTACTGGTATCACAAATTAGTTACGGCTGTGAATGTTCTGATCTCGAAAAATTAGTAGAGAGGAGACTGACATAAATTGCCACCTCCGCTGTGTAACTAACTGTGATATTAAGACAAGGAAACAGATTTTACTTAACAATGATAAATTGACAAGTCTTCAAATACAATTTCCTTATTATTTATTTAGTATATACACTATCTACTCTTGTGCTGAAGGGTGAATGTTGAAAAATGGAATGTAATGGATTTGTAAGTTTACATATGATTTACAAATATTTATATAGATATATAAATATATTACAACAAGTTTTCCAATTATAGGAACAAAAATTATATCAGCTGTGCTGTTATTCAATTATAGTACAGGTATCAGCTGTGCTGTTAATTAAATATATATCATTTATCAGCTATGCTGTTATTTTTGTCTCTTGCTATGCTAATTCACTTTCTCGTCACTGACACTAACTTTTGCTCACAATGCTGACAGAAATGGTACTAATACGTACTCATCTCTTAAAAGTTCTGTCCTTCTTGGTTTGGATGACACAAAACACCCGCTGTTGATCGTTTCGTTAGCCCACCCAAGACTGAGGGGCACTAAAGATATATCTCCCGTACAACCTCTGTGCTGCTGTGAAGTTCCAGGCAGCTGGATTGACTGGACATACGACCACAGGTTTGATGACACGAATAAAACCCTCTAAGATTTTTAAACCGGCCAGGTTTTGACTCGACTTAGTGAAACAAGCTGCAGATCAATGCCCTCAGGTAAGCTATAAATCAAAGCTGACAGCTCCTCTCTTCAGTCGGTCGGTATCTGGCTTCGTGTCGGGTTGCGTGTTTTAGCATAAAATCTTGCCCGATTATATAGGCAGGTAAAGTACTTTCTACTGGTTAAGGAAAGCGTTTGGTTGGTTCCTGGCGGAGCAAGCTGATTGGTTGCCTGCTGTTTCGTCTCATGCCCCGTACAGCCTAATTTTATTCAGTTTTCTTCCGCCATATTGCGTGAACAAGATGGCCGCGACCCACATCCGAAAAAAAACAGGGCTTAAGTTTTTCCTGGCGTAACTTCAGGTAATTTATTCTGTCTCAGCAACTGTGCGTTGATTGGCTGGGCTCTGGACAGAGGGATTTAACAAAGTAGTGGGTTTACACAACTCGTTCCACGACATAAACCTTGTGAATAAATTATGCAAATTACCTATTAAGTATAAATGGTGATGCAGTTTTAAGTACCATACTGATTCCTCACCTCAAAATGCATGTATGTCAATTTTCTTTTAGATAGCCTTAAAACTCAGTTTTTTGTTTTTAAACTTTGAAATTCTGATGCCAGAGTGCTTGAAAATATATTGAGAAATTTCTATATTTTATCTCATTTTTTAAACACAAAAATGTCAGTATCTTCTAAGCTGACCAACTGATTTTAAAAATTCAAACAGTATTTTGTTCTAGTTGTCCTTTGCTTTTTAGCTGTACTACCTAATAATTTGAAATAAATGTTCCAAAAGATGCTTTAAGAATAGTACATAACCAAAAAAAAAATAAAGTTGAACACAAGTAATTCACTCTACAGAATTTGACAGTTTTAAAGTAAATGTACACTGTCTTGTTATTGTACTTTCTTTGTGCTATTAAAGTTTGGAGAACTGTCTACACAGACATCATATCAAGTTTTTTAAGTCTATACATCAATAACATCAGATGGAAGATGCTTTCCAGAGGTGAAGAGGTAGAATAACCCAAGCAAAAGCAGCATTCGATACAATGAAAAGTGTTTTCTGCAACAAATCTTTGACAATGAAAGTAAGGAAGAGAGCTCTTCAGTGTCATATAAATCCAATCCTGACATACAGCAGCGGGTCATGGACTATTATTAAACAAAAGGGAGAAGCAATAGAGGCTACAGAGATGCAGTTTTACAGATGAATTTTAAAAATGCTGTGGACAATTAAAAAAGAATATTAAGGATGTCCTGAAAGAGTCTAATGTGCTAAGGAAGCTTATTCCTCACGTTAGATGGAAGAGTTCCACTTTATTTGGCTGTGTTACAAAAACCAGAAAGCTGGAATATACCGGGACATGGGAGATATTGAGAAAATAAGAGATAAAGGGTGGGCTAACCTAAACATCAATTAGTTTAGAAAAAAACCACAGGAAGTTAATATTATAAAGCAATAAAAAAAACCACGAATAATATTATAAAGCAATTTTTTTGTGTATTTGTCATAAAAATCATTTTTGAGGTTCAGTAAATAATAGGAAACATAATAAATAATATAAAAATGATACTACGTGTTTTGTGTATAAATAAAGTAAAAAAATAACGTGTTTCCTATGTACCGTTAACTTCTAAAACTGATTTCATACCATTTTATTTTTTTACTTTATATATTTGTTTCCTTACCAGTTTTACAGCAGCCTCTTTATTTATTGTTTTGAGTATATACATGATTCCATCCCAGCATGTATCTATACGCACAGGATTATTGCCATGCCCATGGAAAAGTTTCCACAGCATTACCTTGAAATAATAAAGTCATAAACAACATTATTCTACTTAATAAACAGAAAAATCATCATAGAAGGTTGTGCAGTATGAGGAGGTGATGTGTCAGGAGGAGGGGAATTTGGAAGTAAAGTTTTCCAGTGAAGACATCTACTTCTTTGCTGTGTATTTCTCACCCACTTGTGAATATGAGCATTAAGATATCTGATTCAGGTCTTTGCATGGCAATGTTTTAGAGTAAACATTCTTCATGTATGAATAAGTAAGGTTTGTATAACGAATGCATGGCAGAACCTGGGTGTATATTATTCAACTGCAACTTTCTGACCATCAGGTTTTAATCAGTAAAAGGTGTACCATTTTTAAATGAATTCGTTTTTTAATTTGCTTTTCAATGTGTAGAATGAGCAGGAAACTTCATTTTTTTTTAAAACTACCATTTTAAATAAAAAAAATATCATAACAAAATTAACTGATACAGGACTTCTTTATTTTCTACAGAATCAGAAAAACTAACCCGCCCTCCATGCATGCACTGCAACGAGGATAAGTGTAAATGCACGAATCAGATGCTCTATGATTCTGTGATGGGAAATGGAAAGTGGCTATTTAGAGAGTTTGTTGTGTATGACAAACATTATTGTTACCCAGAATACCTTATTGCTTATGAAAGAGTTTGATGCTGAGAAATGACTGTTAAATGCTTAAAATGAATCCCCAGTGTTGATGTGGTCTTTGTGTACATATGTCTCCATAGTTACTTCGTTTCCTACTAGAGTTACTCGCCCTTATGCTAACTACGTCCTTCCTCTCTCTACTTCTAAACATGGCCGATTAAATATGTCGTATGTATCCAGTGCGTTCAGGCTTCGTGATTATGCTTTGTAATGTGAGAGTGTATGACAGCCAGCCACGTCTCATTATATTTAACAATATTTACTACACACAACAGTAAATATCAACATGGTGGCAGCGGTGTTTATTTCTACAGAATTCGGACTATTCTGCTGAACATCTTCTAACACGTGTGCTGACGTCATAGCCTTGCGGTGAGGGGACGAGAAACTGGTAACACCAAGTTTAACTCTTCTGTTGGTAGGTTATTGCTTGCATACCATTATTAGACATTTCGTCATGGCAGAACGGCCCATGTTTCGGTTACCACCCTGCCTAGACATAAATAACGTCGAACCAGACACATTTCGTAAATGGAGACGACAGTTAGAACTATATATGGATGCAGCAGAAGTGGCCTCTAAACCTGATCCTGTTCGGGCGGCCATTATCCTTCACTGTGCTGCACCTCAAGCTGTTGAAGTTTTTGATCAACTTGCAGAGGAAGGAGACCACTCTAATCCTAATAAAATTCTCGATTTGCTCCAGAACCATTGTAGCTCACGAAGCAATGAAGTATTACATACGTTCAGATTCTGGAACACACCTCTTCAAGAGCCTTTTAATTCCTTTTTGACTGAGCTGAGAACTAAGGCAGACTTATGCAACTTTAACGATAAGGATCGTATGATAAGAGACAAAATTGTCTTTACTGTCAACAAAAGGTTACAAGAGAAGCTCTTGAAAGAAGCTGATCTCAATCTAAAGAAAGCCATTCACATATGCAGAGTCTTCGAGCAAACTGGAAAAGACATAAGAGAGATGAATAATACAGTACAACCTTCTGAAGCAAGGGTTGAAAAGGTACAGAAAAAATCACTCAACCATAAACCTCCCAAGAGAGACACTGGGCATGCTGCTGGTAAAGCCTGTCAAAGTAACACTGACAGTGGGTACTTTGAACCTAGAAAGGAGTGTCATTACTGCGGACAGAAACATCCGTTGATTAAGAAAAAGTGTCCTGCATGGGGGAAGTTTTGCTCAAACTGTGGGGGAAGAAACCATTTCAAAGTTAAATGCAAGAAAGTTCACACTGTTCACACAGAGTCAGTGGAAGATTCTGAAGTTTTTCTTAATTGTGTGAAGTCTAGCAAAGCTTGTACATCTGCACAACTCATTGTCAATGGAAAAATGGTAACATTTCAGCTAGACACAGCAGCTGATGTGAATACAATCTGTCAGTGCTTTGTGATGCAAGAACAATTGTTACCCACTAAACAGAGGCTTGTTATGTGGAATGGTACTAAGATGACTTCACTGGGAGAAGTTCTATTAACTGCTGAGAATCCTAAGACTGGGACAAAACACAATATAAGGTTTACTGTTGTGAAAAATAGATTCACATGTTTACTGGGCAACAACACACTGCAGGATCTACAGTTTGTGACAGTCAACACAAACAAATTTATTGCTAAGGTGGCTACTGACAGTTCAGATAATGATCATAACTCTGATAACCATCTAGGTGTCCTGGGCGAAGCTGTGTTGCGTATTGATCCTAATATTCGTCCGAAGGCACAGCTATGCAGAAAAATACCATTTTCACTTAAGAGCAAGGTAAAATCAGAGTTTCAAAACCTAATGAACAGAGGTATATTAATACCAGTAGAGGAACCGACTGAATGGGTTAACCCAGTGTTTCTCAACGGGGGCGGTACCGCCCCCTGGGGGGCGTTTTCAAGATGTCTGGGGGCGTTCTGATGGGTCGCAACGATTGGGGTCGCTACTTCCATTCAGGAGGGTGTTGTGTACATTTTTACAAGAATCAATATGAAACTATCACAGAAGATATTCCCCTTAGCATATTTGTTACACAATAATTTTTATTTGCCCTGCGTCCAATGGAGTGTTTCAAAGATTCCAAACACAAAATTTTAGTTCCTGGGATATTACCATTGTCAGGAGACAGTAGGCGGAGATTTACTTCCCTTCAACACTCGAAACATTCGTTAGCCTCTCGACACACCCAAGCTAACCTTCTCTCTCCACTCTCGACACATATTTTCTTCTGGAAACACATTCCCGTCAAACATTGATTAGCCCGTGAACACATCACAGCCTCTTCCCTACTCTGTCCACTTCCACAGCACGACTCCCTCCCAAAACATTCCCCGCACCATCACGTGTCCCACGTGTGCCTGCCAAAAAACGAACTTGTCGTGTATATAATTCCGTACTTAAACACATAGTTAATATAACTATGCTTTTATAAATGTGCTTTCTCTTTTTCTTTATATTATAAGAAAAGATAACTCATTAACTGCATTGCTTTTTTTAAAGTATGGTGAAATATATGGTTATGTGTGCGTGTGTGTGTGTGTTTGTGTATACACGATAAAGAGCAAGGGGGTGTTAAAAGGGTGGGGGGCTTTTTAAAATATTAGTTGTCAAAAGGGGGCGTTGCTACTTGATAAAGGACGGTTGACTAGATAAGGCCGAGCTGGTTTAGAGCCGGTTATGTATTTTGTTCAATCGCGAATGCGTGCTTCGTCCGGTTATCATCTTGGAGTAAGGGTCAACGTTATATTGATTAATCATTTGATGAATGTCCAAGAATACATTCGTTCCCTTAGGAGCTCATCATATAGATACATATTTTTCCTATCAGAAGAGTTCTTCATTTTTGCATAATCATTAACATTGGCAAATGCAGCAAATAGCTGTAACGTATCGATGTGATAAAGTCCTCAATTCAGAGTCCATGAATTTATTACAGTTCACACATAAGACATTCACGTAGGTACACGTTCATATATAGTTCATTAGGAATTACATGCATAGTATTCATGTCCGTCCGTGTCAAAACAATATGTCAGATGAACATCGTGGCTATATACGTGCGCTGTTGTAGTCAACAGCCACAAATGAGCACATGAGTTCTTGACATCTACAATTTGAATCATAATACGATTCTCCTTCGAGTATTAGTTTAAGCTTAATTAATCTCATGCTTAGATTAATTTCCGAACTGACCCTGAAGTCTACATCGATTCATCTATATAATATAGGCTATATACTCAGCCTTATTTCCTTGGAAGAAATACAAGACACGACCTTCTTGCTTGACGGATAGCGTAACAAAGGCCCTGTAACCAAGTCACCCGGCGTGACCTTCCCAACGCGAATGCGTCATAATCTCCGCATATATTTCGCGTTCACTATACCGTAAAATATCGACATATTCTATAAATATTAATGACCCCTAAACGTTGCGCATGGGTAAACCCCAGCAGACGCCGTCATTTAAAATAACACCGTAACAGATTTCCTGTCAGACGGGGGCAAAAAAAAATCTATTTAATAGATTTTTTTTGAACAATATTAATCAAATTATCAAAAATTTAACAAAACCCGACGTATGACCTACGATGTTCTATCTAGAACAGTGTCGCGGTCATGTCAGTAATATATTATAATAAAATCAACGTCATATCATACATATACCTTATATTAAACAATGAAATGTCACTGTCACTAACTAATTAACTAATTATTTTGTTGTATGTATAGACTAACTAATAATGTGAGGTGTTATTAAAATTATTCTAACTAACTAAAATTAAAATAATTAATTATAGTATGTATGTATGGTACTAACTAATTAATATCTAATTGAAGAAAATGAGAAATAGAATAAGAGAGTAAAAGAAATAAAAATTGAGAAGTACGGACAATTAAAACCAAATATTAAAGTACACATTAAATTAGCATGCGTGTGAAAATGAAGTGTAAGGATAGCTACCTAATTAAATTAACGCAATCAGAAGAAAAGAACAGAAAAAATTCATACAATTTAACTATATATATGAAATGTCATAATGTAATATCTATTACCTTAATAATTACACTAATTAAAAGGTTTAATTGGTGTGATATTCTTTTGTTTCATCTTTTCTTAGTATATCTTATTTTTTTATTTCATCACACTTTGACTTTATTATATATTATATACTAATTTAATAAATAGAAAATTTAATAATATTGGACATGAAGATCCAATCGTTGTTACCTCCTGTTGAATTGTATGAAAGTTCATTAAGACACAAGGTTCATATTATCAAATTATGATTTGATTATCCATTCATCGTTAGTTCCTTTATTAAACTTTTGAAAGTGAATTGACTAAGTCATCAGCGTATCTGTCCCTTCTTCATCAGAGATTGTTCCTTTTTAACAGTTTTCAATCGAAATGAGTGATACTCAAAGTGGAATTGAAGTTCAAATTTTCAAACGATCCGTAAAACTTGATATTTTGATCACAATAGTTTATTTCGAAATGTCCTTATTTAGGTAGGAAGTCCAACTGAATTGTTGTATATTCTGACTTGATATCAATAACGTTCATTGCAAATGTAATGCTTGACTAGTCAGAAAATTTTCTCGAAATTGTAATATTCAATCAGAATCCGTAGGATGTCTGGACAACGTGTCGGCTATGACGTTTTCAGTTCCAGGTATCGACTGTATCTCGAACTCGTAGGGTTGCAACGTAATAGCAAATCGTGCAAGTTTAGCACTTTTATGGTTTGAGCGACGTAATGCTGCCACTGATTTCTGATCAGTCTGGGTCAGGAATGGAGATCCCAGCAAAAACTTTTCCAACTTGGTAATTGCCCAGATTACGGAGAGCAATTCTCGGTCCACAGTGGAATATTTCATCTCCGGAGGTTTCAGTTTGCGTGAGATATACAGAACAGGGTGAAGGACATCATCATGATATTGCAGTAGACACACCCCGAGTCCGTAATTACTCGCATCTGTACGTAGAACAAACTTTTTAGAAGCATCTGGTAATCTTAAAACAGGTGGGCATGAAAATATTTTTAAGATAGTGCGAAAAGTTTTGTCACATTCGTCGGTCCAATTTATCCTTAAAGGCATGTTCTTCTTTAGTAACGAAGACAGGACAGCCGTGATGGATGATAGGTGAGGTACAAATCTGCTATAGTATTGGATTAAACCTAACAGACTCCTAACCTGTTTCTTCGTTTGAGGAACAGATAAATTTAATATTTTAGAAACCGTACTGGGAATTGTTTGGATACGTCCCGATCCAATAATGTGCCCCAGGAATGTTATCTCATTACACGCTATTTGAATTTTAGTTGGTTTAGCGGTTAAATGGTTATCCCGCAATATTTCCAAAACTGATTTAAGACCCAAAAAATGTTCCTCAAATGATGAACTAAACAAACATATGTCGTCAATGTAGGTAATTATATCTGATCTACCTGCTAAAATTTTTCGCATCATGCGAATAAAGGTAGCTGGAGCATTCATTAGCCCAAAAGGCATCACGTTCCACTGGTAAAGACCTCGTGGAGTTGAGAATGCTGTGTAGTATTTGGCTCTTTCGGTTAGTGGAATCTGCCAATAACCTTTAGTTAAGTCAATTTTAGTGAAAAGTGTAGCATTGGATAGACGAGGAAGTAAATCGTCAAGGATAGGATGTGGTTCGCTATCCGGTACTGTCTGCACATTAAGTTTCCTATAGTCAACACTAAACGTATGTTGTTGTCCTTTTTCCGGAAAATGACTAAAGGAGAAGAAAATGGAGATGTACTAGTCTCAATAATACCTAATGTCAAGTGCTTGCTGTGTGTACACATTGACAAATATGTATTACATACACATGGAGCGACAAACATGGCTCGTTTTCCACAGCTAATTGTTAACTCACTAAACTCCAACTCGTAGATACGATATCCGACGACTTTATGTCACAAACTTGTGTATAACACAATAACACAGGCAGACTGCCGCTTTGACCATAAATCATCACATAAGAAAAACACAATATATGATGTGCATAATTAGAACAGCATCTCATGGAAAGGATTTCACAATATCTTAATATATTTCCTATTTTCCTTCAACCATTCCGCCTTCACTCTCCGCGTAATCTCTCCTCGCTCTAATCGCTCTCCCGACTGACCTTTTTACACACCTCTGACCCTTTTCACGCTGACCAGTCTTCACCCCCACTTTGTTCACAACAACTCAGTCATGCCCGTGAACTCGACATTAGCACTTACTGCTACTAATGTATTCATGCCCCCGTCAAACTTAACATTCACGCACTTCAACTCACAACTTACATAAACATATGTAGTTCCCACCGGAGCATGAGTACTGACATTCATTCTATAAACCGTTCGTGACATCCACCCCTCCCTCTCCAAGTGAAAAACATAGTTTTTCACTGGATGGGTGGTAGATATCAGGAAACCAACCATCCAAAACCTCTGATTACATATGTGGGCAAAATCTATAGCATCAGTGTGAAAATATGCCATCTACAAATAATCAATAATAACATTCTGAAGAACACAAAAATAAAATTTAAAAAATTACAATAGAACCGAGTTGCTAGAAAAATACAACAGCAACCATATGGCAAAAATCATGCATCTCTAATTACACACAAAATTAAAGGTGATAACATTACATCAATTTCACCAAATTCTCCTATACCGGAGAATATCTGTTCTATAACCCTGTACTTGATACCCAACATATGATAAGAACTTAGCTTATACACAAAAATCATGCAGAATACAGTTGAGAAAACATTACTCATGTACAAGTATCAAATACTACATAGAAATGGTGGTTAAAAAAAAAAAAACAAACAAACACACCCATTTACTACAAGCAAGTGTTCATAATCTAGATAACGAATCTGCAAGGACATTCAATTTACCCTGAATAGGAAAAACAGTGAAGTTATACTGTTGTAACAACAACGACCACCTTGTTAAACGTGAATTTGGTGACCTAGATGACTTAAGAAAAGTCAATGGACAATGGTCCGTTTCCAGCACAAAATGAGATCCTAACAAATACCTAGAGAGTTTGGAAACAGCCCAAATAATAGCTAAACACTCTCTCTCTATAGTGGCATATCGCGTTTCAGCCGGAAGCAACTTTCTGCTGACATACATGACAGGATGTAGAAACCCATCATGTTCTTGCATCAGACACGCACCAATGCCCACTGCAGAAGCATCAGTCCTCAGTACAAAAGGCTTAGCCAAGTCTGGCAGTAGAAGAATGGGCTCGCTGGAGAATACAGCTTTGATGTTCCTCAGTGCTCTATCACACTCTTCAGTCCAGACTACTCTGTTTGGCGTGCCCTTTTTAGTGAGTGATGTTAGAGCCGCTGACAATGAAGAGAACCTGGGGATAAATTTATGATAAAAATTTATCAGACCGAGTAAACTACGTACTTGTTTCTTTGTTTTTGGAGGTTGCAAATTCAAAATTCTTCCAGCTGTCTTATCAACTGGTTTTAAAGCACCCTGTCCTACCACATACCCCAGAAATGTTAACTCCTGAAACCCCACCTTAATCTTACTGGGTCTTGCTGTAAGGTGATGCACCCGAAGGCATGATAACAGTGACTTCAATCCCTCTACATGTTCTTCCCACGTGTCATGAAACAAACAGATGTCATCAATATATGTGATAACATCCTTCTGTCCCCTCAAAAGCATTCTCATCATTCTCACAAAAGTTGCAGGGGCATTCACCAGTCCAAAGCACATATAATTAAACTGGAAAAGACCCTGAGGGGTACAAAATGCTGTAAGTGGCCTAGCGCCTTCTGCTAAGGGAATTTGCCAATACCCCCTCGATAAGTCTAGTTTGGTAAAATACTTTGCCCCCGCTATTTGGGATAGGAGGACCTCTTGGTTGGGCATAGGTTCCGCATCTATCACTGTGACACTATTCAAGCGGTGGAAGTCTATACATATCCGTAGGGATTTATCCTTCTTCCGCACGATGACCATGGGAAATGAGTATGATGATTCAGATGGGGAGATAACACCTAAGCGTAACATATCATTCACTTCTTTTTCAACAGCAGAAGTATAATGTAGTGGAATAGGATATGGTCTCACCCGGATGGGCTCTCCATAGGTCAGTTTAATATCATGCTCAACTAAATCAGTTCTTCCAGGAATATCTGTGAGTACATCTTGAAATTCGCACAGCAGTGACTTCACCTGTTTCCTCTGATGCTGTGGTAGAGATGCAGAGACCTCTACATCTCCCCATGATTCTGAAGCAACCAATGGCAATAGTGGGATCTGGAGATTGACCTCCTCTCCTTTCTCTCCATCTTCCTCGATGACTGCTGCACTAGCTACAGTAACTGTACTATCACGAACAGCGTTCACGACTGGTTCCAGTTCAGTTGGACGTACTACATATGGTTTTAGCATATTAATATGGAAAATCTTCTCCTTCCCTCGGACTAATATCAGATAATCCACATCGGTAATCTGTTTTTCTTTGCCAGGACTGAGGGATACAAGTTTGCTGTTCCTATTGGCGTATGCTCTATACCTTGCACCCGATGTCTCTAATGCCTAACGTGCTATCGAACACGATGTAATTATGCGCTCTCGCAAGTCAATGACATACTCATAACTTGACTTGACGCTATCATCAGCATAATTCCCGGTCAGCAAGTCTCTCAAAATTTTCATTGGACCCCGAGGATTTGCGCCAAATACTAGCTCAAACGGTGAGAATCCTGTGCTCTCTTGTGGCATCTCCCTGTATGCAAACAAAACTCCCGGTAGGTATCTATCCCACAACTGTGGAAAATCTCCTGTCACCTTACCTAGCATTCTTTTCAGTGTTCCATTGAACCGCTCGCAGACCCCGTTGCTCTGAGGATGATACGGGGTGGTGAACACTTGGGCTATGTCTAACAGTTTAGATATGTGTTTCATCTCTTCTGAAATGAATTGCCGGCCCCTGTCAGACAAAATCTCTAAATAAGCTCATTAGAGCCTCTCCTATATCCTTTGATGTGATGGATTTCATTGGCAATGCTTCCGGCCACCTCGTACATAGATCAACTAATGTTAGAATAAATCTATACCCCCCGATCAGACATAACTGGAAGGGGCCCAATAATGTCTATTGCAACCTTCTGAAAAGGGCGAAATGCCAAATCTGTTGCTACTAACGGTGCCTTGGGAGTCCTTCCTTTCTGGCTTGTCTTCTGACACACTTTACACGACCGACAGTAAACCTTCACATCCTTATTGTATCCACGCCAGTAAAACTGGGACAACACTCTACAGCGAGTTCTTGCAATACCCATGTGACCCGCAAAAGGGATGTCATGTGCTGTCCTTAACACTGTATTCTTCAGTTCCACTGGAATAACCACTTGTGTAATGACTGAATTTTGCTCTGCAAAGCATCTGATTAGAATGGAGTTCCTAACCTCAAACCAGTATCGAGCAGACTTGGTATGCCATATGTTCTTGGACTCCGCCAACCGAAACAAAGGCAGAAGTGAAATGTCTTTCCTCTGCCTGTCTACAAAATCCGATGCTGTAATTCCAGCAACCGTAGGCACCCAAGGGATATTATTGGGTTGCGATATCAGAATATTTGCATCCTCAGCCTTAGTCTTAGCCCTCGTCATTACTGCGTTAGCAACCAAATCATGCATATTTTCCCACTCCTCAATATCCTGACTGGTGCAATCATGAACCCCATTAACATTTCCAATAATGAGATCAGCGATGGGAGAATCAAGGACGCATACTCGAACTCTACCCGACAAGAAAGGGGTGTCGATCTGCACAATCGCCAATGGATAGTACTCGACCTTACCACCAAATGTAATGCATTTTGCCATCTTTCCAATATAATACGTATCCTTAATAAATGTCTTCCTAATGCCAATGGTCGTACATCCCGTGTCCCTCAAAACAGATACAGGTTTATTCTCCACAAAACCTTTATGTAAAGTTAAGGTGCCATTCCCATCAACTGATGAAAGGCAAGGCAAAGTATGGCCACATATTAAAATAGGCTTGCCATCAGGCTCGAACAATGGTCTGCACCCCACACTCCTCGCTATTAAATGTATCAAGTACAGTAGCTGAATTTGCATGCTCAGTGTTTTCCTTTGAGCTCTCCTTTCGACTGTTTCTTCTCTCATTACAATTGGGGCAGTTGGAATCCGTCTCTTGGTGCTTGTAAGGGCTTCTCTTTGGACTGCTATTATAATTTTTCTTTGGGCTGGCATATGGACTTCTTTGTGGGTTGAAGGGACACCTCTCTGGGTCCCTCCCACATTGATAAGATAGATGACGCCTTGGGCCACACTTATAACAACCCCTTCTACTGTAGCCTGACCCAAAAGAAGGGTACTGTCTCTTAGGAGAATATCTTCTGTCCCCGTTCCATCTTCTATTTCCACCATCTTTTCCAACATATCTGTCTAAGCTACGGGCCCGAGGATGTATGTATGGCTTCTTTTCAGTTTTATCCTGAGCCACACAAGCTGGAAAGGTGTCAGCAGCTATCTGCTTGTGAATCGGCTTCCCTGGGTGCGCATTGACATACTGCTGTCCTAGCTCTGACATAATATTTATATCTTTTGGCTTTTGCTCTTGTAGAAAAGCCACTAACTCTGGATTGCAAGACGATAGAACCTTGTCCTGTAGCATAAGGTCGGTTAGCCCATCAAAATCCTTCACAATACCTGATAGTTCAATCCACCTATTGAACAGCAATTTGATTTCAGCAATAAACTCACTAAAGTCATTGCTTGTTGTAGGAATAGCCTCCTTAAATCTTTCACGGTACCCTTGAGCTGTCAGTCTAAATCTTCGAAGAAGTGTCTCTTTCACTGTGTCATAATTCATGCGATCCTCTACTGGCAATGCAAAGACACATTGTAAACTTCTTCCGGTGAGCAGATTATTGAGCAGACTTGGCCAATCTTCTTTCTTAACCTTCCAAGATACTGCTTCTTGTTGAAACCTTTCTAGATACACGTCCATCATATCGACGCCCTCAACAAAGGATGGGAGTCGCAGCTTGAAAGGACGAGTAGACTCCTTCGTAGCTGGTCTAGAACTCGCAGCTTCAAGTTCCAGTTTCTTCAAAGTAATTTCTTTATCCGCTTGAATTTCAGCTTTCCTTGTCTCTTCTTTCTTTGCTTCTACCTCGATTTCAGCTTTCCTTGTTTCTTCTTTCTTTGCTTCCCTTTCAGCTTCAATCTTCCTAATTTCTCTTTCCTCTTTGCGTTCCCTCCGTTCCTCAGCATCCAAAAAATTTGTCTTGGCCCATAATTCAAGTTCATCCCCTGATTTACCAATTGCCTGTCCCATGGTGATAAAATCCAAAAGGCTAGTCATCCTGCAATATTTTTCAACTATGATAACTATGGAAAAATGAATTAAGGAAATTAAAAAAAAACGTATACCACCTGATAAGTCAAATGGTGTCTGAAAACTATAATGGGTGCCCCTTCATCTCTGAAGAACGTCTGTCATACACAACAGATTTTGAACAACTTTTCACACTGGGTCTACACCCTGGGTCAATCTCTTGTGTTATCAGTCTGTAGGCATTACAAACTGTAATAGACCAAATAAAATGTGTCTGCTTATGTTAACACAAATGGTATGATGATGATGATTGAAATGATAATCACAGAACACACGACACTACAACAACTGATAGGCCGGTGGAGTGGAAGTTATAGACCAGGAAAGTAAGAATAGACCTTATATTTACACCCAAACCTATCAAACGAACAAAAACAGGATATCATAAAATAACTTATATACACGGATAGCAGAGTAAAGGACTGAGAATCGCGACATAAAAACACCACGAAAGAAAGACTATTATACAAGACAATAAGTAAACAAACTAAACGCAAACAACTAACACCAACAATTGTTCCACAAATTACACGAGGCTTCACAACTCCCCAACTCTTAGACAGATTGGGTTCCCTACAGCGTAATTTGTCTCACAAAACCTATTAAAGACAACACAATGCAAATTTCATCAATGAAGAAAGATGGATTGTGCTCACCACTCAAAATCCCCCTTATACAGAAATCAAAATTAAATACTACCACATAATATGAACAAAACAAAAACAAAACACTGGACAGTGAAGTAACCCAAGAGCTCTACTCGTCCACCCTGCAGCAAGGGCAAACAGGAATGAATATATGAATTTTTAACTAATAACAAAAGCTAATATAAAAAATAACATAAGTTTCAAGTACACTGTAGAAGTGATAGACAGAAGGAAGTCTAGATATGACGAAGCAAAATTGTCAAGTCCTAAAAGGAACTAGTATCAAAATAAACTAAATTTAGTACATTTTTAGATATAACAGATCATAGGGTTCAAATATAACGTTAATTAATTTGCAAAAAATGCTATTGAAGAAAGAATGGAATTTAAAAAAATATAAATAAATAAAAAAAACCCTATTAGTTCCGGGCAATAACCTTGTCAAGGAAGAAATAAATAACCAAATAAATTAATTAAAAGAAGTATAGCCTATATATATATATATATAAAAGGAAATATGCAGACGCACAAGTTAAGTAAACAGAAGACTGGAAATTAACAAACTTAATAACAAACTTAACTTAACAATATCCTGTGTCCGCTGCTCCACTTGAGATAGGCGCAGGCTTGGAGTCCCGGTGTTACAGCTCAATGATGATTACCACACACAACACGCTTCACGTCGTAACACAGCACAGTCAAATATTAAAATCAGCTCCTAGGTGCACATCAGCTATCAGTACGGTGAACCGGATCTTCTTCACTACTGGTCCAAAGGGTAGCAAAGGAAAATGTCTCTCTCGTTGCTTACTCCATCTCCAGGCAAGATGTTACGATTTCAGCCGATCACCCGCAAAACAATGGCCTTGTTATTCCATTACAAGACCCAGCAGACGATTTTTCGTGTCAACAGTTATGCCGAACTACACAGCACAGATACATTGACGACAGATCAGCAGACTCATCACGGGGCGAAATAACACAATATCAGTGCGCCGAGGTAAACAAGACTGATTACCGCCTTTTCATTCTTCGTGCTACTTTCCAAAATAACACTGTCGATTTCGTCAAAACTGTCCGTTCGCCTCTGCTACAGTGATTAAACTATTTTTCGCTTTTAAATATTCAGTCCTTCTGCAGCTATACCATTGCTGACTATCACTGAAATGAAGACTTCAGTTTTGCACATTAAGTTCTTGTGACCTGATTCAAACAAATAGGCCTAGTTCTCTGTTCCGCTTGATGTAATTTTTCAACAACAATTCATGAGAAGGCGAAATTGTCAAAAATTCTGCAGAAAATTAGGGGTGGGTCCTCTCTTCCACTTACGAGTTCCCCAAAATTGTCAAGTGCTTGCTGTGTGTACACATTGACAAATATGTATTACATACACATGGAGCGACAAACATGGCTCGTTTTCCACAGCTAATTGTTAACTCACTAAACTCCAACTCGTAGATACGATATCCGACGACTTTATGTCACAAACTTGAGTATAACACAATAACACAGGCAGACTGCCGCTTTGGCCATAAATCATTACATAAGAAAAACACAATATATGATGTGCATAATTAGAACAGCATCTCATGGAAAGGATTTCACAATATCTTAATATATTTCCTATTTTCCTTCAACCATTCCGCCTTCACTCTCCGCGTAATCTCTCCTCGCTCTAATCGCTCTCCCGACTGACCTTTTTACACACCTCTGACCCTTTTCACGCTGACCAGTCTTCACCCCCACTTTGTTCACAACAACTCAGTCATGCCCGTGAACTCGACATTAGCACTTACTGCTACTAATGTATTTATGCCCCCGTCAAACTTAACATTCACGCACTTCAACTCACAACTTACATAAACATATCTAGTTCCCACCGGAGCATGAGTACTGACATTCATTCTATAAACCGTTCGTGACACCTAATGATATCATCTGTTCGAGTTCCTGAGATGTCTTACTCAGAAAATGTAGAGGTACAGAATAAGGATGAACACGAATTGGTGTATCATTGTTCAGAATAATATCGTGACTAATTACAGATGTGCAACCCGGTACATCAGTTAACACATCTGGGAAAGATTGTAGAAGATCAGCAACGCGTTGATGCTGTTGCGGTGTAACCGTAGAAGAAATGGTCACATCACGCCAAGATTCAGTAGATTGGACAGTAAGTACAGGTAAAGGCATCTGCACTTCAGGAAAAGAAGATTCTTCCTCCTGTATAACAGATAGATTAGAATAATGACAAGTAGATACAGTATTGTCATCTAATTCATGAAAAATTGACTTTAAGTGTATAGGACGTGTATGAAATTGCTTGAGCATATTAATATGGAATATCTTTCTGTGTCCCTTGATATCTAAGACGTAATCAACGTCTGAAATTTTATCAGTAACCTTATAAGGACATTTCGAAATAAACTAGTATGTTATAAAGTTTTAATAATTAATCATTATATATTATGCCTTCATCATGAGGCATAAAGTGCATTGCCCATTTCTAGGACCACTACTGCAAATATGTGCAAAGTCCCTAATTCCTCATCAAAGCTGATAAAAATTTAATCATATTCATCTACACTATTATTAATGAAGAAATTACAGCATTAATATTAAATTATAGAAGGATGAAATGAATACAAACAATACAATGGGTTAACCAAGGATTACGAAACAGTATTACCATACGACAAGACATTTTCACAATAAAAAATGCATTAATAACTAAGTGGTATAAAACGGAAGTGATAGATTAAGAATGAACTGAATAGAAAGTTAAGCTGTGTACGTAACAAATAGTGACGTCACAGGACTCATTTGACGTTAATACAATACATTTAATTAAAATTAAAGATAGCTAGATCAGAATGAACAAGATAGATTACGGACATAAGACTGTAAATGAATAAAAATAAGAACCAAATACACCAGAAAACACCAGTTATAACATGACTATACACCTAACATGCAAAGTGAATTAATGCAAGTCCGAACGAAACGATCACCGATAATGATAATTCGACGCTTTCTTCGCGAGGTGCTATTAATTCACAGCCTTAGGAACATTCAGAATGAATATCGGCATCCTGAGAGCCATTTTATTTATTCCGAACCGCCGCCCAACCATACCCGCTACATGAAAAGGACAGGAACAATATTTAACATGGATACAACGAAAAAAGAACATGTCGTTATTGGACGAACAGGACGAAATATTTTAACCTTTAAAATCAGTGACTTATCTTGTTTTGGCGGTAATATCGTACATTATATGCTTCGCCGACAGACTCGAGAGCTTGTTTGTATCATTGAGAAAGTCAGCAATAGGTTTCATTTGATGTTTGAAAGCTTCAAATAAATTTTGTTGATGGACATTGTCAGCTGCTGGCTTTTCCAACCGTTCATGCTGTCGTCAAGGGCATGACGTCACCGGTGTATTTGCAAATAATGTCCATTTCGATCGAAAGGAATTTAGTTCTTTCAACTCGTTAATATTTGAAATTATCCTCCCCACACTGGCCACCAGCTGATAAAGGACGGTTGACTAGATAAGGCCGAGCTGGTTTAGAGCTGGTTATGTATTTTGGTTCAATCGCGAATGCGTGCTTCGTCCGGTTATCATCTTGGAGTAAGGGTCAACGTTATATTGATTAATCATTTGATGAATGTCCAAGAATACATTCGTTCCCTTCGGAGCTCATCATATAGATACATATTTTTCCTATCAGAAGAGTTCTTCATTTTTGCATAATCATTAACATTGGCAAATGCAGCAAATAGCTGTAACGTATCGATGTGATAAAGTCCTCAATTCAGAGTCCATGAATTTATTACAGTTCACACATAAGACATTCACGTAGGTACACGTTCATATATAGTTCATATATAGTTCATTAGGAATTACATGCATAGTATTCATGTCCGTCCGTGTCAAAACAATATGTCAGATGAACATCGTGGCTATATACGTGCGCTGTTGTAGTCAACAGCCACAAATGAGCACATGAGTTCTTGACATCTACAATTTGAATCATAATACGATTCTCCTTCCAGTATTAGTTTAATTTAATTAATCTCATGCTTAGATTAATTTCCGAACTGACCCTGAAGTCTACATCGATTCATCTATATAATATAGGCTATATACTCAGCCTTATTTCCTTGGAAGAAATACAAGACACGACCTTCTTGCTTGACGGAAAGCGTAACAAAGGCCCTGTAACCAAGTCACCCGGCGTGACCTTCCCAACGCGAATGCGTCATAATCTCCGCATATATTTCGCGTTCACTATACCGTAAAATATCGACATATTCTATAAATATTAATGACCCCTAAACGTTGCGCATGGGTAAACCCCAGCAGACGCCGTCATTTAAAATAACACCGTAACACTACTATCAGGGTTGAGAAACACTGGGTTAACCAAATGGCTGTTGTTGAAAAGTCTGATGGTTCTTTAAGAATATGCATTGATCCTAGACCCCTGAATGAGGCTTTGCAGAGAGAGCATTACAGATTACCAATTTTGGATGATGTATTGCCTGAACTTAATAATGTCAAGATTTTCACAAAGCTGGATATCAAGGAAGCATTCTGGCATATCAAACTTGTTGAGAAGTCTAGTAAACTTACAACAATGATTACACCTTTTGGTAGGTTCAGATGGTCTAGATTACCATTTGGGTTGAATGTAAGCAGTGAAATTTTCCAGAGGCATCTAGCACAAGCTCTAGAAGGTCTTCATGGTTGCATCAATGTTGCTGATGACATAGTTATTGCAGGTTGTGGATGAAACAGACAGCAAGCAATTAAGGACCATGATCTGAAGCTTAAAGCACTGAAACATAGGTGTAAAGAGAAAGGCATTAAACTGAATGAAGCTAAAGCTCAAGAGAAGAAAGAAGAAATTACCTTCATGGGTCACCTTATTACTGCTCGAGGTGTTGAACCAGACAAGAAAAAGGTTGAGACAATACTAAACATGCCCGTTCCTAAGGACTGTCATGAGGTTCGCAGATTTTGCGGCATGATACAGTATCTAGCAAAGTTTTTCAACAATCTTTCAGAAGTTCTTCATCCAATAAGAGAACTTACCCGTAAGGATACTCCCTTTATCTGGTCTGCTGAATGTGAACAAGCCTTCAAGAGAGTCAAGAAACTGATTACTTCTACTCCAGTACTCGCATACTATGATCCTGATGAATCTTTGTGTATTCAAGTTGATAGTAGCAGCTATGGACTTGGGGCTGTCCTCCTACAAAATGGTCATCCAATAGAGTTTGCTTCAAGAGCTCTAACTGAAACAGAACAACGCTGGGCTCAAATTGAGAAGGGACTCTTAGCTGTTGTATATGGTTTGGAACGCTTCGACCAGTACACTTATGGAAGGAAAGTTACAGTCATCAACGACGATAAATCTTTGGCAGCCATCGTTAAGAAACCTCTGAGTCAAATTCCCCGAAGACTGCAGAATTTACTGATGCGCAGCCATCGATATGACTTTGAATTCCAATGGGTACAAGGTTCCGATCTTCTTATAGCCGACACACTGTCCAGAGTTTGTATTCATAATGTCACATTGGATTCCTTAGCTGATAGAGAAAGCAATGCAGGAGCTGATGCACCTGTAAGATTACCTGAAATACCAGATGTAATGATGGAAAAGATTAATGCTGAAACTCTCAAAGACAGCGTGCTTCAGAGGTTGAAGTCGACCATTTTGCATGGGTGGCCTACAAAAAAGTCCGATATAACAGCTGAGCTTATGCCTTATTTTGACATTCGTGACATTCTGACAACAGAACAAGGCATAAAACTTAAAAGAGAGCGTATTCTTATCCCAAAAGCACTGAGGCCTGAAATCAAGCAAAAGCTACACGCTGCTCATCTTGCATTTGACAGCATGATGCGCCGGGCCAGAAGTTGTCTGTTTTGGATCGGCATGACAGCTGAGATTCGACAGATAGCTGACAGTTGTCCAAAATGTCAAGAAACGAAGGCAAGGAATACTAAAGAACCTTTAAACCAACACTCAAGAGGTTATCACCCTGGGAGAAAGTTGGCACTGACATCTTTATTATAGAAGGCCGATATTATTTAGTTCTGATTGACTACTTTTCCAACTTCATTGAAGTAGACTTTCTACCTACAATGACAGCACAGTTAGTCATCAGGAAATTGAAGTCTCATTTTGCTCGTTATGGTGTTCCCAAAGTTATTGTCTCTGACTCAGGTACTCAGTTTATGTCTGCACAGTTCAGATCATTTACTGCTAGATGGGGAATACTTCATGTTAAATCAGCACCAGGTCACCATAAAGCCAATGGATTAGCTGAATCTGCTGTGAAACTCATTAAGGGAATGATGAGTAAGACTGTTCAAAACAACACAGATGCATATGAGGCACTACTTGAACTTCGTAATACGCCAAGACAAGGGTTTGATCAAAGTCCAGCAGAAATACTGTTCAACAGGAAACTGCGTACACTGATACCTTCTGCAGTGAAACCCGTTGCATCTCACAGTAGAGTTATTGAAAGTAGAGGCAAGAGAGACAGATCAGTGAAGATGTATTATGATAAAACTGCTCATGATCTGCCCAAGTTGTCTCACCAGCCAGTTTACTATCAAGACCCTGAACAACCAAACTGGCAACCTGGAAGGATTGATAAGAGGCTCCCTGAAAGATCTTATTTAGTTGAAGGGGAGAATGGAGGTCAATATGTCAGAAACAGAATTCATCTAAGACCTAAAACAACACCTTTCACACCTGATCCCGCGGACCTGGAAATTGATTTCTCCTCTCCAGATCTACCCGAGCAACAGGTTGTTTTGCCAGACGTGGAGAACACTAGTGAAGTGAACAGTTCCAATCCTCCAGAAGATAATCCTTCAACTCCAGCTACTTCTAGTCCTGGGAAAGCTGGCAAAGAACAGAAACATTCTCTCCTACCATCAAGCCCTAAGGGACCTCAAAGAGATCGCAAGAAACCCTCTTGGATGAATGACTTTTGTTCACTCATAAAGAAGGGGGGATGTTGATGTGGTCTTTGTGTACATATGTCTCCATGGTTACTTCGTTTCCTACTAGAGTTACTCGCCCTTATGCTAACTACTTCCTTCCTCTCTCTACTTCTAAACATGGCCGATTAAATATGTCGTATGTATCCAGTGCGTTCAGGCTTCGTGATTATGCTTTGTAATGTGAGAGAGTATGACAGCCAGCCACATCTCATTATATTTAACAATATTTACTACACACAACAATAAATATCAACACTCAGGTCAAGCAGGCAAGATTCATAATTATTGCAGTGTCCATGTATCATGAAAATTATTGAAAAGTACAGAGATATTATTACTGAAGTAGATAGCTATCAGATTTGAAAATCAAGTAGATTAGCCAGGAGTAAAGAATAGGTGGAATTTAGTTGTCTATAGTTGTTTTCTAATTTACTTGGTTTGGTTTGGTTTGAAGGACCATCAGTGCTCCGATCTCCTCCTTTATTTCACACAAGGAGGATCTTGGCACAGTGCATGAAGTGTAGCACTGGCGAGGATCCCAATGTGTGTATACAGGAATAACACATTCTATAAATATTTTTGTGGTGGGTAGGTTTTCCTAATTTTATAAATTTTGCCAGGGCAACAGCAGCTGTATGACCTACTCTTTACGATTTCCAACTGCTGAGGGATTTTGAACATGCACAACTTGCGCACGAGACCTCCTATTATTTCACCCTTATCCAAGAAGGCTAGACATCCAATCTCACTACACAGGAGATCAGGGGGGGGGGGAGTATGACATTATTAGGACCCACTGGTTCAGAAAAAATGTATATCTAATATATTCCCTGTAGTGGGAACTGAACCCATTACCTTTAGAATTAGAGGTGGATACCATACCTCTTAGCCACTCCAACTCTAATTTCATGATTCCATATAATAACAAAACATAACATTAATCAACATGACCAAGTTTTAAAATGTAATTTTATTGAGATGTAAAATTACAGTGAGGTTTAGTAATGATTTATTTGTTCTACTTTTAAATACTTCTGGTCTATGTTAGATTTCTAACTGGAAGTGTTGTGAGCTGACTGAGTTGCTTCAGAATGGAATCTTTTATGCACTTTTGCTGCTTAATTTCATCTCATGTCTTGATAAAGTCATGCCACATGGCAACTGATAGTACTCTTTGTTTAAGATGTCATCATATATGTAAATTTGTTGAGAAAGAGGCAGACTGCTTTCAGTGGGCACATTTTCAGAGATTGAAATTTTGTAACACATTGTTAACAAATGGCAGATTGGTAAAAACATGAGAGAATGGTAAAAAGCCAGTATACTGGATAGTGTATTAATATGGCATAGGAGAAAGTCGACAACAGAAATGATAGAGAAAATGCAAGACAGGCGTTAGAATATACATTATTGACTATAGGCATGACACATGATGAAGAAGAAAATATATTAACGATTAAGAAAAAAATACAGATTATCATTTGCTATGATAATGATGTTTATCACTTTGACATATAGCAAGTTCATTTCACTGTTTTTCACCTTGGTTTGTATCGTGTATTTTATTGTTTATCAACTGATAAACTTTCATTTTATGTGGTTACGTGTTATCTTACTGAACAGCCAGTTTATTTGTATTTAATAATTGTAGACACTTCAAAGATAACATAATCATATTTTTATTATCTAATTCTTCTTCAGATTATTCAATTCAGAAATTTCCTGTCGGGCTTCTCCTTGTGTAACTGCATTCCCGATTTTACTTTTTAAATATGTTGTTTGTTTATGATGTTATATAATTCAGTATTATATATTGACTATGTATTATACGCTATGCTTTTTCTGAGCAGGAGAAGGTAGAATATTTGTTTTCTGCATGATTTACCAGTCTATCAATGTTTGGCTAGCTTAAGTAGATCAGTCAGTGATCACATGCTGTTGGCAATAACTCTGTCAGTGATTATCTTATTGTTATAATGGTCAGTAGATGCCTCTTATTGTAGCGAAAGGTTTTCCTATTATGATAATAGTGGTAGAGCAGAAGTAGAATCTCTCTCCAGAAAGTATGAAGTTCCAGTGCCCGAGAAGTACACTGGTATCACAAGTGAGTTACAGCTGTGAATACTCTGAGCTGGACAATAGATTTAGGCTTCAGAAGTATAAGATGCTACTTTCGCTATTGTAACCCTATGTGATAATATAATTAAATTTAAAAAGGTAACTCAAAATTTTAACAGTTAAAAATTTAACAAGTCAAATGAGTACAATTATGCAATTTATTATGTACATCTATATATTCTTGTAATGAGAAATGGTTGTTGTAAGATGGTAAAATGTATGATTATTTACAGTTACAAATCAAATAAACAAGCTAAAAAGTCTTGGATTTATCTTCCACTGAACTTATAAAACAAGTTTGTCACATTATCTATTGCCATCTAGTTGTCATCATTAAACAGTCGTTTTAGAAACTTTTCACAGGATTTGTTGGATGGATACACATAAAACTCATCTTATGTTATTAGCCACGTCTGCTCGAGGTTCCTCCGACACACTGGAGTACGGAAGACTTTCCTTCAGCCCGCCCTATAACTACGGGGGACTAAGGTGTTGAAGAGTGGTTGACCTCTAGGCTTCAGTGAGCTGGATCAACTTCTTCAAGTCTTTAGTTTCTCGATCAGGAATGATCATAAACATTGATCATAAAACCTGGAACAAAAGGTAATAGGTGGCCATGTTGTTCCAACAATCTCACCACCCACTGCTGTTCATGATGCGACCATGTCTTCAGTGTTTGTATATAAATGAATGAATCATGGTAGTATGTTACAGAGATTGCGTTTATGCGGACTATCAGTTTGATCACAGATCACTTGATTATATGTGTCCGTACGTGGGTTCGTACTCAGACAATTATTAAGTATTTTAATTGAGATATTGTCTGTCTGTATCGTAGTCGTCGACACTTCATTGTTTGTTCAGTGCGAATATCATTCCTCATAAATACATGAAGAACTCTTCCTCATAGAAGAGTAGTTAGTATAATGCGAATACAATCAATAAAACATGGCATGCAGACCAACCTTCAAGTCAAATGACGAATGCGGTAAGTCCTTCATACTGAGTCCAATATATACATTTATTTGACAAGACATGTGAAGAACATCATATGGTGATTCATCAATATAAGAAATGTACATCTGCATTAATCAATGGGAATCCATAATACCGTCACTCTTCCAGTCAAATAAGTTCATGTCAGAACATCAAAGGCGATGTACACGCTCTGCTGTCATCCAGTCAGACGGTAATGATACGCCTGTGTATTTGACGAATATTAATATATAGATCATCCACTGATCTACTAACCTTATATTTCATTATCCATTAAGGAACTATGGACCGACCCTGCGCGTCCATCAATAATTATAATTCGGCAATACGTAGCCTAACTCTGGAAGAATTCAACAATGCGACTTCATGGCGTGACGGTCAAATACAAAAGGGTCCCCTAAATTGGTCACTACGCGTGACCATACCAACGCTCACGCGTCACAATCCGACTGTGCGGATTGCGTTCATTAGACCATGAAGTATAACAATGATTCTACATTAATTCTCTTATCATCAAAAATGCGTGCTGCCAAATATAGCAGACGACGCCGATAAAACACCGTAACAGTTCCCTTCACGCCGGGAAAAAAAAATCTATTAGATAGATTTTTTTGAACTATCTTATTCAAAGATCCCAAAAATTTAACCAAAACCCGACATATGGCCTACGATGTTCTGAAAATCGTCGTGGTCATGTCGATAATGTATCAGTCATACTAATCATGTAATATATTAATAGTTATGTTATCCATGGACATTATAATAACTAAAGGAGTGTCAACTGTCGCTAAATAATTTAACTTAAAGTTTGTCGTGACTAAATAATAAGTGAAGAAAATTATTCCAATCAATTAAAATGAAACTAATTAATTATAGTATGTATGTAAGGTGTCATTAAATTGTAAGTAACTAAACTAAATGATATTGTTATAGTAAAGGAAATGAGAAGTAAAGACAAGTAAAGTAGAGAAAAAGTAAAGTATAAATTTAATTATTGATGTGTGCTGAAAATTAATCATGTGTATTAAGTAACTAATAACTAATTAACTTAATTAACTAAACAATAATATGTAATATATTCTATCAACATATTTGCCAAATATATATAAGAATAATCATTAATCTAAGTATATTATTCAGTGGTGTGAGATTCTTTTCTGTTCATATATATTTTCTTTCTTTTATATTTCATTTTTTTTTTTCTCACAATTCAACTTTATTTATTAATGAAATCAATAAGTAGAACTAACTAATATTGGATATGAAGATCCAAACGTAGTAATGTCCATAGGTGAATCTACCATTAGTTCCATTGAGTCTACGATAAGTTCCATTTGAATATACGATTAGTTAAATTTGAGCGGAAAAAAGTTTATCCGTATTCACAGTGTTCAATTAGTTATTTCAATTGCTGAAGTATAGCGATATTTGTCCAGCCGGAATTCAGATATTCTTCCCGATTATTTCGAAATGAGCTGCATCACGAATGGACACTAACCAAAGTCCAAACATTCGTAATGAAAAATCGAATTCTGTCTCTTGTTATAATCAATTTCGTTTGAAGAACGTATCCATGAATTGTTTCATTCGTAGTATAAATCATAAGTATGCAATGTAAACAGTCATTGACGAAGTACGTAATCGTTACGAAGGACTTATTGTTCAGCATCTCTTTGAAATATTGAATTCTAGTTTCTTTTCACTTGAAAATATCATCATAAACGAAGAGATGTAACGTAAGTTGAATGTCCAGACTCCTTGCGGATTGTAAACATAAATTTCGCTTGTTTGCTGAAACCGTGATATTCAACATCATCGATTGTACCAACGTTACTTGAGGTACGAATTTCGGTATCATAAAGCGTTGTATGTCCCAGGAGAACTTGACATCCCGTAGACTCGTGACATATTTAATATTATCGTTAACGAAATTTGAAATATCGTTCCACGTTTGAAGTAGTAGAACAGTCACGTTAGTTGAATTTGAAGTTCATGAAACGATTGCAAGTCCTTAAATGTAAACGTCGCTGACGGTGATAGTTGTCGGCATCTGACGGAGATATATTTATGTATAATTTAGTAGCATCTGTTTACCTCAAATTTAGGAGGTATTTAATAAAAATGTTCCCTATAAATTTTGAAAGCGTTGATGATACCATGTCACTTTCAATAGCATGTCTTTGATATAGACAAATAGACGATATACGAAACTAATGCTGCATTGGGCTGAGCATAGTTAAAACCAATAACCATGTTACTGTATATTGTAGGCATGGTAAAAACAAATAAGACAGAAAACATGTGTACAAAATATAAATGTCACAAATAATGTTTTCTACTAGAAATATTACCAACCAATCTATATAGATGAGAATAGATGATTAGTAAAGAAAAGATACGATGACTGCATATGCTAAGTCATCAAAGAATGTGACAACAGTGTTACTACAACATGTTATCTGCGTGACGCAGAATCAGGTACCATCTGTAGCCTGAGTGAATGGTGATGAAAGTAAACACCATTATCACGATCGACAACAAAACGAGCGTCTCTATTGTTACAGAATGTAACCAATGCCTCACTATTCTGACCATTAAATGATGGCAGAAGACGAACAAATTTAACGTTTGCCGTGTAACTAAAGAAATTTCTAAGTGTCTGCCATGTAGTTACATGTGGCAGATTACGCACTAACACCGTGCGAGAATACGCATATTTCCCAATATATGTAGGACCATTGTCACTGATATGGGAAAACGGTTGATGTGCAACCTTAGTTGCTTGAGGTACATTGCAATGTATGTCCCTCATGTAATTATTATTCTTCCTATTGACTGTATGATTATCTTGAGCTTGAGTAAAATGACCCTTATCCTGTAATGATACATTTGTAGAACGTGTAGTAGTAGAAGATTGAGAAGAACTACATACGTTCTTTTGTTTCAGTATGCTGGTAGTAATTTTATTTGGTATTTTCTCATTACTCTTGATTCCAACATTATTTTTCCATACATTACTTTTCTTAGTAAAATCCTTTACCCTACTGACAGTGTTAATAGTTTTTCTTAGGATCAGTTGTAATCTGAGCTTGTCGCCAACTTTTATTATCAGAATTGGCAGTAGCATCCTGTCGAGGGAAGGTATATTTTCCCCGGAATGACCTCCTAACTACCAATGGGTGTATTGATAGTTTAGTATCAGTCCTCGTACTTAAATCATGTTGCAAAGTACGTTTCTCTCCTCTGTTGTTCCTCAATATATTTTTACCTGCCATTACATCGAGTAGACAATCGACCCTCTTTCTTAAATTATCCCTTTCAGAAGTCAGGAAAGTAATCTTCTGCTTCTGTTTCTTATTTATTTTATCCAAGTTGGGGTTAATATTCTTATCCTTATCCATTAAAGAATCAAGTGTGATCAATGCTGTTGAAAGTTCATAAAGTTGTTGTTGCGTTTCCTTTTTAAGTTCAGCATAGCTATGTTTCTCATTCAGGAGGGACGCTTCTAATGCAGTCACCCTGTCATTAATGAGACAATCATCACTCGAGGAAGATATAGTAACATCAATACCAGATTCTGTATTCTCATCATTTTCTGATTGCACTTCATCAGATACTTTCTTATTTGTTTCGTTACCCCTATGGGAATTAACCAAAAGTGTCTTATTATCTTCACGCAACAATGCCAAGTCAAGCGTGGAAGATTTCACTTTACTTATCTGGTCGTTCAGCATCTGTTTCAATGAATTTGCCTCATCGTCCAACTTTTTTTCCTGTCTAAGACAAAATTCATAAAATTTATCATTATCTGTATGACATACATCCATTATCTTATTGTCATCAAATGATACACTACCATTTTCCCTTTTTTTATTTCAGTTTTTGTCTTAATGCCCCTATTTAGACAGAACTGTTTATATTGTTCCGTATCATAGTAAAGGGATCCTAACTGTACATCATCAGTGAGAATCAATTCACATTGGATGGCCTGGTCTATACATTCTCGACTCCGGTTATGCACTTGCATATCTACAGTTGATTTCAAAAGTGAAATTTCAGCTTTAAGCTCTTGAATCTTAACACCCTGTGTATGATTTTCTATCTTTAAATTTACATTTGTCTGATCAAGTAATTTCAGTCGATCAACCTCAGACAACAACGACTGAATGTGCGCCCTCTGTGCATGAAGTTTTCTTTGGTAAGCTGAGGCATTATCTTGTGCAATCTTCAATGAGAGTTTCTCAACCTCAGACTCCAAAGATTTATTTTTTTCCATAGTGGATTCTAATGAGGCTTCTAATTCCTTCTTCTGACTACGACATTTAGTAATATCTACTATCAACTCCGACAATCTATTATTCGACCCTGTAATTTCAAAATCCATTGCTGACAGCTTCTTCTCATATTCACCTTTTTGATGTATCAGCTCATTAGTAAGGGTAATCTCCCTATCCTTATGCCTAGTTATGGTTTCCTTCAACTCATTCAACTCAGTACTACTACCTTCCTGAGTAGTCATTTTACATTCATCGTAAAAAATAGTGGATAATATTTTATAAAGTCTCACTGCTTTCTTCTGTGAAGGGGCATATCTACACACATTCCAACCAAACTCCTCAAGATCATGGCTCATTTGAATTAAAAAATGTTCCATGGCATACTCCTCACAGCTTGCACCACGTAAACCCAATCTATCTCCCTCCTGGAGAAAATGTTCAAAAATACCCATAGTGGATTCTGATGAGGTCCTAGAATTTGCAAGCTCCACTTCCAGTGTCCTCAATCTCGAATCATCAGTATCGGTCTAAACTTCAGTAAACTCGCCTCTTTTCGCAAGTCCCTTATAGCCTGTTCTTGACTGGCAATAATCTCCAATAACTCCTCCTCTCTTTTCTCATCAATGGTTTCTAAATTTGTCACTCTTTCTAGCCCATTCCGTGAGTTGTCCATTTGTTTATCATAATCATCGTCGCAAAGAATAGCATTATGAATGTTATTCAATATAGAACCATGTTGGACATGTACGTAACGTTCCACAAAAGTACGAAACACTCCATCTAGTAAGTCTGCTATGTCCATAGCCATATTCATATGTGGGACAGAGTGTAACTTATTGTTAGCAAACTCCGTCAAATCCGACGCTGTACGACATAAAAATTTATCTAATAATAAATTTTCATCTAATTCTCTTAATCTGTTTTCCTTCTCAATTTCTTCTATTTCCTCTCTAGCTTTCCTTATGTCTTCTTCTTGTCTAAGTTTTTCTTTCTCCTGTTTCAATGTAGCTTTCCTCTCTTCCTCTTCCTCCTTTAAAGCAGGTACAACTTCTTCATCACTATTCATCAAATTATTACAAGCCAAACTCTCCCTTGACAATAGGTTTTAACATGTTACCTTCTACACCAAGTTTCACTGAGAAACTTATTTAATCCCACGTCAACACACTGTTCTTTATTAACTAACTTGTCTGGAGAATCCCTATATTCCTCCGAGACCTTCTTCTCCTCTAATGCAAACTCTTTTAATTTATCCTGACGTTCTTCTTCTTCTAATTTTCGATTCCGTTCATCAAATTGCAATCTATGTAAAAACTCATTGTATGCATATATTTCTAATTCTATACCATGTAAACCACAACTCTCACCAAGCCACCTATAATAATCTAGCGTAAACGTGGTCATGTCAAATAACTAAAATACTTATTTAGTCAATAATATAATTATATATTCAATAATTCACTCAAATACCAACCACCTATAATAATCTCTTAATATGAACTGTAAGTTCAACAACTATAATATATTTTTATAATAATATTATATGTACCTATTAATATGTCATAAATAGTTATGACATTTATTTATTTACGATGCTGAATTCATATCATGCACCTAATATTAATATTTAATAATTATGGGAATTGTCCTACCATAAGTATATTATGTTATCATTTATGTGTGCCTAGACAACACTGTAGTACCATGTACGTGTACTTTGTACTATATCACATATAGTTTTCCAATTCAACACCTATGCATGGTGTGAATACCAAATAATTATTCAATAAAGTTATTTTACTTCAATATTTAATTGTAATCCTTATGCCCTAAGCATCATATACAATGTGCCCCACTCATGGATTGGACCAATACTGCACTATGATGACATACCCTAAGTCATCATCCAATTTAATAAAAATTAATTTAATTAATTTTTATATTATAAGAAAATCAATTTATAGAAAATATTATTTGATTATGAAATTAATGAAGACAATACAAATGATTAACCAAGGCTTTACAGTACAAGTAGTACAATACAAAAGTGACATTTTCACAAATATAAATAATTTTACAAAATTAAATCGAAACGGAAATGAGATATAGATTGAATTGAATCTGGGTTAACTAAGTAAAAAAAAATTTACACCACAGAAAATAATGACGTCACAGGACTCATTTGACGGTCACACAATACATCTAAATAAAATTAAAGATCGCCAGATCAGAATAAACAGAATAGATTACGAACAATAGTACAAAACTGAATAAAAATGAAACTGAATACACTAGAAAACCCCAGTTATAACAGAACTAGACATCTAACATACAAGCCAATTAATAGCAAGTACGAACGAACAAACCCCCGGCAGTGTCCTCAGTGAGTCCTTCGCTAAAATGCGATTAATTCACGGCCTTATAGAACAATTACACCTGATCTGGTCATTCGAAAAGACATGTAATCAGATGTAATCCTCCTGCCCAACCACCCACGAATATCGACAAGACTACAGAAATATATATAAAATGACACACTTAACATTATTGTCAAAAACATGCTTATGAAATGGCTGACGTGGACTCAACATTTGTATACGGACCAAACAGTACTTATCTTTTGAATTTCGGAATAGTTACCACAGAGCCAACATGCGCCACTCTACCATGGATATTTCATGCAGAAATGCTGTCTGTGTGACCAGAAATCTTTCGGTAGTTGATGCTTGATAAGTTTAATTTCATGTCGTTGAATTTTGCTTGTCATTCATGATCGTTCGACTGTTGCTATGCAATGACGTCATATTCGCATGCGCAGAAAATGTCAATGAAAATCGAAGAGATATATTTTTGCGGATTCGATTTGATTGTAGATAAGTTCATAAACGTGAAATAGAAATTCCACAGCCAACATCCGGCCACCAGTTGATACAGCTAAGCGTTAGTTGATATCGCAGTTGCGTTTATGCGGACTATCAGTTTGATCACAGATCACTTGATTATATGTGTCCGTACGTGGGTTCGTACTCAGACAATTATTAAGTATTTTAATTGAGATATTGTCTGTCTGTATCGTAGTCGTCGACACTTCATTGTTTGTTCAGTGCGAATATCATTCCTCATAAATACATGGAGAACTCTTCCTCATAGAAGAGTAGTTAGTATAATGCGAATACAATCAATAAAACATGGCATGCAGACCAACCTTCAAGTCAAATGACGAATGCGGTAAGTCCTTCATACTGAGTCCAATATATACATTTATTTGACAAGACATGTGAAGAACATCATATGGTGATTCATCAATATAAGAAATGTACATCTGCATTAGTCAATGGGAATCCATAATACCGTCACTCTTCCAGTCAAATAAGTTCATGTCAGAACATCAAAGGCGATGTACACGCTCTGCTGTCATCCAGTCAGACGGTAATGATACGCCTGTGTATTTGACGATATTAATATATAGATCATCCACTGATCTACTAACCTTATATTTCATTATCCATTAAGGAACTATGGACCGACCCTGCGCGTCCATCAATAATAATAATTCGGCAATACGTAGCCTAACTCTGGAAGAATTCAACAATGCGACTTCATGGCGTGACGGTCAAATACAAAAGGGTCCCCTAAATTGGTCACTACGCGTGACCATACCAACGCTCACGCGTCACAATCCGACTGTGCGGATTGCGTTCATTAGACCATGAAGTATAACAATGATTCTACATTAATTCTCTTATCATCAAAAATGCGTGCTGCCAAATATAGCAGTAACAGATCTGCCCTGCATGCAGCGTGAAAAATAACTATTCTTGCAGATACTGTCTTCCAGTTTCTCACTCTGGCTTCTGGATTTGGTGTGTGTGATTTTCAAAAGCGCCCCTCTGTCCTTATATTTCAGTCTCTTGCCCGTACGAGAAAGCACCTCCTAAATTCCCCAAAAGATTTTCGTTTCATCTCCTGATTTGAGGCAATTTGAAGCAATCTGTGTTTTTCCTGTACTTGTTTTCTCTTCTGTTCACTACACACTTATATCCTTCCTTCCTTCCTAGGTATCATTTCCTTTTCCCCATATGAGGCTTTCATTCCATATAAGTTTTATCCAAATCCGTTGAGGCTTGTTAGTGTAATAAATTTTTAAAGATTATTAGCTAACTTTTAGCCGATGTGATGAAGGCGAAAAATATTAATTATCTTTAAAACTATTTATATTTGAATATTATCCTTTTAGATATAGTTCCTAGTCTATCTCCTTTGTTGAATTATTTTTATTTAATTGTATTCCAATCAGGCGTTCTCTTGTAGTGAATAATTTAATTTTCAGTAAATGCATACTTTTGAAATCCGCCATACATTCCTATATAGCTATTTCCTCATTCTTGCAATACCGTTCCAGCTAAACGTAATTCACATTTCCGCTGTCTACAAATTTCAAAGCAAGATCCGCCGAGTGTTATCACTGCGCTGTGTGTGTGTGGGTGTCGCGTGGGCGTGTGTCGCGCTACAACCAAGCAAGTGTTAACAAATCTCGCTACAGAGCCCTCCTCTTTAAAATAGTGCCTGCACGGTTAACTTTTTGGTAACACATGCTGCAGTTCCTTCTTAATTTTCCGTTTCTCTATATCTGCTTTGATAGGATGACGACTTAAAAAATCGGGTCCAAGATTGTCCCGTCCTGGTATGTATCTCACATTGAACGAATATGGAGATAACAGTAAACTCCACCTTAAAAGTCGTGATCACTTTCCACAATGAAGTGTTTCCCGTAAAGAAAAGGGGCGAATTTGTTGATCGACCAGACCAAAGCGAGGCATTCACGTTCAACGGTAGAATAATTTCTTTCAGCTGTATTTCACTTTCTACTGGCAAAAGTTACTGGTAATAGCATATGTGGCGGTGTGTCTGCCCGCTGTAGTAATGTTGCTCCGATGCCTACATTGCTAGCATCCGTTCTTAGTACGAATTCTTGTGTGAGATCGGGAAGGGCAAGGATAGGTTTATTTGTCAGCTTATTTTTCAACTCTGTATAAGCCTGTTCACACTCCGCAGTCCATTGTATTTTATCTGGCTGACCTTTTTTGGTTAAGTCGGTTAATGGCGCGCACAATGAGTTAAAATGGGGTATATATTTCTGATAAAACCCGCACAGTGACACAAAGGATCTTACATCCTTCTTAATTTGTGGTCTTGGTGCTTTTCTCATTTTCTGTACATTCTTTGGGTTCGGAGACATTTGCCCTGTAGAGATAGTGTGACCTAAAAATTCCAATGTCTCACATCCAATATGACACTTAGCTGGACGTGCTGTCAATCCCGTTTCTCTCAGTCTATCCAACAACATGGAGAGTGCTACTACGTGTTCCTCGAAGGTAGTGGTAGCAATCAGAATATCATCCATGAAGTTGGTGATATGAGGATTTTGTAATGGTTCCAACAATTTCCTCATCATTCTGGAGCATTCTTTAAACCAAATGGGAGTACATTGAACTCGTAATGTCCATCCGGTGTACTAAAGGCTAACAGTTTCCTAACTTCTGGTTTTACTGGTATTTGGTAGCATCCCTTGCTTAGATCTACTTTTGAAAAATACCGAGCCTTACTCAATGTAGCAAACAACTGATTGGTGTCAGGTAATGGGTCTACCTGAGATTCAGTGATAGCATTTAGTTTCCTATAATCAATGCATAACCTGTGTTTACCACTAGGCTTCCTTAATAGCACCACACTTGAGCTGTAGGGAGATTCAGACTTTGAAATAATTTTCTCTTTTAAGAGATAATCAATCTCATCCTTGAGTGCCTGTCCTTTAGCATAAGGTATAGGGTATGTCCGCATACAAACTGGTGTAGGGTCAGTAATCGTCATGTCATACTCTAACAGATTAGTACACCCCAGCTTATCTGTGAGTACATCAGCATGGATTTCTAACACCTCCTGAACCTTTTTCCTCTGCTCAAGAGTTAAATGTTCACTTACATTAACCTGAGCATAACTTTCTGTAGTTGCTAGGGGGTATTCCATGGAGGAAATTGGTTCATCCTGCATTTGTGTTGCAATGGACAGGGTCATGATATGTGCAACTTCTGATGCTTCCATGTCATAATACTTTTTAAGAAGGTTGACATGATATATCTTCTCCTTTCCTTTCTTGTCAATCTTATAATTGGTCCTGGAAAGTTTTTCCAATATGACGTAGGGACCCTGCCATCCAATTTGCAATTTATTATTGCTGCTGGGCAACAGTAACAGAACTTTTTCTCCCACCTCAAGTTCCCTATCTTTTGCTGTTTTATTATAGTAAGCAGCCTGCTTCCTCCTGGCCTGTCTCAAGTTATCATTTGCCAGTTTCCAACTTGTTTTCAATCGAGATGTCAACTCGTTGACGTATTGGTATGAAGAAGTCACGGTTTCTTCTGCTTTTTCATCAGTCCATGTCCGCAACAATGCTTCCAGTGGACCTTTGATTGGTCGTCCAAACAACAACGTAGCTGGAGCCAATCCTGTGGAGTTATGTGGGACTTCCCTATAGGCAAATAGTGCTGAGGGTAAGTATGTGTCCCAAGTTTCAGGTTTCTCACTAGCCAACTTTCTAAGGATTGAAATGAGCGTGCCATTGAACCGCTCTACTTGACCATTCCCTTGGGCATGGTACGGGCTACAGTGATAATGTCTAGCTTGAAATAACCTGAATACTTCTTGTGTTAGCTTTCCCCTAAACTGAGAACCATTGTCAGTCAATATTTGATGTGGGAAACCTAATCGGGTGAATATTGTTAACAGTGCCTCTGCCACATGTTTCGAATCTATCGATGACATTGCTACTGCCTCTCCCCACATAGAGCAAGTATCGACCAAGGTTAAGATATAAGCATTTCTCTTCTTGGTCCTACTGAGGGGTCCAACAATATCCACGGCAACACGTTCGAAGGGCGTTCCCATGATGGGCATTTCTCCCAGTGTTGCTGGTGCAGTCCTATGTTTAGGAGCTACTCTTTGGCATTCTGGACATGATCTCACATACCTCTTTATGTCCTCTGTGATCCCTGGCCAAAAGTAGTGACAGGCTATCCGTTGTCCAGTGGCCCCTATTCCCATATGTCCACTGAAGGGTAAAGCATGTCCTAGCTTCATAACCTGCTCCCTGTATGATTTTGGCACTACAAGCTGTCCATGTCCTTTAGGTCCTGTTCCAGCTTTTCTATATAATAGGCCCTTTTTCATATATAAGTCTTCTTTCTCTGGAGGGTTATGGCTTTTAGGTAATTTGCCAAAGCAAGGCTTCAATGTACTGTCAGCAGTTTGAGCCTTTCTCATCTCTTCTGGATGAGTATTGATGATAATGTCCTCCTCTTTCTTAGAGCTTGCCCTGGTCTTGACTGTTGCCATCACCATGGGTCTTATAGGTTCTCCTAGAAAGACATATCTACATCCCAGTATTAATGGGTAGATAGGGTTGTCCATCACTGCTGCTTTGATCTCTCCTTCCACATAGCGAGATCTTATGTTGATTCGGGCTATGGGCAGTGTCATGGTTCCTGCTCCCTTGACTGGTCCTCTGATTTCCACTGTTTCTGTGGTTATCTGTTCCGGACTCACCAGAGAAGAGCACACTACTGAGTCAAAGTCCAAGCCTGTATCATATAAGCACAGTACTTGGGTGCCATTCAAGGTCACTTCCTCACAGACAGGGGGATGATGGAGGTCCTTCTGACTATCTGCCAGGTCCTTCCTTCCCTTGTTCTCTGTTGTAAGGCATGCAGCATGATGAGGAGGGTTTTTCCGTCTGCATTCCGCAGTATTGTGGTTACTCATTTGGCAAGATTTACACCACTTTCTTTCCTTTCTTGGAGGTTTCTTTTCTGATCCTTGAGGTTTTTGTCTTTATAATCAGTTCTGTGTTTGTTCTTGTTGGAATTGTCCCTGTGTTCATGGTTGGTAAAGTTTTGTGAAGGTTAAAGTTCTCACCCTGCTTCTTCTTATTTCCTGACACTTCTGACTAAGCTGCTTGATATCTTTCAGCCATGGTTAAAATATCTTCCAATCTCTCTGCTCCTTGCTCCATAAGAAATTTTCTCATTTCTTGAGGCATGGATTCTCCCAGTTGTTCCATCATGACCATATCTTTTATATCTTGACATTTTCCTAAGCTAATCAATTTTGTCAGATAAGTTTCCAATCTGGCAGAAAACTGGTGATAGTTTTCTCCTGGAAGTAGCTTAGCAGTTCGGAATCTCTTTCTATAAGATTCAGAATTCTTTTCGTACCTGACCAGTAAAGCTTGTTTTAAGATTTTATAATCTTCCTGGTCTTCTTTTGAGAGTTTTAAATAAACATCGTATGAAACTCCCCTCAACCCTTGAGATAGTTTAAGGCTCCATTTTTCCTTTTCCAATCCATAGGTAGAGGCCAGTCTCTCATATCTTTCCAGGTACGACTCAATTGCGTCCTCCTTCTCAATAAATAGATCCAGGTGGAAACTCATGGCTCCATTTGCCGTGCTATGGTTAGAGCTACTCTCAGAGTGAGGTGAGCTAGCACCATGATTGCTAGCTGCTCCCTGGAGTTCATGTTCCTTTAAACTTAACTCATGAGCTCTTTGTAACCTTCTTTCTTCAGCTTCTTCTCTTTCCAGTCTTTTGGCTTCTCTCTCTGCTTCCATTCTTTTGGCTTCTCTCTCTGCTTCTAAGCTTTTGGCTTCTCTCTCTGCTTCCATTCTTTTGGCTTCTCTCTCTGCTTCTAGTTTTCTTTCCTCTCTGTCCATATGTTTGTCCACTTCCTTTGTGACATACTGGATAAGAGCATCACCTGTCAATCCTACATCCTTTCCTTCCTGCATGATTGCAGGTCGAAACTTCACCAAATCAGCCATGATGCTTACTTACCAGAGGGTATATAATTTTATCTTCACTAACCAACTAACTTAATTAAAATCAATTAATTACTTTGAACAAGACAAATCCTTAAAACCTTGTGAGTGTTTCCTATTTACTTCGTACTCAATGGTACTACTATTACGAAAAAATTTCTAAGTTTTAGAATTTTTTCAAAAAAAATTATTTTTACAAACTATTTGTGGCTCAAGATAGAAGAATACATAGATAGTGGCTCAGGATAAAAAATAAAATCCCGCAAAAGAGCCCCCAGTGTAGCGAAAGGTTTTCCTATTATGATAATAGTGGTAGAGCAGAAGTAGAATCTCTCTCCAGAAAGTATGAAGTTCCAGTGCCCGAGAAGTACACTGGTATCACAAGTGAGTTACAGCTGTGAATACTCTGAGCTGGACAATAGATTTAGGCTTCAGAAGTATAAGATGCTACTTTCGCTATCGTAACCCTATGTGATAATATAATTAAATTTAAAAAGGTAACTCAAAATTTTAACAGTTAAAAATTTATCAAGTCAAATGAGTACAATTATCCAATTTATTATGTACATCTATATATTCTTGTAATGAGAAATGGTTGTTGTAAGATGGTAAAATGTATGATTATTTACAGTTACAAATCAAATAAACAAGCTAAAAAGTCTTGGATTTATCTTCCACTGAACTTATAAAACAAGTTTGTCACATTATCTATTGCCATCTAGTTGTCATCATTAAACAGTCATTTTGGAAACTGCTCACAGGATTTGTTGGATGGATACACATAAAACTCATCTTATGTTATTAGCCACGTCTGCTCGAGGTTCCTCCGACACACTGGAGTATGGAAGACTTTCCTTCAGCCCACCCTATAACTACGGGGGACTAAGGTGTTGAAGAGTGGTTGACCTCTAGGCTTCAGTGAGCTGGATCAACTTCTTCAAGTCTTTAGTTTCTCGATCAGGAATGATCATAAACATTGATCATAAAACCTGGAACAAAAGGTAATAGGTGGCCATGTTGTTCCAACAATCTCACCACCCACTGCTGTTCATGATGCGACCATGTCTTCAGTGTTTGTATATAAATGAATGAATCATGGTAGTATGTTACAGAGATAGCATGATAAGATAATGTATACTGTGCAGAATTAACAATATACATGAATAAATCATATGTTATGATACATGGGTACGATATAACCTTTGCCTTCCACTTATGGATGTCAAGTCACTTATGTACTTGTTGGTATGTCGTAAGCTTCCAGGCAAGAACTAGCCATGATGTATGTGGTTAACTAATTAATGGTTATGCTTCCTGACAATGCCGGTGAAGGTTATCTCTGGTTAGCGTCATTCCCTTTTTTATTATATCTGCTACAATCAATCAGAAATAAAATCTGAAATAAAATGATATTAGTAATACATATATTTTTAATAAACTTACATACCCTCTTAGGATTTATAAGCTCACGGTGAGACTGTTTTGGTTGAAGTTAATCTGCCCTGCATGCAGCGTGAAAAATAACTATTCTTGCAGATACTGTTTTCCAGTTTCTCACTCTGGATTCTGGATTTGGTGTGTGTGATTTTCAATACGCCCCTCTGTCCTTATATTTCAGTCTCTCGCCCGTACGAGAAAGCACCTCCTAAATTCCCCAAAAGATTTTCGTTTCATCTCCTGATTTGAGGCAATTTGAAGCAATCTGTGTTTTTCCTGTACTTGTTTTCTCTTCTGTTCACTACACACTTATATCCTTCCTTCCTTCCTAGGTATCATTTCCTTTTCCCCATATGAGGCTTTCATTCCATATAAGTTTTATCCAAATCCGTTGAGGCTTGTTAGTGTAATAAATTTTTAAAGATTATTAGCTAACTTTTAGCCGATGTGATGAAGGCGAAAAATATTAATTATCTTTAAAACTATTTATATTTGAATATTATCCTTTTGGATATAATTCCTAGTCTATCTCCTTTGTTGAATTATTTTTATTTAATTGTATTCCAACCAGGCGTTCTCTTGTAGTGAATAATTTAATTTTCAGTAAATGCATACTTTTAAAGTCCGCCATACATTCCTATATAGCTATTTCCTCATTCTTGCAATACCGTTCCAGCTAAACGTAATTCACATTTCCGCTGTCTACAAACTTCAAAGCAAGATCCGCCGAGTGTTATTACTGCGCTGTGTGTGTGTGGGTGTCGCATGGGCGTGTGTCGCGCTACAACCAAGCAAGTGTTAACAAATCTCGCTACACTTATAAGCATCTTTGAAATGTACACTGGATATTTTCCTATTGGGTCTGAAATTCAGACACGAGGATCATGGTTTTTAAAAAAAATCATAGTTCAGTTTCTCCATGCTTGGAGCATTCTGCCTTAGATTACATGTGTTCTCATTCTTTATCTTCTGTCATTTCTGAGAAATCTGCAGTTATTTTTGTAAAGGAATGCCACTCATAATTAACATTTTGGTAGTTTTTTTCCTAATGTTAGCATCTTTGTTCTTATTTATAACTCGGTGTATCATTTCCTGCTACATGTATGTAATTGCCCTTCTCGCATGGTTTTCATTTTTGTGGCTTTTTTCTGGGGGATTTGCCATTTCCATCTTTTCTTGGAATGATATGCTGAGGAATTAATATTGATGTACTTGATAATACCTCAAGTAGCTATTAATTTATCCTTAACTTCCTTCTTTTCATCTTAATTTTTCCTATTTATTTTTGTGTCATGCTTCTGACCGTTTCTGATTTTGTATTTTTCTTCTCTGGTTTCCATTTTTCTAGTGGATTCGATTATCATGGTTTCACTTCCTGCTCCCTGATTATGGTCACCACATTTTGAAGCAACATTAGTTCATCATTGGGCGTAATTTTTACATCAAGCCATTCTTTTCACTCATTTGGTTTTTTTCTTTTGTGTCATTGTAGTTACTTTCTTTGTGTTAGTTTTTCTTTCTTGTTTAGTATATTTATTTGCTAATTAAACCATTTTTTCCCCACATGTCTGCTTGTCCTTTATTATTTTCTCATAGTCTTTTTCTATTTTTCATCTTTGTTTCCTGCTTATGACTGGCTGACAGTGGGTAATCCCTCAACGTCTTGCATTTCTATTGTAGTGTACATTTATAAAACTGACTATTATACCATTGTTTTGTTTTTTCCTTTCTTTCTATTATCAGTATTAAAGCAACCTTCTTCATTGTTTACATAAAAGTGTTATATCAGTTGCTGTTACTTTGTTTTTGTTGCAATCACTTTATCCATTGTGCTAGTTCTTTATTTCCATTTATCATGTATTTAATTTACCATGGGAAATTTTATTTCCAAAATTTCATCACTAATAATTTTTCTCTTATGCCTTTTAATATATCTTGTACTGTTACGTAGCATTTATCACATTCAAGGTTCAAGATAACCAATTATACCTGCTATCAGAATTTCATTAAAACTGCCTCCCGTTGAAGGTTATACCTAATGGTTTCAAGTCATGCTTCCATCCTTTGGCTAGAAACATTTATCCATCTTGAACAATGCCATTTGGAAGACATTGCCACTAAATGTTCAGTTCAATGCTGGAGGTGCATTATTGCTTTGCAAAATCACCTCCTGAATGTCTTGGATATTGTAAAATCTAACCTCAATCACCAACTTCATCTTCTCACGTTGAATCACATCACAGCTTTCTATCTTATTAGTGCCGTTATCCATGACAGTGATAGCAAATTTTGTACTTTATTGAAAACACACAAACAAAAAAAAGTTATTTCATCACCCACATCTCTTCCCCAATCACAATCTTTGAATCCACCAAATATCTATACTGAAGTTATTTGCATTCCTTCTGATCTTCAACACAAGAATTATCACACGGCTGTTTGTGCCCTATACCAGAGCGCTCTTTTAGTTTCGGTGACCGGAATTCTGACACCGGGTATAAAATTTTCGTGTGCACCGTAAAAGACTATTTAAGTTTTTGGCGGGGAAAATCAGCTGTTGTGTGTGTAAAATCTGTAAAATATAAATCATTACACACTCGTTCTGGATAAACACAGCGCTAAAATTCTTTTGTGTACTATAACTTTGTTCTCTGCTCTATTTTTGATTGCATTTTTATTTGTTTGAAATTAGTTTTAACGGAGTTACAGACTTTTTAAAACAGCGTCATCATTTGAGGAAATTCATAAAATAAGTAATCTTTTTATTAATTTAATATCTAAAAATCGGCCCGTTCGTTTGAGTTTATAATTATAAAGACTTCTCGAAGGGAAGCTAAAGATTATTTCCACATACTTTTTTTTTTGGTTTCATATCTTGAGAATGTGTGGTAGTCAATTTTGTGAGTTTGGCATTACAAGAACAAGCATATTGTCACCAGATTTTATAGCATTTAAATTACTGTAAACGCATTCCTGATACTCACAAATCTTAAATAAGGTTGTACAAAAATAACTTTTTGTAAAGCACCATCTGTTTTTGCATTTTCATTAATTTATAATGATATTTAGCTACGTATATAAGCGTCAGAAAACATGTAAATCTATAGATAGATTACTTCCACATACTTTGTTCTATCTTTCAAGTCTTGTTAATCTTGTATTTATAATATGAATTTTTTTTAAATTGTGTGTGAGATAAGGACTGTTCCATTAGTGTTCTTTGGTAGACAATCCTGTGCACACGACGGCTGCCAAAGAATTCTAAGTAACTGTTTGTATATCTTCTTTCATTCACAGATAAAGCATTCTACATCCTGGTGTTAGACTTGATAGTCCCAAATATTCCTCTATCTTTCTACATACACAAGTAAACTATACTACATAACAACGAAATGGAACATACTGTTTTGCATCATATGAATTGTGCCAGTGCACTGTGCAGAGCCTGTGGCAAGAGAGCATTAACTTCCAAAACAACACGTTCAATTCAGAAAGCACTGAACTGTTCTAATTACGTTAATGATCTGTTCTTTGTGTTTGGAATTAACGTATCAGATGATAAACCCACACAGCATTCTACTATATTTTGTAAGAAGTGTTACTTACGAATACAAAACTCAAAAAGGAGGCATAATGAGAAGTGTCTTGAAACAGCCAAGTTACTATCGGAAAACAGTCAGCACATCTGGAAAGACTAAAACCATAATTTAACTACAAGTGAATGTCAACTGTGCAATTATGTTGCAAAGTCATCTTTTGGTGTTTTAAAAACAAAAAGCTGCTCTATCCCCTGTGATGTTCTTTCTGACCCCTCCATGTCTAGTCAGTCATTTAGCTGTAGTCAGTCAGTTAGTTTGTAGTCAGTCAATTAGCTGTAGTCAGGATAGCTCTGTACAGTAGGAGGTTGATGTGCCTGCCCACATTAGTGATGATATCGTTCAACTGAAGGTTGATGTGCCAGCTCACATTAAAGGCGATACCATTATTCATTTGGAGGTGGATAACACTACTCACCCTAGCATGCCAGTTTTTGTTGCCACATCTACACCTACCAAGTCAGTTATACATACGACAAGTACATCCACCTCGCCTGTCTTCAAAAGCGACATCACAGTACAACAGTTACTTGCTAAGCCACCTTCACAACCACTAACACAAAAGGAAGAACCCCTATTCACATCCATTGTTAGAAAAAAACTAGAAACAGCAAAAAGTAATGTCATAAAATGCAAAACCAGAGGACAGCCTATTGTACTACAAAAACTAATTAAACATAGAAGAGAAACATCAGTCACCAGAACGCCAACAAAACGTAAGCGATCTCAATTGCTCCACACTGTTAGAAAACATATTGCTGGAACATCAACTGATTCATTAGACCTGCAGCAGGCACATGAACTAAAACGCTGTTCAGAAACGTCACGTCAGGAAATTTGCAGGAAAGCAGGCATTGAAAGTAGAGTTAGAATATCCAAAGAATTAGCAATAGCCATGAAGGAAACAGTAGGTCTTACGTCGGCACAGGAGAGAAAACAGAGAAGATTGAAAATTGAAAGACGCGCCAGCGGTATTAAAAATATAACTTCACAATTAAAATTTATAATGGAAACTCATTTGTTACAAATTTCTCCATCTGTGAATGTACAGATTCATCCTATAAAAAAAAGGAAGTGTGAATGATAATTGAGCGAAATTTTGGGGCTAGAGCAAATTATGGCAGTTGTTGCTTGAGATTGACAGAATTAACAGAGTGTGGAAATCATTTAATAGATGTATTTATCTATTAAATTGAACATTTCGTTTTACTCATGACCATACTCATTTTTACATGACCATCGTGATGTATGATTGAGATAATTGTTAGCTCTCATGTTTTTGGGGACAATTGGGTGTGTTATTTTAAGGTAATAAATGTGGACTTGCAATTTAATGTTTCAATAATTAATGTTTGACGCATGAAACCAGAACAAAACTTTGATATCCATTTTCTGCAGGTTTTCTACTTTTGATTTCTGTAATTTGTTATGCATGTTGATTGTGACCGATTTAGTGAAAATTGCATTATAAACAAACCATAACAAAATATATAAAAAACGTAAATTTTACACTATTTCAGACTATTATATCTTCTGTTCTAATTGTGATAAAATGTTTGTTCTTGTTCTAAAATTTACTCTAACATTTCTAGTCTAGCTTTACGCAAAATTAAAGCCGGTATTTATAATAATAAAGTAGCCTAAAAGCATTAATTAAGCCCTATCAAAAGTAAACATCGCCACATGTTTTTCCCATAAGGAAGTTGACCACGTGACCTCTGTCAAGTGGGCTATAAATAGCGCTATCGGCGAAAAAGGGGAAATAACTAAAAGATCGCTGGCAAACAGCCGTGATCAGTCCTTAAAAGCCTCCATTTTGTTCCTTTGTTCTTGCTTTGATAAATATTCTCTGCTTCATGATGTCTGAATGCTCACATTGTTGCATGCACCTAAAGTTTCACTAATGTGATGGTGTCGAGTCTCATCAAGTTTCAACCAATGATAATGAAATATCATTTTACCAAATCTAAATTGGATTGGACTCCACCTTCAGGACCTTCTTGTACCTTTGATTTGTATAATGCCAAAACTGTACACAACTTCTGGGAACAAGCTCAGGAGATGTTTGTGTTCTTTACTTGATGTCTATATCCTGTGCATGTTTTATGAGATGCTCTTTAATGCATTACACACGTCATTCACCAAGTGACACTCAGTTAAAAATCCTTTACCAACATAGAATAGATTCAAACTTTAGCATTCCATCTCCATTGTTTGGCCATGAAAAAAGTCAATTTTCTACATTCAATATGTTTTTCATTCTGACTTTGAGAGACTTCTGTGATTTCTCTTTGCTGGCATATTGTAGAAATAGGAATTTCAGAAACATTCTAGTTCACAGCCACGTGATGAGTACTAGCCCTACACATTTTGGTGTTATGGCTTGTCATCGCCCTAGGTGTCATACTTGCCTGTGTTCCAGAAGCAAACTGTTTCATTTCTGAAAGGAACCATTATTATTAGGGAGACAATCACTTATGAATCCAGCAATCTCAGCTACACTATTGTTTGTAAAAGGTATGGCTTTACTTATGTTAGGGAACATGCAGGTATTTATCTGATAAATTCAGTGAATGTTTAATGGACATTTGTCACAAAATTAATAAACCTGTTGCTGGTCACTATAATGGTCCTGATCATGCTGTAACTTCTGATGCTGAAGCCAAATTATCCACTCTTTTAATACTGGGAACAGGATTCGCTTTTATTTTAAGAATCACTTGATTTCTTAAGTGGGTTATTTTATTGTTTGCCTGATACATTAAATGTTAGCACCTAATCATTTAAATACTGAATGTTCAACACTATTTCATTTAACTTCTTCTCTCAGGTAGCTGTTTATTTTGTCAGTGACGTCCTTTTTTCTCTCTTATTGTTCTTTCTCTATTTTTTTGTTCTGTTTTGGTCCCATTTCTGATCGTTCATTTTTCTTTTCCAAGATTCCTTGTTTTCTATTGGTCTCTATAACACTTGGTTCTACTTTATGATCTTGTTTATACCTGGACATAACTTTTACAGTGTGTCATATATTTCATCTGATATTCTTTGTGATGTTATTTTAGTTCATTTCTTTGCATTGATATTTCTTTCTTATTTAGTTTATCTATTTGTTAGTTAATATTTATTGTCCACATGTCTGCTTATCATTTGTAATTTTTTTATAGCTTTTCTATCTCTCTCATTTTTAAGACTGTTGTTCACAAAGGGTAATCCTGAAATCTCCCGTATTTCGTATTCATTGTTAATTTGCAAAATTGAAATATCATTTTTCAATTTGTTGAACATAATGTTGATCAGAATTTAATTCCATGTAGTTTGTTTTAAAGAATATGTACGAGGGACGGTCAAAAAGTAATGCCTCGTAATTTTTAATTTCATTCAATAGGCAAGAAAACAGATAAAATTCACATCGAAATGTAGCCCCAAGTCTGAACTTCAAAAATTTATTTCTTAATGTAGTCTCAGTTATTTGTTACAGTTTTTGTCCATCTTCTCACAAGGGCATGTATCCCCGCACGGTAAAAATGTGTATCCTTTTTCCTAAACCACTGGCGTACGGCGCGGTTAAGGTTCTCGGTGTCCTCATAGTGATGTCCGCGAAGATCTTCTTTCAGTGGTCCAAACAGATGGAAGTCAGAAGGTGCAAGATCGGGACTGTAAGGGGGATGTGGTAATAATGTCCAGCCAAATTCTGCAATCGCATCAATGGTGCGTTTAGCGGTGTGTGGCGTGGCATTGTGGCGTGGCATTGTGGCGTGGCATTATCGTGCAACAGTAGTAACTTTTGAACTTCTTTCTTGTCGGCGATGTTGTGTGATGCCATTCCATTGACTACCTCTTGGATTCTGGTTAAAAAAAAAATGAACCCAAGTCTCATCACCTGTCACAATATTCGATAAAAACTCTTCCCCTTCAGTTTCGTAATGGTGCAGGAGGTTGATGGCTATGGTTTTCCTTGTTTCTTTATGTCTGTTTGTCAACATTCTGGGTACCCACAGCGCACAAACTTTTGAATAACCCAGGTCTTTAATGATGTTCTGGACACTGCCTTTACTAATGGACAACATGGAAGAAAGTTCATCCAGTGTTACCCGACGGTCACCACGAATGATGCCATCAACTCGATGAATGTTGTGTGGAGTCACTGTGGTAGACGGACGATCTGTCCGCTTTGCATCAGCCATTGAGGATTGACCTACTTCAGCTTCGTCACAACGATGTACCCAACGTCGGACAGTGCTAACATCCACTGTTGAATCTCCATAAACATTCTTCAAACGTTCATGGATGCGAATTGGGGTCTCGCCTTCAGCATTGAGGAATTCTATGACATAACGTTGTTTTAACCGAACGTCTTTGGCAGCCATTTTTAAACTGTTACAGTGGTGCCACTGTTACGGGCCTCGGGACCCCCGTGTGTTATGGGGTGCTTCGATGACTTCTAGTATTTGAAGATGACCAAGTTATTATATGCGTATTCAGTTTATAGAGTCCAAGTCCCTCGGGTTCTTATCACCTTTGTAGGATTCCGTAATACTGTCCGTTGGTATCGATAATGTCTGCTTTAACCCTTGTGATACATTATGTGCTGAACAAGTTTCATATTAAATATTCGACCCTTGACTGACCTGTATTAGTCTCTTGTCTTATTGATTATATTGGCAGTGTGAGATGCAGCGTGTTAAGACATTAATCATCACTGGTCATGATCAGTTGAATAGTAACAGCATTTAACTCAACTCCGAATACGACAGTTGATAAGACCGTGATTTTGACGACTCAAAATATTTAATTAGTAATTTCATACCATGAGCAGACACCAACTACATGGGAACAAAAGTCACATCACATTCATGTACGATCTGTAAGAGTTTTCATTATTTCATAAGCACATGTTCACAATCTATATCTAGAGTTCTGGTTAGAGGTCAGTTCCTTTTAACGGCCAATGTCCTTTGGCACAAATTCAGAGGCTAACTAGACTTACTCCCGTCGCTAGTTGATACAATAGCCTTTTGCACTAGACTTAACTATCCTGCTAGTTCTGCAATACACTTATTATGCTAGGCTTACGTCTACTGCTAGTCGTTTAATATCCGTTACACTAGGCTTACGCTTGCCGCTAGCTGTACAATATCCATCTATACTAGTCTTACACTATTGCTAGTACCGTAATGTTCGTTTGGCATACCACGCCAGGCTAATCTGCCATAATTATGCAAACTGCGTTATTCATACGACGACTTACGTTTGGTTCAAGAAATACACTGCTCAATTGGCTTCCCAGCCACACATTTAATAAGTGGATATACCACACAATATAAGTGGCAATGGCCACACTTCTGAAACACACTGCCGTTCGGGTCAAAACCCACAAGTCGAATGACGTTATAAAGACATACGCGTCATGCATAGTGATACGCATACTACGTCGTTAATATATATTCAATTGCGATGTTCCATGGTGCAGCAATCCGAGTGTGATCAAAACTCAAATGCATGCACACATGCAACAATCATCGACATCGGTCGCGGAGATATATCTCTATTCGATTGAGGTGTTCCATGATACAGCCATTCGGATCGTCGACAAATCCAAATGTCTGTAAGCATGAAACAATCCTCAACATCATCCCCCTCACTTCCAAACGTGACACTTGTGGCACGGATGATAGTGATGGAGAAGACGCTCGTCTCCCGAATATATTAATATTAGTACTACCTACTTATAACTATCATAATCATTAAGTAGACACATTAAATTTTATAACATTAATAATAGCACTTGTCAACATGGTGACTAAAGAGTTAATTCAATTTCTTCTCAGAGAAGTTGCGCGATAAAAGATCTGCCAAGTTATTGTCTGAGCCAGCAATAGGCAGAATCGTAAATGAAAATTCTTGAATTAACAAATACCATCGGTGTATTCTAGCGTTACGCATTGTTCTAGCTGTTATGTAAGTAAGAGGACTATGGTCTGTCATAATGTAAAAGTGCGTGCCGATGAGATATCTTGACAGCTTCTCCAGGCACCAGACCATCGACAGGAGCTCACGTTCACCTGTCGCATATTTCTGTTCAGCCGGAGTCAGTTTCCTCGACACATAGAAACATGGATGGAGTGTTTCCTTGTAACATTGCAGCAAACAACCACCCATGGAGTAACTCGAGGCATCTGATTGAAGTATGAATGGAATACGTATATTCGGTAATAACAAAATAGGTGCATTACTAAATAATTTCTTAATTGTTACCAAAGCGCTTTCGCAATCTTTGTCCCAACGTACCTTATTAGGACTACCTTTGGTCAACAGTGCGGACAAAGGTGTAGATAGTTGTGCGAAATGCGGGATGAACTTATGGTAATAGTTTATCAAGCCTAAAAGGCTTCTAACTTGTTTCTTAGTTGAAGGGGTAGAAATCTCTAGAATTCTTTTGACTGTATTGTCGTCAGGATACAGTTTGTGGTTACCTATGCGGTGACCAAGAAAAGAAATTTCCTGACAACCTATTTGGACCTTTGAAGGTCGCACAGTCAAACCATGCATACGTAACGTATGTAGAAGGGAAGTTAAACCATCAATATGGTCTTCCCACGAGTCATGAAATAGGCAGATGTCATCGATGTACGTGATGACATCTTTACGATCGCCAAGAAGGCGGCGCATCATGCGCACAAATGTCGCTGGCGCATTCACTAACCCAAAACACATATAATTCCATTGGTAGAGCCCAAATGGAGTTGTGAAGGCTGTGTAAGGTTTGGCATTTTCGGCAAGAGGAATTTGCCAGTAGCCTTTAGAGAGATCTAGTTTGCTAAAGAAAGTAGCATTAGATAATTCTGACAAAAGATCATCTAAGAGAGGCATAGGCTCACCGTCTGTGATTGTAATTTTGTTCAATCGCCTAAAATCAATACAAATACGTAAAGAATCATCCTTCTTTTTAACTATCACCATTGGGAATGCATATATTGATTCCAAAGGAGATATCACACCTAAACGTATCATCTCTTTTAACTCTTTCTCCACCCTATCTTTGTGGTGTAAAGATATAAGATAGGGTCTAAGTTTGATAGGTTTATAATCAGTAAGAGTAATATCATGGGATATAAACGATGTCTGACCTGGAAGGTCGGTGAGAACATCATTGAAAGAAATAAGAATATCCCGAACTTGATCTTGTTGTGACGAAGATAGTGAAGAAGAAATAGTCACGTCTTTCCAAGACTCCGATGATTGCAAAGAAGGTAATTGGAATTGTAAAGGGATAGACGAAGTGGTATCTTCTTCATGAACAACTGCAAAAGAAGCAGTATGATGTGAAGAATCATCAATAGAGTTAATAACAGGAATTAACTCCTGTGGTCTTTCAACCGCTAATTTTAGCATGTTGACATGGAAGGTTTTGACTTTACCTCTAACGTTTACCGAGTAGTCAACATCTGTGACTTGTTTGATAACATCAAATGGACCTTGCCATGATATCAGTAATTTGTTATCGTTATGAGGTAGCAACAACCAAACTTTTCCCCCTGGTTTGAATGATCTTAATATTCTCTTTTGATTATGTAATAATCTTGATCGTTGAGTGGCTGATTTAATACTCTGGGATGCATAAGTGCACGCATCAATGATTCGTTGTCGGAGATCAATAACTAACTCGTAGCTGTTTCGAGTGGCTGTATCAATTGATGCTCCAATCAACAAATGCTTGAGTATCATCATTGGTCCGCGAGGATTCGAACCATAAACTAATTCGAACGGAGACCATCCCGTGCTCTCGTGAGGCACTTCACGAAAAGCGAAGAGGGCCGCCGGCAGAAGCCTGTCCCATTCACGAGGGCATTCTTCAGTTATCTTAGATAACATCTGTTTTAGAGTGCTATTGTAGCGCTCGCACACACCGTTTGATTGGGCCTATACGCACTACAAAACGAGTGGTGAACAGATAGCATGGATTCTAAATCCCTCATGATGTTGGAAGTAAATTGTGATCCTTGATCTGACAATATATCCTCCGGAAAACCGATTCGACAAAATATCGAAAATAATGCATCAGACACAGATGCAGTTGTGATGGTTTTCAATGGTATGGCTTCTGGCCAACGCGTGCAAAGATCTACGCAAGTTAAAATATAACGAAATCCATTATTTGAAACAATTGATAACGGACCCACTATATCTACTGCAATCTTTTTGAAAGGTCTCTCAGGCACGTCTGTAATCTGTAAGGGTGCCGTATGGAACCTGCCCTTACGTGCTATACCTTGGCATGTTGTACATGATTTGCAGTATAACTTTGTATCTTTATTAACCCCAGGCCAATAAAATTGTGACGTAACACGAAACAATGTTCTTTTGATCCCCATATGACCTGCCATAGGGGAGTCATGACCTGTTTGTAGGACCAATGGTCTGTATTCTTTAGGTACTATCACTTGATGTATAATTGTTTTGCCATCATCATAATATCTAGTGAGTATTGATTTCTTTACCTTGAACCATTGTTTAGCCCCTCTTGTGTATTTAATTGTTTTTTGTTCTGCTCGGCTAAACAATCCTTGTAAAGTTGGGTCACTCTTCTGTTTTTCTGCAAAAACAGAAGGTGAAACAGTGCCAACTTGAGACATAATTGTATCTATTATAGGAAGAGGTGGTGTAGCCATGTCCGTAGCTAACTGTTGTGCTCTCGTTACAACAGCATTTGCCACTTGTGGGTGAGATTCAACCCACATTGCAATCTCCTCAGAAGTGCAATCTTTAACTCCTGGTATGTTTCCTATTATAATTTCAGTTATGGGTGCTCTCAAGCCGCAGGCATAGACAGTGCCAGTGTAAAAAGGAGTATAAATGTATACTCGTGCCACAGGGAAAGTTTCTATATTCCCACCAAATGTGACACACTTAACTGATTTGCCTGTAAAAGCAGAGGGCTCGATAAGCGAGTGCTTTATGCCTATCGTTGAGGACCCAGTGTCACGCAAAACTCTCACTACCTTACCATCCAATATTCCGGGATGAAATGTAAGATAACCGACATTTAAACATGCCGACATTGTAGGCATACAATGACCACAATCAAGTGTAATTGTAGACTTTAATCTGTTTTTCGACTGACACTCATAACATGTATCATTCATTACCATACATGCGTTCGCATGATCATTATCATCATTACCTTTTTCCTTTTTGACACTGCAATTATTTGCATGTCTATGTTTATTTTTGTCTCTCGACGGAGATCTGGCATTACCTTTGTTATTATTGACTGACTTTTTATTGCTATAATAAAAATCAGTAGAGTCATCCTTCCTGGCATCTCTACCATAAGATGATCTCTGTTTATAGTATCCTTTTTGATGTGAACCATCATAATCCCTGCCTCTGTGATACCCACGATCATGAGGTGAATATCCTCTATAACCTCGTCGATATGAATTCGAAGGAGAGCGATGACGACGGAAGTTATAAAAAACCTCTGTCGGATTGATAATAATCTGAACGACAACGTCCATCAAAGCTCTTCGATCGAGGTCTCTGATCATGTTGTGCCGCGCACACAGGCATAGGATCTCGAATAGTCGATCTGTAAAGATCTTTATTCTGATGTGCGGTCTGATACTGTCTTCCGAGTTTTTCATACTCATCGATAGAATTAGGATGTCTTTCTTGTAAAAATGTTTCTAATTCAGTGCTGCATGCGGATAAAACTTTATCTCGCAGCATGAGATCTATAACACCTTCATATGTTTTATTTATACCAGATAGATCAATCCATCTGCTAAGGAAATGTTTAATAGATGCAATGAATTCACCAAAATCTGCATCCTTACTTGGCTCAGCCGCATGAAAACGATCTCTGAATCCAGATTCAGTTAACTGGAAACGTCTTAGTAATACCTCTTTTACGACATCGAAATCGCTTCTGCTCTTTTCATCAAGACTCATGAAACATTTAAGTGAGTCACCAGTCAAAAAATCAAGTAAAAGACTGCTCCATCTTTCCTTGGGTATGTTCAGAGCTGTGACCTTGATGATGAATCTAGATATGAAAGAGTCAACACAATCGCGAGTTTGGTCAAAATGTGGCATTTTTAACTTAGGATAGAAAATATTTGTACCAGCCGCAGTCTTAGTCTGTTCAGACTGCACTTTAGCTAATTCTAAAGCTTTTTCTTTTTCTGCATGAAGTTTTAATGTTTCCATTTCCATAGCATTTTTATGGGCTTGATCCAGTTGCATAAGTTCCATTCTCCTTAATTCCATTTCTTTATCTCTTTGCTCTCTGTCTTTTTCTTGTTGAGCTAATTCTTTATCTCGTTGAGCCATTTTTTCCTTTTCAAATTCTCTGTCTTTTTCTTGTTGAGCTATAGTCAATCGTTCTAATTCCAATTTCATGGATATTTCTTTTTCCTTCTGAGCCATCTCTTTTTCTTTCATTTCCCTCTCTTGGGTTAATTCAAACCTCCTAAGCTCATCAGCTCGTTTAGTCATTTCGCGCTGTTCCATTCTTTCGAGACGCGATAAATATTCATCATATTTCGTATCTGCAAAACTTTGTAGTTCCGCTCCTGATTTTCCATAACTTTTTCCAATATCAATGAATTCCCGTAGTGTAGACATGATAATAGGTTTCTGAGTACCTTCAATAGTCTATAATATACACCAGGACTATAGAACTCACTATAATATGTACATGAATATATTAATCAATAACAAACACGTTCCAAGAACATGTGACAAAGACAGTGAAAACAATCAAATGAGTTACAATGAAATGATTTTTTCAGTTATACGACAACACTTTACACTTATAAAGTAAATAAAGGAGACTTATACACAGTAATCAGTAAAAGAAAGAAAAGAATTTACATCACAAAAATATAACAAGACAAGTCGTCTTAAACAAACGTGTAGACAAAGAAGTTTTAGATCACACACGACAACAATTGTCAACAGTACTGAAATTAGGTTACGTAAATAAAGAGGACGTAATTCAATTGACACAACTGCTAAGTACACAAAATATGGTTATATTGCGAACTGAGGAAACATTTATATCCTGACTCGAAAGAAAAAATATAATCAGTCAGATCCTCAGTCGGCGAATATAAGCATGCAAATCTAATAGAAGTTAACATTCACTGAAGTTTTCCTGGGAAAATTCCAGTCAATATTAAACACGACGAATATACGAATATACGAAAAAACATGAATGGGGGAACACAGATGATAGTAAAAAGTAAGCAAAGTGATGATGAACTGTAGACCAAAGCTAATGCAAGGACAATATGATAATGTTCAAGCGCCCAAGTAAAATCAAGAACTTATCTGTTTAGCTGTCCCTCAGAGAAATACATGAGTGCATGTAATTCTAATCCAAGTTCCGAAACGTGTCTTCAACAGCTGTAGTCCATTGATTGAAGACCTTGACCTTCGCAGCAGAGCAACCGTTTGAAAGTATTGCTTCGGTCTTCGAACGTAGTTTCTTCAATCGATCTGCGTCGCAGCCTCAGATGAATTTGATGAAGAGATACATTCTCCACTGGTGTGGTAAAGTGGGATAATATAAATATTTATAGGGGACTTAGTGTACTGACTGAGATCAGCTGTGAAGGTATCTATATCTAATAAGGGTAGTGTATTATAGATGACCTTACTTGCTACCACATATTTATACCTCAGTCAGAATTATTCTGGAATATAGTGATGACTACGTTGAATGTCTAGGGTATGTTTATGATGAAGTGTAAGTCACAACAACAACAGACAGATAAACAATTTAATTTATTCCACCACACGTGACAACACTGTGACACTCACACACATGTAACATTCTATAAGACTATCTTAAATGAGTCACTGGTAAATTTTCAAATATCAATATGTATTAAGTACTTTTCATTAATATATATATGTGTCCTGATTCAAATACAAAGTGAACCAGGAATCACAATCAATTTTAATTACAAGTTATATGTACAGAATTTATCAATATGAATCTTGTAGTGACATATTTTATTAATCTTATCCTATGTGTGTCAGTTGTGTAGTAGTAATATGAGGTAATACTGGTGTTGTTTTTTCAAGCTATGTTGTTATTTGTCATCATGACTTCAAGTGTTTATTTCTGTTGGAACTAGTATTGGAGATGTTCTCAGTTCCGTTCATTAAAACAATTAATTTCCCCTCTTAATTTTATACAATGTCAGTTTAAGATGGGGATACATAATGTTGAGCTCCGCTGGCCACATAGGCTTAACTTTCGTGATGGCGGCAGGAAAAGACTCCTCTGCTCGATTGCTCCCCTGTGTTCTGGAGACACCTCACTGTTTGCTATATGGACCAAGGAGTATGCTGTCCGCCTCTGGATTCAGCAAAGCTCTGACCAGGTACTGCTCAATAGCTTTAGGACCACAGTCCCTGAAACAAGAAGGTTGTACCTCCTACTTCAGAACTAATTTATACTCTATTTCTACACTGAGCACAATACATAACAAACACTGAGTTCAGAGCGGTAGGCCAACTGCTATCTTCATCTGAAACAATTTTCACCAGTATTTTCCTCCCTAATGGTTACCACGCCTCTGCAATTCCAGCATTATTTCTTTCTAGTCAATAATATAGGTGGCAGTGTACTGTTTGGCAATTCCATGCAGTTTTACTTTCCTCCGACACCTTCTGTTCAGGTTGGAGCACTATATATGCTTCACCTCATGTTCGCTACTGAACCACACATATATACAGACATAAATTATCAATTTACATTCAATTTTCATTAAAAGATGTCAAATATTTCAAGCTTACCACAATTCATGGAAATAACACAGAATTACGTTGACTGGCAATGAATATAGCACAATTTCGATCTGCCGATGTCCCAGGCTTTTATTTAGAAAAATATGCACTGGTGCTCAACGCACTGATTCTGTAGTAAGTTTATTTGCAAATGTGGTGCTGACCTGACGCCTCTAATTGACTATATTGGCAAGTCTAACCAATCATGCCATGTTTACACAGCTTTTCAAAAAAAAAGTACTCCTACTCACGTTTCCCCTGACAACACAAGATAGTATTTATAGCCCGACTAATCGTGTTTAGCCTTACATTTCTTGCGCTCCAATAAAATCGGATTTTACATGGAGACCCATTTCCCGTACAATGGTGGGGTGAAAATCTGCCACTGAGCGATTCTGATTCTAGTGTTGTCTGACATCCCTCACTATTTCTTTTGGCTATAATTTGGTAATTCCTAGACTATTTGCGTAACGTTTAACATATTATTTGTCAGCAAGTCCTAAGGAACCCAAATATATATATTTAATGGAGCCAATATGCATTTTCTTCTAGGATAGTCGTGCTGTTACCACCTCCTCACTTCCAAACTTTAGGATGTCTGGGTACTGTCATGTTTTCAAACGTAAACCAGTATAATGTCATATTTCCTAATAATAATTTTGTAAGTTTTTTAAAACCTAACTCTGGTATGGGTAGTGGCTTTATATCACTGTCGATTTGAAAAAAGCTAGTGCATGTGGCCTTACACGCGTGATGGCAGCAATTGTGTATTGCGCGACTGTGGTAGTATTGCCTGCGTTCCTCCGATCAGCCCTCCCTTCTTTCTATCCTAAGTCCATCTGTCCGTTCGTTTATGGTAACGTAGTGTAATTAATGCTAGTATTAATTTAGGTCATTAATCAGCTTGCGTATCTCAAGGTTTTTCTTAGAAAGGCAGTACACGTTTTATTGAAGCAAGCGTGTAATGATGCAGTAGGCCTTTACTATCAACGTGAAACGTTACAATTTGCAGACGAAGGAGAAAACAAGGGGGATTTCGAGTACAGTCATTGTGACAGCACTGTTCTTTACCATTCTTCTTTCCTTTTATTAAATTTATTTGTTAGGCTTTACATTTACCTGATAATTTATATATGTGGATTAGAATATTTCACGACAACTGGTTCAGGTTCTTGAGTGGAAGATTACCATTCTATCTGCGTGAATCAGTCTCTTGGTGGAAGAAAATTCGGATTCTTTCAGGCAAAGTTGTCTGCTAATGTTGACGGCATCGATATAGTGACGTCACTTTCTGGCATGCGCATTTCTGTTGCCAGTTAGGCTTCAATGAATGATTTTACCTTCAAAACGTTCATCATCAGTTTAACTTTCTTCGATACTTGAAGGGGGGATCCAGTATTCACGAAATCCAGACACTTTCTGACACCAGTATGTTACGGGCCTCGGGACCCCCGTGTGTTATGGGGTGCTTCGATGACTTCTAGTATTTGAAGATGACCAAGTTATTATATGCGTATTCAGTTTATAGAGTCCAAGTCCCTCGGGTTCTTATCACAATTGTAGGATTCCGTGATACTGTTCGGTGGTATCGATAATGTCTGCTTAACCCTTGTGATTCATTATGTGCTAATGTGTTTCATATTAAAAATTCGACCCTTGACTGACCTGTATTAGTCTCTTGTCTTATTGATTATATTGGCAGTGTGAGATGCAGCGTGTTAAGACATTAATCATCACTGGTCATGATCAGTTGAATAGTAACAGCATTTAACTCAACTCCGAATACGATAGTTGATAAGACCGTGATTTTGACGACTCAAAATATTTAATTAGTAATTTCATACCATGAGCAGACACCAACTACATGGGAACAAAAGTCACATCACATTCATGTACGATCTGTAAGAGTTCTCATTATTTCATAAGCACATGTTCACAATCTCTATCTAGAGTTCTGGTTAGAGGTCAGTTCCTTTTAACGGCCAATGTCCTTTGGCATAAATTCAGAGGCTAACTAGACTTACTCCCGTCGCTAGTTGATACAATAGCCTTTTGCACTAGACTTAACTATCCTGCTAGTTCTGCAATACACTTATTATGCTAGGCTTACGTCTACTGCTAGTCGTTTAATATCCGTTACACTAGGCTTACGCTTGCCGCTAGCTGTACAATATCCATCTATACTAGTCTTACACTATTGCTAGTACATAATGTTCCTTTGGCATACCACGCCAGGCTAATCTGCCATAATTATGCAAACTGCGTTATTCATACGACGACTTACGTTTGGTTCAAGAAATACACTGCTCAATTGGCTTCCCAGCCACACATTTAATAAGTGGATATACCACACAATATAAGTGGCAATGGCCACACTTCTGAAACACACTGCCGTTCGAGTCAAAACCCACAAGTCGAATGACGTTATAAAGACATACGCGTCATGCATAGTGATATGCATACTACGTCGTTACTATATATTCAATTGCGATGTTCCATGGTGCAGCAATCCGAGTGTGATCAAAACTCAAATGCATGCACACATGCAACAATCATCGACATCGGTCGCGGAGATATATCTCTATTCGTTTGATCGTGACCATGATGTCTGTCATTCATGGATCAATCCAACATCCAAACCTGTTACATGAAACAATCAGGTTGGACTATCAGTGCGAAGAGTGTTTATAATCCTCTAAATTTGAGGAATGCACGCCATGCTGCAGTATTGAAGCATACATAAAAAATAGGAGGCATTACTTTTTGACCTTCCCTCGTATTCATGTGCTCTGAGTCTTTTATTTTCTGTATGTATCTTCATGCCCCGTGTAGATCAAGGAGGGAGTGTCTCTGAAGAGGCAAATACAGAATAAGACTACTACACTCTCAAACATGTCGTACAAGGGGGCTAACATGAGGTTGTGCATGAGGCTGGTAACCTCATTGTAAAAGTATGTTCTACGACTGATGATGAGGGTAGCACTGTCACTACTGTTGAAGTCTACGTGTGTTGACTACTGTAGAAATCTAACTTCCTTATGTCTTACTGATGTATGGTATTGGTCATCCCAATAGAAGTCTTGTAGACAGTGTAGAAGTACGTTCTTATTATATGTAGCAGTGTGGGTGGTCATGTTGTAGTACAATACATCGTTCGTACCACATGTAGGAGTCATTAAGGTTGGAAACAACTTGCACGGTACAACGATTTATTATGGTAACATCACGTCGACAAAAGACATCATCAGGACATCAGACAAGCATACTGTCAAAGGCATATTGTTCAAGCACTTCAAGGACATAGTAATAAGTTCAGTACAATCATAATAACAATAACTCTTGGGCAGCGTGCACGTATCATGGTGCTGGGAGTATGCCAATAATCTATATCTATCCCCTTTGACGAGATAAGCCAGGTAACCCTCTGGCAAAAATAAGCTGCCTGAGTGCCGAGCTCAAATATATAATTTCTTTCTGTCCTTCCTCCAACAGAACACATTAGATGCATCCATAACAATGTGAGCCGAATAAGTGCGGGCTCAAAATATAATCTTCTTCTGTCTGTACAGGAACCAACTTTAGACCAGGTTTTCTGTACAGGAACCCACTTTAGACCAGGTTTTCTGTACAGGAACCCACTTTAGACCAGGTTTTCTGTACAGGAACCGACTTTAGACCAGGTTTTCTGTACAGGAACCCGCTTTAGACCAGGTTTTCTGTACAGGAACCCGCTTTAGACCAGGTTTTCTGTACAGGAACCCGCTTTAGACCAGGTTTTCTGTACAGGAACCCGCTTTAGACCAGGTTTTCTGTACAGGAACCCGCTTTAGACCAGGTTTTCTGTACAGGAACCCGCTTTAGACCAGGTTTTCTGTACAGGAGCCCGCTTTAGACCAGGTTTTCTGCACAGGAACCCGCTTTAGACCAGGTTTTCTGCACAGGAACCCGCTTTAGACCAGGTTTTCTGCACAGGAACCCGCTTTAGACCAGGTTTTCTGCACAGGATCCCGCTTTAGACCAGGTTTTCTGCACAGGAACCCGCTTTAGACCAGGTTTTCTGCACAGGAACCCGCTTTAGACCAGGTTTTCTGCACAGGAACCCGCTTTAGACCAGGTTTTCTGCACAGGAACCCGCTTTAGACCAGGTTTTCTGTACAGGAACCCGCTTTAGACCAGGTTTTCTGTACAGGAACCCGCTTTAGACCAGGTTTTCGGTACAGGAACCCGCTTTAGACCAGGTTTTCTGTACAGGAACCCGCTTTAGACCAGGTTTTCTGTACAGGAACCCGCTTTAGACCAGGTTTTCTGTACAGGATCCCGCTTTAGACCAGGTTTTCTGTA
>JAMPIV010003320.1:0-299639 GCA_024509875.1 Oreohelix idahoensis
TCTTTATGCATATATGATCGATCTGATTTTCTGTTCTATGGTCTGGTGATATCCATGTTGCCTTGTGTATTCTCTTATGTGGAAACATGCTTCCTCCTATAGCCAGTTGATTTGAAGCACAGAAGTTTGCGAATAGTTCTCCATTTTCATTCATTACTCCTAGCCCATGTTTTCCCATGACTTCTTCAAATCCAGTATTGACTGTACCTATCTTTGCATTCATGTCACCCATCAAAATTGTGATGTCTCTTCTTTTTACTTTATCCATAATTTCCTGTAGTTTAGTATAAAATGCTTCTTTCACAGACTCTTCTTTGTCATTAGTTGGTGCATAACATTGGATGACATTGACATGAATTTTCTTTTTAGCTGTTTTGAAAATAGCTGTTATTATTCTGGGTCCCACAGCTTCCCATTCAATGAGTGCTTTCTGTGCTTCTTTAGATAACATAAGAGCTACCCCTTCACTGTGGTGTGAACTTTCGTCTTCGTGTCCTGAGGACAGCACCAATTCACCTGTGATGAGTTTCTTCCTGTCTACCCCCTTCCACTTTGTTTCACACATTCCCAGAACCTCGATTTTGTATTCCCTCATTTCTGCTGCTACTTGTGCCACTTTCCCTTGTTCGTTCAATGTCCGAACATTCCAGGTGCCAAATCTGGAAGTTCTCCTAGAAGAAAGAAGGTTAGTCAGCAACACAGACTCCTTTCGGCTTTCTCTGTGTTGCATCATACGCCTCCCCGCGAGAGGACCTTCCCCTGTCTTGGATGGCTGTGTTTTATTTTCTTTATTTGACTTGTCCATATTTGTTGAAGTTTTTTGTGGTTTAAATTTTTTTTACAGGATGGGGTAACCGGCCCCATGCCCAACCCTCCTTAGTCGCCTTCTACGACATGCTTGGCAGGGGACAGTGTTACTATTCTTTGCTCCCCTTTCGGGCCCCGGTAACACACGGGTGAAGAGAAGATGGCAGATGGAATATATTGTGACAACAGGAAAGACTAAATGAAAAAAAAAAGAGATAGAGGAAGACAAGAGAAGATACTGGACAGTTTGACATCGTGGCATGGAAAGAATTCAACAACAGAATTGATAAAACAGTACTGGAGACAAAAAGTTGTAGAGAGACATGATCACATACGCCAGCAGGCATGGTACTTGAAGATGAAGGTCTCATGCCCTAAAACTCAACTTCCACCAGATGCACCAAATTTAAAACCATCAATTCCAGCACAAACCAAGTGCTTAAAAAAAAAAAAAACATGTAATAAAAACGGACTGAGCATAGTATGATTAGCCACAAATATAAATAAAGTACAGAGACAATCAAAAAAGGTAAAAGGTTAATGTAGTCCTATAGCAGATACTGCTGTAGTGGAGTGAGGAGTTAAGAGATTTCACCTAAACTAGCTGATAAGGGTGGTTTATACTGACTACTGGCCACTATGAACAGTAAGCCTCCAATGTTGCAGGTATAAGTCCACAGTCGTTGCTAGTGTGTAGCCATATAAAGTCCCACCCCTATATAGACACCAGGTAGGTTATAGGATGGAGTGTGAGGTGTCTTGTCTGGTTTATGGGTGCTGGCTGCGAGTGTAGGTGATGTGGTTTCACAGGTTCACAACACATGTGGTATGACATGAAAAGTCATAGAAGGGTGTAAACTGCTATTGACGTTTTCCATCGTTTATTTTCTGACGCCACAAGACAGGTACTGTACATCCATTTTACAAAAGTCATAGTCACTGTAGTACATGGTAATGTGCATATATAAAGTTATTCAATGGATCCTGCAAATCCTATGAGCTGATATATATAGATTCCAGCTTACAACAGCGTCAGCTTCATATCATAATGTACATAAGTCTAACAAACTCCTCTCTGATGCTATCCAATCAGATATGTAAATGAGTTCACCACTGAACGCACGGGAATGGCGTTTCAAGAGTACAGGTCAGATTGACCTTTGTAGATTTTCTAAGTCTAACTTCGCTGTAGATACCGTCGCTAACATTGCGAAGTTCAAAGAGCATAGAAACTGTTCTCTGGGCCTAGCATGACCCGTATACATCTAAATCTCAGGTATGAAGATACCTGGGGTGCAATCTCTAGTAGAAGAACCTCTCCTTCCTGTAACTGGTAACTGAGCAGAGAATGACCAATGTCAAACATCAAAATAGATTACAGATTTGAACATAAGGAGGGTATTACCTTGCTTCGAAATCACACCACAACACATACGCCTCCAGGCGTTTTCGAATAATATAGGGAAAGACCTCGTTAGCTAAACTAACTCACAGGAGGACTACCAATTCCCTATCAAAAGATCACAGACGCAGGATGCGTCCTCTCTGCTCAAAACATCTTGTCGAACTCCCAGGGCGGAAGACCTTTTTCCAACTCACTTAAAGTTCAGACATGCGCAGAACGCATACACCTGAGTAAGATTCAAAACGAGACGGTGTAGGAGACATTCCAGGCAAAGATATAATGAAATCACGCCTTATATGGACAGGCAATAAAACATCAACTCTGGTTTCAATCATTCCAAGAAACAGTTGACCGATGCTACCATATAAGGAGAATGACCTGACATCGATCGAAAAAATGGACCGGCGAGTCAGGACACAAGAGAAGGTAACCACCATTGAAAATGTAATCACAGTCAAACAAGGGTTATTTACACTCGACCAAGAAAAAATTACAGTGTACAATTCAGGCAAGTTAATTATACAAAGTCTTAGAAAAATTCTGTGCGTAACACTAGCTCTCAGCTTTTATGAGCTGGGGGTGACTGGCTTTCCTTCCTTGCCACCTTTGCCTTCTCTAACCCAAGAGCAGAGTGCAGTGTCAGGTACCAATTTACAGCTGAGTAGAATGCAGCATGACGCTATCTGGCTTTGAACCTAGTAACTTTGCCACCAAAAGCAGGTTCTCTAATCATTCTCGGTCGGCGTATAGCTGAGCACATCACCCCTAGTGTGCCGATGGTCAAGAAAATATGGGCCTAACACCATATTCCCAATATGCCTCAGTGGGCGTGTAATGGGATCCTAATCATTCTGCCACTCATATATCAAAATCAACAGACACTTAAAAGTATCATTCATGACAAGGCCCACATGGAGTTTCCGGGGGTCTCTGAAGAGACAAAAAAAAAAAAAAAAAGAACATCAGGTACTGTTCCATCAGGTATCTCGTACCAGACAACAAATACAACACTGTGCATGCTGATGGCAATCTCGCCCTATAAAACAAACTCCTACAGAAACCATGCTGAAACATCACATGAAAGCTTTGGTACAGACTTCCTGCCAGCAGATCAGCTGCAATCCTAAGCTCCTTACAGAGCATAAAGGGAAATGATGATGATGATTCATGACATCAAAATAATATGCTCAACATAATTTCTTCATCATCACCCATTTTCTTTTGTGCTCCTTATGGAGCATCAAGCCACCATTACAGCTGGTCCACTTGCAGGAAGCCTGCACCAAGCATTCCCATGCTCCTGCAGCAGTAATTCCTGTAGCAATTTGTTTTACGAGTTTGCCGGGCTCATTCACAACCTCATATTAGTCACCTTGTACGACATGCCTGAGGACGCATTAGTCCTGTTTTTTTTTTCTGGTCTCATAAAAACCCCGGGTAACTACAGTGTACTCAAAATTTAGCATTACATGTTCCAGCCAGAAAGAAGCAAAATCCATTTGTCCATAACCAGGTCTTAAATTAGAAGTTTAAACTGTAGCTGCCGTCTCATTCAGTGATTCCCCCCCCCCCAAAAAAAAAAAAAACCACCCATGAATTTAATTTCTATTAACACCGCTGAAGCAAAGACTGAATGTCACAAATTAAATCAGCACAACATTTACCTTCAGGTTACAGCGCCGTTTCTGTTCGGCAGACAAATGAGCCGATCTTCTGTTCTCTTTCGGGAAAGAGGAATCACCAGATCCAGGAGAGTCTGGGATGCCCTCTAAGACCTTTATATTAGAATAAAAAAACACTATATATTTAATCAAATCTTACATGAGAATGTGCACAATTTTTGTACATTTGATCAAATCTTACGAGAATGTGCACCATATTTGTAAATTTGATCAAATCTTACGAGAATGTGCACCATTTTTGTACATTTGATCAAATTTTACAAGAATGTGCGCTGTTTGTGTACATTTGATCAAATTTTACATGAGAATGTGCTACAATTTTGTACATTTGATTAAATCTTACGAGAATGTGCACCATTTGTGTACATTTGATTAAATCTTACACGAGAATGTGCAACAATTTTGTACATTTGATTAAATCTTACATGAGAACGTGCACCATTTTTGTGCATTTGATCAAATCTTACACGAGAATGTGCAACAATTTTTTACATTTGATTAAATCTTACATAATGTGCACCTTTTGTGCACATTTGATCAAATCTTAACGAGAATATGCAACAATTTTGTACATTTGATTAAATCTTACATGAGAATGTGCACCATTTGATCAAATCTTAATGAGAATGTGCAACAATTTTGTACATTTGATTAAATCTTACATGAGAATGTGCACCATTTGTGTCCATTTGATCAAATCTTACACGAGAATATGCAACAATTTTGCACATTTGATTAAATCTTACATGAGAACGTGCACCATTTTTGTACATTTGATCAAATCTTACACGAGAATGTGCAACAATTTTGTACATTTGACTAAATATTACATGAGAATGTGCATCATTTTTGTATATCTGACCAAATCTTACATGACAATGTACAACAATTTTGAACATTTAATCAAATCTTATATGAGAATGTGCAAAAATGTTGTACATTTAATCAAATCCTACATGAGAATGTGCAACAATGGTATCATCACACTCCAGTCTATCCAGCTGTAAATGGTTACCTGACTTTGCTCTTGAGTCAGGGAAGGAAATGGCAACGAGGAAGGGAACAGGTCACACCCACCTCTCGATGCTGGGCCTAGTATAGTGAAGTCTCTAACACATCATTGCCTAAAGCAGGATCTGCTGTGAGACTGCACAAATTTCTTGCTTGTCACTGTTGTTGCTCACCATATTTCAAATGCCTAAAATTGGAATGCTTTGACATAGGGACATAATGGTGTGTTTTGGGTTAGACTTGATTTCTTTTCATTCTCATATATTTTCCAATGCAGTGAAAGCCCTTCTGCCGTTTGTATTCTTATTCTATTACTACAGGTCTGTATCTTTTATCCGAAATCGTCAGTGATAGCTGTTTCATAAACAAAGTTTTTTCAATTTCTAGATGTTGTCCAAATCACGTTTTAAAAGTAGCCAAAACTGTCCAAAATGTGTCCAAAAAAAAACTTTCGATTTTCAGAATATTTCAGTTTTCGGATAAAAGAATACAAACCTATACCTGTTCCATCAACTTTGTCTATGTTGCTGCTAAGATATATGTACGAGTCCAAATCTTGTAGAGATGTATCTGTAAGTGCAATATGGCTATTATTTGCTCCATTTATTCTAATAATCTTTGTCTATTCTGTGTGGACTTTCAGAACAAACTGCTGTGAACTCTCATCAAGTATTCTCATTCTGTATTGCAACTGGTTTAGTTATGGGATAGAAGAGCAAGGTTGCTGATAAAATCTAGATCGTCAAGCTGTTTGTTAAACTGCTGAATTCCATTTCTATTGGCTGATGCTGTTGTCATAATGCAACCTACAATGGTGTGCATGCCTTTTCATAATAAATAAGTCATTCCGTATGTCTCTGATAATTTTTATTAAACATGTTAATCCTCTGATCAACAGTCTCAGCACCTCACCAAACTCACTAAAAATCTGATTATTGACATTTGAAAACTTACAAAACTTGATGGTGATAATGGCATGCCTGCTGAGAAAGGTGAGACAGGGTCCACAAAACTAGCCATATCCACAGATGAAATGGGAGATGGTGTCCTCTTGACCAGAGGAGGACTGGGCTGGGGACTCTCTGGCAGAAGACCGATTGATGAAGAAGGTACTGCAAACAAACATAGACAATTCAAACAACAAGCCATTGCAGAACTGCATTCCCCCACTAACAATTATCACAGAATCCACCACGCACAGAAAGTAATTTAAAACAATGCTCCAAATAAAAATCTTTATATTACTTAAATTGGCTTAAAAAAAATTGTCTTAGGAAGCTCAGGTGCTAAAACTGAACTGATGTGATAAATCTTAAGAGAAACCCATGTGGTTCTCAAGGATCTCTGAGGGGGACAAAAGAAGAATAGGAATACAGCTTCCTTAGACATGTCATAAGAGGTGACTATTGTAAGGATGTGTGTGGGGGTTTCAACCTCATCATGTGAAATAAACTGCTGCAAAAACCAACACTGTAAGTGCACATAAGTGCTTCCTGCAACGCCACTGCACATAAGTGCTTCCTGCAACGCCACTGCACATAAGTGCTTCCTGCAATGCCACTGCACATAAGTGCTTCCTGCAATGCCACTGCACATAAGTGCTTCCAGCAATGCCACTGCATATAAGTGCTTCCTGCAATGCCACTGCACATAAGTGCTTCCTGCAACGCCACTGCTCATAAGTGCATCCTGCAATGCCATTGCACATAAGTGCTTCCTGCAATGCCACTGCACATAAGTGCTTCCTGCAACGCCACTGCACATAAGGGCTTCCTGCAACGCCACTGCACATAAGTGCTTCCTGCAACGCCACTGCACATAAGTGCTTCCTGCAACACCACTGCACATAAGTGCTTCCTGCAATGCCACTGCACATAAGTGCTTCCTGCAACGCCACCAGCTGCAATGGTGGCTGCAGGCTCCATACGGACTGAAAACAGAAATTAAACCTATGAGAATTCTTCAGCAAAAGAGAAGTTGGTAAGAAGACGAAGATGGCTGTATACCGCTTCACCTATTTCCCAGTCTTGACTTATGGATGCGAGTCATGGGCAATGACTACAACCTACAAAAGCCAGGTCCAGGTCTCGAGGATGAGGTTCTGAGGAAGGTGATACATGGTCCTCAACCAGATGATACGCCAAGGCCTAAAAACCCAACCCCTGCAGACCCATGTAGAACAGTCCCAACTAAGATGGTTTGGCCATGTCTGCAGAATGGAAGAAGATCGGCTACCATGACAAGCATGGTAAACTAAGAGCCAGGGATCCAGACCTTCAGGATGACCCAGAGTTCACTGGGAGGACAACATTAGACAATCTCTGAAGGCCTGAGGACTAGAATGGAACCAGGCCAGGAGGAAGACAGCCGAAAGGATAGGATGGCGCTCTCTTCCAAACCTCTACACCTCACGGTAGAAGAGGAATGACTAAGTAAGTAAGTAAGAATTCTTTTAACAATATTAATAATCAATCATGATTAACAAAATTCACCGTGGAGCCTTTGCTAAACTGCTTCCACTTAAACAACTACTCTCGAGACTAAAATGTCTGAATTGGACAACATGTATTTATTGATTTCTTCTTGATGCACGTCACAAAAACAACTCCTCTATAAAATGTAGCCACAAAGACTGGCAACAAGTTGCTTACTAATCTAAAGTCTCTTCCGGAACAGCCTTCTTCTAGCAATCATCATCATCTTACTTTTGGCTCCCTATGGCACATGGAGCCATCCCCTTGCAGGAAGCCTGCACTAAGCAATTAAACTGTGGTCTCCATGGAAATTTGTTCCACATGATGAGGTTGCGAGCTCCACGTTTTTCCTGCAGCGACCACGCCCAAATGGAGAGTGCTGGTGGTTTGTACCAGAGAACATACTGCTTATTTCACAGCAATTGCATCTCAGTCTATGGCTACAAACATGAAGAAAATGTTTAATACCTATGAACTTTTATTTAACCTTTTTTTTTTGTGGTTGCTGAGTTTCTCTGCAACAACAGTATTTGTCATAACGCACCAAATAACATCATCACCTCCACAAATCATTATTATTTTAAGCTTATCTACAACATGGTAATTAAAAGCGTGGCTACTTACTTTTGGATTCGAGTCCATGTGGATACCTGATTGATGATTCTTTAACCACAGTAAGACTGGGATCAAAACTGACCAGACTGTTAGACATGGCTACATTATCCAAATCCTGGAATAAGAAAAAAAAATCTAGTAAACAAGTGGACACTGGTCAAATAATATGAAGTACTTCAGTATAATGTGCAGTTCTCAGGGGTCTCTGAGAAGGCAAAAAAGGAATGCGACTGCTGCTCACTCAGGCATACTCGTAAAAAGTGACTAATATGAGGTTGTATGGCAACCTCATCATGTAAAACAAATTGCTAACAGAAACCACTACTGCAAGAGCATGTGAATGCTTGGTGTAGTTTGTTTGACATGATGAGGTTGCCAACCTCATTCAGTCACCTTGTATGACATGCCTGAGGGAGCAATAGGTCAATTCTTTTGTCTAGTCAGAGACCCTTGGGAATTACATGGGGCAAATCAAGTTAATTTTACGTACAAAATCTCAAATAACTTCATGATAAAATTATCAGGCCCCCACTTCTGCTTTGAAAAAAAACAGAAAATAAGTAAATTTAACAAACAGACAAATACCTGACCACATAGTAAAATAAAATATCCAACACGTGATAACTCTTTTGGTATGTCCGTGTACTGTTATTGTTGATCAGAATCGAAGTCATTGCACTCCGGGCAAAACCATAGGTGCTCCAGTCTCCCTCAGCAAATGTCAAAGGGTTTCGTTGTTGTTGAACTAGGGCTGTTGTTTTTTGTTCATTGATTTTGAGCAACCACTTTCTGGACCAACTTTCAAGAGCCAGCAGTGAATACTGCATGCGCACTCTTGCTGTGGTGATGTATTCTTCTGAAGTCCACATGGGAAGGTCATCAGTATAGAGGGAGTTGTGGACATTCTTGTGGATGTTTTTTGTTATATCATTTATATATATAAGGAAGAGTGTTGGGGAAAGGACCCCACCCTGTGGGACTCCATGTTCCATTGTAGTCTTTTTGCTTAATTGTCCGTGCACCTGCACTCTAGCTGTTCTGTTTCTTAGATAGTGACTGATCCAGTTATACATTCTTCCACAGACTCCATATTTAAGCATTTTAACTCTTAGCCCATCTTTTCAAACTTTATCAAATGCTTTCTCCATGTCTACCCAGACTGCTAATGTGTGCTTTCCTTCTTGGAAAGCATCTTCGATTTCCTGTGCAATGTATGTGACTTGGTCATCTGTAGACCTATGTTGCCTGAAGCCTGCCTGTTGGTGCAGTAGAATTTGTTAGAAGGAACTCTGAATTCAAACCACTGCTGCCTTGCGGGAATATCCATTTATGGAATTGGCTTCGGGAGTAAACCCTGAGGATAAATCCGGAGTCGGAGTCCCTAAGGCAGTCTAATGTCGATTCGACATTATTCTGGCAACTCCTGCGACGTGGCTGGTACCAAACTGTATCGGCTACTGCCGTTCCTTTGGATCTACCAGCTGTGTGGAGAGGAGGAACATGCTGCATGGGCAACAGCTTAATCCCCATATAACTGTGCCTAAGCTCGCGCCCTGGAGAGGACACTCCAGTAACACCTTATAGGTGTCGGCAAAACACGGGAAGTAGCAGTTACCGGTTATAAGCATTTTGCTCAATTGGCATAGGGCATGGCGCCAGGGGCTACATCCGACAGTGGGAGAGATTCTAGGATCTCACTGGACAGCTACCGCCCGCTTCAAGCTGGGCAGCCCCCAGTCAATAAGGTGTTGTCCCGCCACTGTCTACTTTCCCCATTGGGTGCATGGGGATTAGGGTCAAACCCAAACTGTGGACAGAAAATTTTGCACCAAGCAATTATCAGAATAATATAAATAAGCAAACTCTCAGATTGGGATGCTGGAACGTCCGGACTATGTTGACTGGACTATCCGAAAACCTACAGGACATAAACGATGTAAGGAAGACAGCCATAATTAATGATGAGCTTAAACGACTTCAGGTGGATATAGTTGCACTTCAGGAAACGCGCCTGGCGGACTCTGGAACGGTGAGCGAGAAGGACTACACATTTTATTGGCAAGGGAAAGATCTTAATAAAACTAGAGAACACGGAGTAGGTTTTGCGGTCAAAAAATCCCTAACTAAAATGGTTGAACCAGGCGAGAATGGATCAGAACGCCTGTTAACGCTCCGCCTGCAAACTAGCACAGGTCCCATCACCCTTGTCAGTGTGTATGCTCCTACTCTGTACTCTGCCTCAGAAACTAAAGATGAGTTCTACGAGAATCTAGCAGCAGTCATCAAAAGCATACCTAGGCAAGAACAGCTTGTTCTCCTTGGTGACTTTAACGCTAGAGTGGGTGCCGATAATGTTTCATGGCCTTCATGTCTGGGCAGGTTTGGTATTGGCAAGATGAATGAAAATGGACAACGGCTCTTAGAGCTGTGTGTCCACCATGACCTCTGCGTGACCAACACCTACTTTCAGACAAAACCCCAGCATAAGGTGTCATGGAGACACCCACGATCCAAGCACTGGCACCAACTGGACCTGATTCTCGTCAGAAGGCCACTTCTCAGGTCTGTGCTCTCCACGCGCTCGTACCATAGTGCAGACTGTGATACAGATCACTCCTTGGTTTGCTGCAAAATCAGAGCACAACCAAGAAAACTCTATCGTGTCAGACATGAAGGGAAACCACGCATTGATACCAGCAAGATGTCAGACCCTGTCATGATCGCTCAATTTACTGCGACATTGAAGAAAGTGCTCAGCAGCCCTCAGCATGGTGATACTATTACAGAGAACTGGGAGCATCTACGGAACACCATTCAAAGTACTGCACTTGCCACCTTTGGTAAGAAAACGGCAATGTCAAATGACTAGTTTGATGCTTCATCAGTTGTGATGGCACCTGTCATTGAAGCTAAGCGCAGTGCTATGAATGAATACAAACGTTCACCGAGTGTTAGAACCCTACAGATCCTGAAGACTACGAGAAGCAAAGTTCAACAAACTGCTCGACGCTGTGCAAATGACTATTGGCTCCAGCTCAGTGAGAGCATCCAGATCGCAGCGCAAACAGGCAACATTAAACAAATGTATGACGTATAAAGAAAGCACTTGGCCTCCAAAAAAGTAAGACGGCACCGCTAAAAATTATCAGCGGAGAGAAGCTAACCGATAAGGGTAAGCAGATGGAGAGGTGGGTCGAGCACTACTCTGAGCTTTATGCTAGAGAAAATACCGCTACGCCTGCAGCCCTTGATGCTGTCAAATGTCTGCCAACTATGGAGGAGCTGGATGCCGAACCAACATTAGAGGAACTCAGCAAGGCCATTGATAGCTTGGCCTCTGGCAAAGCACCAGGCAGTGATGGGATTCCTCCTGATTTAATCAAATGCTGTAAGAGCACGCTATTACATCCCCTGCATAGGATGCTATGCCAGTGCTGGGAAGAGACAACTATTCCTCAAGACATGCGAGATGCCAAGATTGTAACACTGTACAAAAAATAAAGGAGACAGAAGTGATTGCAATAACTACAGAGGCATCTCTCTTCTTAGTATTGTTGGTAAGGTTTTTGCCAAAGTCGTCTTAATGCGACTACACAAGTTAGCTGAGCGCATATATCCAGAGTCACAGTGTGGATTCCGAGCTGGTAGATCAACAACAGACATGATCTTCTCTGTCCGCCAGCGTCAGAAAAAATCAAGAGACCTCACAAAAGCATTTGACCTGGTTAGTAGGGATGGACTCTTCAAAATCCTCCTGAAAATAGGCTGCCCTTCTAAAATGCTGGAAATGATAAAGTCATTCCATGACGACATGAAGGGAACAGTCCAATATGCTGGAAGCACGTCACAGCCCTTTGACATACGAAGTGGCGTTAAACAAGGCTGTGTTCTGGCTCCGACCCTCTTCGGGATCTTCTTTGCCTTACCTTGAAACATGCATTCAGAGATGCAACTGAAGGAATATGCCTTCACACTAGGTCAGATGGCCGTCTGTTTAATCTTTCAAGGCTGAAGGCAAAAACAAAAATCAGAAGGGTCACTATAAGAGACTTGTTGTTCGCTGATGATGCTGCAGTCGTCACTCAAAGCCAACAAGAGCTTCAGAACTTGATGAATCGCTTCACTAAAGCATGCAAGGACTTTGGCCTCACAATAAGTCTAAAGAAAATGAATGTGCTGAGTCAGGATGCGGGTGCTGCACCAGTTATCACTATCGATAACTATGAATTGGCAGTGGTGCACCACTTCACATACCTAGGGTCTACCATCAATGACAAACTCTCACTGGATACAGAAATCGACAGCCGCATTGGCAAAGCTGCAGCTACCTTTGCCCGCCTCACATCGCGTGTTTGGGGAAACTCCAAACTCACAATGAAGACCAAAGCTGCGGTATATAATGCCTGCGTCACCAGCACACTCCTATATGGCAGCGAGACCTGGACGACCTATGCTAAGCAAGAAAGAAGGCTCAATACCTTCCATTTACGGTGTCTACGCCGCATCCTCGGCATTTCATGGAAAGATAAAGTGACAAATGTCGAGGTGTTGTCACGTGCTGGCCTTCAAAGTATGTATACACTGCTTAGACAGCGCAGACTTCGCTGGCTTGGCCATGTTCGCCGCATGGAAGATGGTCGCATCCCAAAAGATATCTTCTACGGACAATTAGCAGATGGCAAGAGAACAGTTGGGCGACCACAGCTGAGGTTCAAAGATGTGTGCAAGAGATATATGAGGGAACTGGACATGGATCCAACAACATGGGAGGATGAAGCTGCTGATCGCACTAAGTGGCGATGCTATTTACGGCGCCACCTCAGATTGGGCGAAGAGAGGCTCACACAACAAGCAGAGGAGGGGAGAAAACGTCGAAAGAAGCACCAGGAAAATAGGCAGCTGAGGGCTGTCACCTCAGGGGCGCATTCCCATAGTCAGTTATGACTGAAGGGGCTATTATTATTAGCTATAGTTCATAATCTTGAGGAGGGCTTTTTTGGCATTAGGCCCTAGCCCTTTAAGCATGTCATTTGTTACCCCGTCTTTTCCAGGCGACTTTCTTTGCTTAAGGGATACAATGGCTACCTCTAGCTCTCTCATGGTGAGGTTTGCTGTCATGTGATCTTCTGGAACAGTTGATATATTTTGGTAAAGTTCTTGCTCTTTGATAATTTCCTGTTTTCTGTCAGGTGGAACATTTATCTGGCTCTCACGTGCAAATTTTTTAGCAAAGACATTTGCTGCTTCTTTCTTTGTGAGTATTTTCTCATTTTGTTGTAGGGCTATTTCCTTATTTTTGCATTCCTCATCATTTAAGGCTTTGGCGAGCCTCCATAATTTTCTTCCATCTTTGTCGAGGTTAAGACTTTCTGTTGTTTTGATCCAGCTACTTTTGGCTGAACAGTTTAACGTTTTCCTTTATTTTGCAGAGATAGCTTTATAGGCGATGTTTGCCTCAACTGTTTTGTCCTTTTCTGGCTTCTGTAACCTGTTCTTCCAGTTCTTTGAGTTCTTCTGTCCAGTACGGCTTATAATCTTTTCTTGCCCCTCGTGGTATTGATTCTAGGGCAGCTTTCAGAACTGCTTTATTAAATCCGTCAGCTATTTCTCCAATTCTTTTGTTTTGGGTGTTTATCAAGCCACAGTATTCATCTGTTAGTGCTGAGAACTTGTTCCAGTTGGCATTTTTGTAGTTCCAGCGGGGTAATGGTTTATGGAAGTGGAGTGTATGTTCCATATTAATCATTAGTTTGATCGGTTTGTGGTCACTGCTTGCCAATTGGTTGAGCACAATGCGTTCGATCTTAAGGTTGATGTCTCCTGTTGAGAAGGCAAGGTCGGGTGTTGAGGTTGATTGCCATCTTCTTGAGTAGAAGCTGGGTGTATCGTCTGCTCTATAGATGAGTTGCAGATTTGAGTCAATCTCCCAGTCCTCTACCTTCTTACAGAAAATCTGTAGTTTGAGTTTAGGTGTGTTTCTTGAATGCAGGCTATGTCAATTTGTTCATCGTGTAATTTTTTAGCGAGCTGTAATTTCTTCTTTAGGACACCTTCTGCATTCCATTGGAGTATATTGAGTGTTCTTTCCTGGGTGTTTTGGCCAGTAGCATTTTCCCTAATATTCCACGCCCTAGCTGCACGATGCAGAGATAGGTGACCACCAGTAGCTCTGGGTGGACCCCGTCGAGACAAGGCGTCCGGCACTCTTCCCACCTGGCGGGTCTCCTTGGGTTGAGCACCATCTCGTTGAGTCATATTTGTGTCTGTCATCTCAAGGCGGTTTGCGTTGCACTATGTTGTGCGCCTTGCGGCCCAGTGCATCCGTCTTCAGCATGCATTTGTTCGGGACTGCTTCCCTAGCCTCTGGTTTTCCGTGACCTTCCTGCAAGGCAGCAGTTGTTTGGCATCAGAGTTGTCTCTTCTAGGAAAGCTGTCTTTCCGGACTAACGAGTCATTCCTACCCGGGTTTGTGTGAAGTTGTCCTTCTCTTAGGTGGACTGTCAACCAAGACTATCGTGCTCCTCCTGCACTGATTTGTTTTTGGCAGGGTTTACTCCCCTGGCTTTAAAGGATAGAGGACAAACAGTGAAGAATGAGATAAGAAAGCATTTAACCCATGAAGTGGGAGTGGATTGGTGCAGACCAGAGCATGTACCACTCGCCGGTGGGTTCTGCATCTACACCTATAGGGTTCCACCTACTCCTCAGCCCATTTAGTCTGACCCCTCGCCAAGGACCTGTCCGGCTTGGGTGACCCTGCCAGGAGTAAAACTCACGCCTGCATAGCTCCCGGGATCATTGGGGCACTCAAGCTCTCCAACCAACGGCAAGGTAGGCTTACATGTGGAAAACCAAATCAAAGCCAAAGAATTACGCCTGGGGCTCAAATGAATTCTCCAAGCTTAGTGTGCAATGCTGGGTTCTCAACAAGTTTCACCATAGAGGGAATCCCTGGAAGTGTGTGGATGAGTTCAAGAGTCAATGAGGATGTAATTAGCCTCACAGACATTGGTTCACTTCCACATACGTATATTGTAGCATTGTGCATGGCTGGTGGTCATATACAGATGACTCCAGATATGCCTCCATGTACATGTCAAAGGGTATGAATGCTAATTGTTCCTGTTGTGCGCTGGTTGTATACACGATGATGCATCCTCTCATACATCCATCCCTGGTGGTCATACGTCTGATGCCACATTCCAGCAGTCTTAGCTTTGATGATTCATCGATTGCAGTGTAATTTTCTAATAGGTGATCATTAATTGCCCTCTATATCTTTCCCTTATGCATATCCAATGCGCCTTCTATGGGTGCTCTTTCAGTCTGTCAGCTCTTTCATTGCCGCGTACCCCTGCATTACCAGGACAGTAGATCAACACCAGGTCCTGAAGATTCAAGGTTTTTTTTTGAGGTTTTCCATTCATGTCATAGCAAGTGAGTATCTAGGGCTGGATGGAAAAAAAGAAATCAAGAAAGACAATGAGAAAAATAAGATTCACGTGCATCATAAAGGAAAAAAAAACAGCAAACAAGAAACCTAGCTATGACAAGACCACTAATGTCGAACTGACGGCAAAAACTGGATAAGTGCCAGTGGAACAAAAGATGAGAAGATGGCGCTGGCGATGGATAGGATACATATTAAGGGAAACTTGCTGATAGCATTACCAGGCAGTCTTCGTTCTCAAATCCCCTGAGTAAGAGAACCAACGAACAAACTTTTTTTTTCAAAGGGTTGAGAATTGGGCACACAGGCCCATCTGACATTCTGCCCTTCCTTTCTCTCACCTTTCATACTGAATTCATAGAGGGAAACGTTGAGAATTGGGCACACAGGCCCGTCTGACATTCTGCCCTTCCTTTCTCTCACCTTTCATACTGAATTCATAGAGGGAAACGTTGAGAATTGGGCACACAGGCCCGTCTGACATTCTGCCCTTCCTTTCTCTCACCTTTCATACTGAATTCATAGAGGGAAACGTTGAGAATTGGGCACACAGGCCCGTCTGACATTCTGCTCTTCCTTTCTCTCACCTTTCATACTGAATTCATAGAGGGAAATGTTGAGAATTGGGCACACAGGCCCGTCTGACATTCTGCCCTTCCTTTCTCTCACCTTTCATACTGAATTCATAGAGGGAAACCAAAGAACACGTGGAGAAGAGAACTGCAGACAGACATGAAGGGGATGAAGAAGATATGGAAAGATCTTGATCTGATGGTGCAGGATGGGAAGGCGTGGCATAAGTTTGTTGAAGGCCTTTGCTCCGTGAAGGATGATGAATGACTGAAAAAAAAACCTCCTGAACTGACCTTGTCTAGACCTAACAACCCTAAGATGTACAAAAATAAGGGCATTTATTAATCTGACTGATGCAATTTAAAATAAAGATTAGAAACTAACTTTACGGCCATTGTTATTACTAGCACACTTTTCTTTACTTCCATACCGATGCAATATCTAAGCTTGAGGATACTGCACTTGACAGCACAGGCAGATAGGTTTGAATGGGACTGGCTGATGTCATAGAAACCATGGCAGATCCTGGGCTGTTCTGGCCAAAAGGTGGGTTATAGCTAGCAATCATGTGTTGGTATAAGTTGGTAGTAGTCTTGATCGGACTAGATGCCGCTGCAGACAACAGGGGCTCTTTCTTAACGTTGATAAGAGCACCAGGATACGTTCCTGTAGTGAGAAATGTTTTTTTAAAGCACTGCCTTCATAACAATTATTTATAATAACAGAAGATGGCAAAAGTACATCACTTATCTCAAGAGTGACTCTACGTGGTGTAAAAGTTCATAATTTTTTTTGTTTTCGGACCCCATTTCTTTAAAAATACACGTACTCTGACCATAATACAAGGGGGAACAAATTCTAAATTGATTATAGAAAAACATTCTTATCCGTAAAAAAAAAAATGTATCAGTCTTCATTAAACATCCAAACTTTCTCAGTTAAAACTTGTCTTGAAATTATCTGTCCAGCTGACAGTTTTTTGTGTGTGTGTAAACCATCTGTATAATCCTTCTTCTACTTCGTCTTTGTTGGTCATTTTTTCTTCTTCTAGAGCAGCTTCTTAACGTTGTAGAGGTCCCGCATACGTTTACATTATTTTAAGAATCCTCGTACCTCATTATCTGCATTTCTGAGCTAGAAGAATCAATAATGTAAATATTGCAGTGTCAAGCTCGAAAAATATGCCAGAAAAAAAAAGTATGCCTTTTTACACAAAATGAAAAGAAAAATTTCATTTTATTTATATATTCAGTGCATGTAGTGAGTCCAAGGACAAAACATGAAACTGGTCATTTGAGGCACATGAATCAGGAATGCTTTTATGAGTAATTTCATATATTTTTTTCATACAGCTATAGACACAGTGAAAATAAATCTTTTTAATATAACCCTCATCAATATTCAAAACTTTTTTGAAGAAGGTTAATATTACAAGTAACATTCTTTTTTGAATTCACGCTGCCAGTGTTCTATTCTCTACAAATACATTTGAGTTCTGTGCTTTATTGTGTTTATGATAATTTGCCTTCGAAAATATTTGGCATGTCTTGCACCCATAGAAGTCGGGTCATGCAACCCCAGAACTCAGGTCACGCAACCCCAGTACTCGAGTCACCAGAAGCCGGGCATGCACCCCCGGTTAAGAAGCACTGTTCTCGAGCTACCACCATTCCCTTATATGGGAACGAACTGAAGAATTTGCTCAATATTTTAAATGTCAGAAATTATGGGCGATTTTCCTCTCAGATTCTCCCTTTCACGACAAATTAATTACTGAATTTCACCAACGCATTTTCTTTTACTTGACAATGTAAATTTTCTAGCATCCACAAAAATTAGAAGAGGTTTTGAATATGAAACCAACACAACACTCAAATGACTACACTATAGCCAGGAACAGACGGACAGAATGGACTAAAATAATGACCCTGTGAGCTGAATAAGCATGTGGAGAGGGCTGACATCACAGACCAAGCCTGTGTCCCTTGGTTTTGGTGATTCGGTTTACTGAAAATTCAGACAATCATAGTTTGGATAATCAAAGTTCTTCAGTACTATCATGATTTGGAAACCTCTGCCCAAACTAATTCACCTGACTGAACATTAGTGCATTATCATTGCATTTTCCCATAACACACAAAATAAAAACAAGAACACTTCCTTGTGCTGCCCCTAGATTTTAGGAAGCATGACCCTGTAGTGCTTAGGAGCTGTACTCTACCATGAAAATTGTTTTTAAAGTTAGATGAGAAATCACTGTTCTGTTATCACAGCAAGAAACTATTCTGTTATCACAGCAAGAAACTATTCTGTTATCACAGCAAGAAACTATTCTGTTATCACAGCAAGAAACTAACACTTCACCTTCTTCACTGCTTCGCTCCATGTGGAGCATACATTCTCTGCTAGGTCTGTCCACATCTTTCTGTCCTGTACAGTCCATTCCAACTCTTTCAATGTCTTCCTTATTCTGATATCCGTTTCCCATTCTATTCTCCATGTGGCTTAATTTCTTTCAATTTTTTTTAACCCTTGAAATTTGTGTATAGGGACTGCGCAGTCACGATGCTCCATCCAAATCCATTGCCTTTCTTCTCTCCCCCCCCATATTTACAAGTTTTTGGGTGGTTCTTTCTTTATGTTCCACTTTGGTGATACTGTGTTTTATTTTTCACACTTCTGTCACGTCCAAAGTGATCAAATCAATCAAACACAATATTGCAAAGTATGACAAATGTGTATGTCTATGTTACACTATAAATAATTAAGTTTACAAAGAAAAGTACGATCAAAATAATGAACAGAAGGAGATAAAAAAAAGCTTTCATTTACAAATACTTATAACTCCTGACCACCACTAGTATATTTTTTTAACATCTGGTGACTAAATTAGTGACATGATTTCAACAAGGTATACATTTTTATAGCAAGAGAAACAGCACAAGATACATCTGATCACCAGAAGCTACTGCACTTCTACTAGAGTCGGCAATCATTTCAGGGCAAGTGCAATCAGATGTTATAATAAAATTAAATTTATGTAGATGGATACAAATAACAAGTCAATATTACCGTAGGCACGGCAAATGGGCCATCTTTTTTCTTGTTACTGTTCGACGTCATCTCCTTCTGCATGCCTGAACTGACTGTGTTGACCCTAATATTGTCATTTAATCCAGAGCTTCTGCCCACTTTGTTTACAGTGGTGGGCTTTTGCTGTGCACGGATTATTTGTGCTATTGCTTGAGGTTGCTGTTGTTGAAAATGTAGTGACTGTGTGAGAAGTGGGCTCTGGGGGGAGGTGGCCAGTTGAAAAATTTGTTGTTGTTGTCCCTGCTGATGATTTAATGATGGAGCTGACTGTATTGGTATGGGCGATTGCTGAGGGGAGTGTTTTTTGTGTGTCAGCATGACTTCAAGAGGTTGTTGCTGTTGCTCCAAGAGATGACTGAGAAGTTCTGTTGCTGACATAGCAGAAGAGGTCACTAAATGTTTTTGTGCAGAACTGGTGGATATGCTGGCCAAATTAGGAACTTGGCTATAAAGTTCAGTTGGCACAAGTGTGAAGGTTTGTGGAGAGCCATGTGACAGTGTAGTTCCAAACAAAATTGTTGTTGGGTCAAGGTGGTACTGGCCAGAGGCCAGCTGAAAAGTTATGTTATGAGAACCCCCTGCAATGTCAGACAGAAAGGAAGCTGTGCTGTTATCACCATGTACAGTGGAGGCAGGAGAGTTGACGGTCTGTGCAGGCACAATGCTGGAACTTGAAACAGCAGGGGGCGAGGAGCCTCTGAGGAAATTTTCCAGAGACTTGTCAGAACTCTGCAAGCCTCCCTGGTTGAATAAACCAAAATAACTTATTACTATAAATGTAGAAAAGTTACAGCACACTGACTGCTTTTATATATGTTAATTTTAGAAGTATAAAAAAAAATACAGGGTGCCCTAAAATCTTTGTGCAACTTTAAACTTTAATAACTTTGGATGTACAGAAGACAGAAACAAATTATAAACAGCATATAAACATAATTATATGGGAGCAGCGCTGGTGTAATGGCTACAACGTTGTACTGGCGACCAGGTGTTCATGGTTCAAACCCGGCCGTCGGCGTTTGAAGAAATGTTTACGACCGGAAATTTGACTGAATAATCTGAACGGCTCCTGCACATAAATCCCGTGTGGATGGGAAGGAGCGAAGCTCCTGACCGGGTTGGAAGGAAAGTCCACTGACCCCCCAGCCTCGCAATGACATGTCATTGGGCCGAAAGAGCTGGAAAAGCTCGAGTGCCGCTGGTTATAGAAAAAAACAAAAAACATAATTATAATAATAGCCCCTTCCGTGTCAGCCCTTAGCTGCTTTTTTTTCCTGGTGTTCCTTTCGACATTTTCTCCTCTCTTCTGCTTGCCGTGAGAGCTTCTTTTCACCTAATCTGAGGTGGTGCAGTAGAGAGCATCGCCCCTTGGTGCGATCGGCAGCTTCATCCTCCCAGGTTGCTGGATTTATGTCCAGAGCCCTCATGTCTCCCTTTAAACATGATTTATGCATTCTTTTAAATGCTAGCGTTATTAGTTTTGGGTAAGTTTTTTAGATCCTGTAACTGATTGAAAATGGCGGCAGTAAAAGAAAAGGTTAATTGTTTGTTGGAAAATCAGACTGAATGATATGTCACAAAAGATGGCAGTTATGTTGATGCCTAAAAATTTGAACTGTATTATGTTATAACTTGACAAATTATGTTTTTAAATGCCGTGTACAGTGTGCTTCTATATGTGTACATCCAAAGTTATTAAAGTTTACAGTTGCACAAGGACACCCTGCATGTGCAAATAAACGTAATTTTAAACTCCTAAAAATTTACACAAAAGAACTATCTGTACTGCCTGCTACAAGACGTCAGCATTTTACATAAATTTTTTTATGTGTGGGTATTTTTAAAAAAGAAAAAAAGGGTAATGCATCTTATTAGGACAAAAGATAGAGAACACTGCAATCATTGTGGCCACAAGGCCTTCGTCAGGGAAAGGAAAGAAAGCAACAGCTACATTAGAAACAAGAGATAATAAATAAAATAAATACAACCCGTTAATGACACTAGTGACAGGGACTGACCGATGAGTACATGTGCTTATTTTTTTTCGTGAGATTGGGTTACTTATATTGCTTAATTAGGGTTGTAAGTCCTTCTTGCAGCTTAAAGTTAGGAAAAGACCCAACTACAGTATGTGTCCCAAGTGTCTAGGGGCGACAATGGACATTCATTAATTCCTATATTTAATTTTAATGCATCAGGGGTTAACTATATATCCTTTACCATTGAGTAAAAAAAAAAAAAAAAAGATGTGAAACTAGGGTCACAAAGATAAATATAAAAACATAAACACTAATGCCAGTGAATAGAGAATAAGAAGAAACCAACAATAAAGATTAATAATGATATTCAATATTCTAAAATTAATGATGCCTAAGGTGTTTTAAATTGATGGAAGACATATGAGGCCAAGAGAAGCCCATCATCATCTTCAGCTCCCCTACAGGCATAGGCCTTCAATAAATTCATGCCAAGTCCACCTGTCCTGTGCCGTCTGCTCAAGATCGTTCCATGTTTTCTTTTACCCTTTCATGCCTGATAACAATTCCCTCCTCTATGTCTTTTTCAGCGTCCCTCTACTCTCTTACCCTGGAGATTCTATAACAAGGTCTGCCCCATAATGCTATCAAAAGATTTCTCCAATGTTGTGTCCTATCCATTGCCAGCATTGTCTTCTCATTTCTGGTTCCACCGTCTTCTGTCTGAAACTTGTCAAGAGTTCTACATTGGGGATCTTTCAATCCTCCTATTCTACACAAGCACCCATTTAAGAAGTCTACACATAACAAAATAGAAATGGATCAGCAATACAGAAATTAATTGAAAAAAGCTGGGAATAAAAAACTGGAGGTAGGAACGTAGGACTGTCCAAAGGGGAAAAAACCTTAAAGACTCAATGTGATGGTGTGTTTGCAAAATAGTGACATGTCGGATAACCTGGCTGACTGTTGGTCTTTTAGTATAAAATGCAGTGCCCCATGTAGTTCCCGGGGGGGTCTCTGATGAATATGATTACTGCACCCTCAGACATATCATACAAGGTGACTAATGAGGTTGTGCATGGGGCTCTGGCAACCTCATCATGTCAAACATGACGACTTGTAATTGCTACAGAAACCACAGCAGCAAGAGAATCTGAATGCTTTTAGCAACGGAACCAGATACAATGGTAGCTCCATAAGAAGCACAAAGGAAAAAGATGATAAAATGCAAAGAAGAAAACGGGTATGTCAAATATCAAGGATGCATTCAAGAAAAGAAAACTCCTGAAGAAAGAGTAATGCTTTAACTGATTTAATAACCATGACCTGTGAAATATGCAGTGATGTTCAAGCAGCTATAAGGTTTTTTTAAAGGCCCCCCTCAACTCTGAATCCATTATGAACCCTGCACAAACATTTACTGTGCCCACTCACCATGGGATTTTTAACAAATATCTTAATACCCTCATTTCAACCCTCAAATCTGACATTAGTTCATCCACAGAAGCTCCTAAAATACATTAACAAGTCTTACCAGATTCAAATCAGTTGTAGGAGAAGAATCTGTCATAAATGCAGAGGACAGCGAAGATGGCATCCTTGCATTGAAAAATTCTGAAAACATGAATGCATTTGTCAAACCACATTACTCAGAACAAGCAAAAGGACATAATAATTGATATATACCAAATGTTTAACTTCAGATAACAATAACAAATTAATAATTAATGAATTCATATATAATGGATGAAGAGAAAATTTAAACATTAAAATAAAGAAAAACCTTTTAGCTGCCTGGGTATTCAGATATTCAATTCATGCAGTTTACAAGCTATTCCTTAAGAAGTGCATTATTTCTACCTGTATGTTGCAAAAAGACGGACAGACAAACTGGCAGACTAGATTTAATGAAAAGCAAAATGCGATGATGTCCAGATAAGTAAGGAGTGTGAGTTGCTTCTTCTTCTTCTTCTTGCAATCGCATCTTTGATGTTTACACCGTCAGACGAGTTCTCATGATGAATTCGACTGTTGTTTGAAGTTCCTCTTTAGCTCCATATAGCTTTGAGTTTAGTGATGAGTCATTAGGCCAGTATATCTTTCTTAACTGGTCATAATAATAATAATAATAAATTCTTTAAGCGCCAAACACGGCGCATAAGGCAGAAACCAGTGCTCTCCAGGTTGTTCGTTGTGACGCCACTCCTCTTAGCTCTTGCACATTATTTAGGCCCAACGTTCTTCCTTCTCTTATTATTGTTCTTCTGAGTGTTTCTTTTGGTCTTCCTTTTTTTCCGCTTACCCTCAGGAACCCAAGTAAGCGCCTGTAGTGGTATTCTGTTGTTTTGCATTCGTAGGACATGACCGATATATGACCATCGTCTTTTCCTTATATAGTCGGAGACATATTTCTGCCTAGAGTCTTCTCTTATTTGTCGATTAGTCTTGAATTCTTTCCAACTGATGTTCATGAGTTTTCTAAGACATTTGTTCTCGAATGTATTCAGCTTGTTCTCCAATGATTTTTGTTATTTTCCAACTCTCACAGCCGTATGTTAACACTGAGATAACATTTGAATTAAACAGACGAAGCTTGGTATGTATATTCAATGATCGTAATTTCCAAATGTTAGATAATCTATTGAAGGCGCTAGCTGCCAAAGCAATTCTAGTATGGATTTCTCTTGTTGTGTCACCATCCTGAGTCATTTTACTGCCTAAATAATTGAAACTTTCAACTTTCTGTAGTTTTTCCCCGTTCAATATCATATCAAAGGTCTCGTTAGAAAAGTTCATAGCTTTAGTTTTAGAGGCATTTATTTGGAGACCTATTTTAACCGAGAGATGACACAAATTATTTATTGCTTCTTGGGATTGTCTTGGTGTTGAACTTAAGAATGCTACATCATCTGCGAAATCCAGGTCCCCCAGGAATTTTCCATTTGTCCATTTTTACCCAATTGTTCATAGTTTCTCATAACCCAATCAATAGCTATTCCAAAAAGTAGTGGTGACATAATACAGCCTTGTTTCACCCCTGTTTCTACTGTAAACCATTCTGTATTCCCTTTATTTGTTCTAACACAACATCTTGCATTGTCATATAGCGCTTTGATTATATTCACATATTTTGTTGGAAAACCATAGATTGTAAGTATCTTCCACAATGATGGGCGGTGTAGACTATCAAAGGCTTTTTGAAAATCGACGAAGGTGATAATAAGTGGCGATTGCCTCCACTGATTCTTCTATAATTGTTCTTAGTGTGAATATTTGATCAATACATGATCGTTTCGGCCTGGTCATACAGAGGACAATACTGTAGAACATGCTCAGCAGTTTGTTCGTTTAATCCACATGTGCACAGTGGTGAAGCAGACAATTGTAGCTTGTGCATGTGTTTATTCAGTTTGTTATGCCCTGTCCTGAGGCGAAAAATAGTTATCTGTCCCTGCCGGTCGAGAGTGTGATAGTCGTCTTTGGGTTGGTTCTGTTCTCTTCTGATAGTTTGGATAGCTCTCTTTTTCTCAAAGTATGTGACTTCATTATCTTCTTGTTCACATTCTCCTCCCTTTTTTGCAAGTTTATCTGCCTTTTCATTTCCGGGTACACCACAATGAGATGGTACCCATTGAAGTATGGTTCTCTTTTTGGCAGCTACCTTGTTTAGTTCATTTCTCAGATGCGGGAGTTTACCACCCTTGAGAGCTTGCAGGACAGACAGTGCATCTGTGAGGATGACTACCTGGTGGCAGTCAGAGTTGGTGTTATAAATCATATTTGCAGCTTGCTCTAGAGCTTGAACCTCAGCTGTATAGTTGGAACAGAATTTACCAGTGGGAATGTGCCTAGTCTCATAGTGGTTGTCAGGATATGAGATAAAGATACCGGCACCTCCATTCCTAACAGCATTAGTTGCTGATCCATCTGTATAGGCATGTATCCATGATTGATCGGGATAGCTTTCTTGGATCATACTCAATGTAGCAGTTCGTTTTTGCAGATCATTATACTCACATCCACTTGTGAGACCACTGACTGATGTATTAATTTGGAGGGCATTGCTGGCCTGCTCCCATGGTACAGGGTGGGCTTCAGTGGTGTTGTCTTCATGGATAGGTCTTCTTGATGCTGTCTTTTAAGTCTTTTTCCCCGATGCACAAAGCTGCTACGCTTTAGACGTCCCAATGCCAGATCATCTAGTCTTGCCTTCATTGGGTGCGTTGGCATACTGTTGTACTTTTCCATCTGGATCATGGTTTTTGTGTCTCTTCTATGGGACAATGTCTGTAATCCAGCAACCTTCTGCATCTCTGATATTGGTGTAGTTTTCATGGCTCCTGTAATGAGCCCGAGAGCTTGATTTTGCACCTTGTCCAAAGACTGCAGATGTGAGTTAGCAGCTGATGACCATGCTGCTGAGCTAAACTCTAAGTGTGGTCTTATTACTCCATTATAAATCTTCTTTAGATTTCGTTCATTTGCTCCCCAGTTGGTACCTGCTAATTTTCTGAGTATGCCTAGTCGTCTTCGGGCCTTTCCTTCTGCATTTTCAATATGCTTATTCCATGTAAGCCTTTGGTCAAATGTCACCCCAAGATAGGTGGGGTAGCTTTCTTCCTTGATCACAGTTGTCCCTAGGTGTATGTTAGCTGCTTTGTCCTTGGGGGCGAGGGAGAACAGTGTTGTGGAGGTTTTGTCTGTGTTTATTGTGATAAGCCATTTCTCTGCCCATGACACTAGCATGTCTGCTGCCCGCTGCATTCTATAATTTGCTGTGGTGACATTTTCATCAGCGCACCAGAGTACTAGGTCATCTGCATATAAGGCAGCTTTCACTCCTGCGGGGAGATCTTTCACCAGGTCATTGATGTAAACAAGGAAGATTGTTGGGGAAATTACTCCTCCTTGAGGTACCCCCTGATGGAGCAACACTTTTCTGCTCTGCAGACCGTCAAGAGTGACTCTAGTTCTCCTGTTATGCAAGTATGACTGGATCCATTTCATCATGTTGCCTTGGATTCCACTTCTCCTAAGTATTGCAATAAGGCCATCTTTCCACACCTTGTCAAAGGCCTGCTTGAAGTCGACCCAGATCGTTAGGACCTTTTTCTTCTCCTGGAAGGCATCTTCTATTGCTTGAGACAAGTAAGTAACTTGGTCTTCTATACTGTAGCATTCTCTAAATCCAGCTTGCTCCGGCACCAGGATCTGCTCAGACTCTAAATACCATTTCAATCTGTGGTTGACTATTCGCTCCATAGTCTTCCCAACACAGCTTGTGAGACTGATTGGCTGGTAACTTGCAGCCTCGGACTTACATTTCCCTTTCTTTAGTATGGGTATTGTGATGGCTTCTCTCCATACTTGGGGTACCGTTCCTTTCAACCAGCTGTGGTTGAATATCTCAAGCAGTTTTGTCTTTGCTGCTGAGCTCAGATTTACTAGCATTTCATTGCTGATTTTGTCTGGGCCGGGTGATTTTTGAAACTTAAGCTTGGAAATAGCGTTCTGTAGTTCTCCTAGTGTGATGGGTTCCCTCATTGGGGCAGGAGTATCTGTCTGTCCCATGTTTGCCAGTATTTCTTTTCTTATCTCTCTCTGATGGTCTATGTTAATGGGTAAGTTGCTTTCTGAACTGTATCTTCTAGCAAACAGGTCTGCAGCTTGTTTTCCTCTGAAAAGTTTGCCACCTTCATCCAATGTGATAGTCTGCCTAGGTGAGGAACGCTCTTCATTTAGAGACTTGACTAATCTCCAAAGTTTCCTGCCGTCTTTCTCAAGGTTCAGCGATGCCGTTTTAGTTCTCCAGCTTTTCTGTTTTTCTTCTAGCTTTGTTCTCTGAAACTCTGCTACAGCCTTTTTCCATTTGTTGTGAGTTTCAAGTGAAGGCTGAGACTCTGCATCCTTTCTAGCCCTGTCCATAGCTTCCTGACGTTCTTGGAGTGTGCTGGACCAGTATGGTATGTAGTTACGCCAGCATCCTTTGGGAATGGTTTCTTTTGCAGCTTGTAGTATGCATCTGTTGAAGTCTTTTACCACTTCATTAATGTCTCTGTTCTGTACCTTGAGGGTAGACAGCAGCGTGTTTACCTGATGCCTGAATAAACCCCAGTTGGCTTTTTTGTAGTTCCATCTTGTAATGGCTGGGCCTGTACTGAGAGTTGCACTCTGGACAGTAAGAAAGATTGGGCGATGGTCGCTTCCCCCTAGTTGGTCTCCTACTTCTCTACTAATAGATCCAGCTATATCTGGGGTGGCGAAGGCAAGATCTGATGTTGAAGTTGTGTGCCATCCTCTGGAGTAGAAGGTAGGAGTATCTGTGGCATTATTGACTAGGATTAGGGAGTGATCGTCTTGCCATGTTTCAACCTCTTCACCTCTGTGATCTAGATGGTTATAGCCCCAGCTCTGGGAGTGGCTATTAAAGTCTCCAACTGCTATAAAGTTGGTGGCTGGTACCTGTATAGAGCTGAGACTCAGGGGTTTGTTGTTTGGACAGTAATAGTTCAGGAGTTCTATTTCCATCTTGTCTACCTTAATCTGCAACAGCTGATATTCTGCTCCATCCATGTAGGTTTTCCTTTCGTGTGCATGAATGTTATTCCTTACAAGAGTAAGTACTCCTCCTTTTCGTCTATCTTGTCTGTCGGATCTGAAGCATTGATATCCCCTTATTTTAAAGGTTTGGTCTGCTTTCAAGTGAGTCTCTTGGATACAGCAAACACTGACTTGCTTCTCATACAAGAAATTTTCCAGCTCTGTCTTTTTGCTGTATCCAGCCTGCTTGCTGTTCACTCCCTCTGCATTCCAGTGCATCATGACAAGTGGCACTCTGGGTTTCTCTTTTTCTGTTTTGTTTCGGTCAGTAGTTCTCCGCCGTCTGCTGACTCCACAAGACGGTCTAGAGGGTCCTCCAGTAGCTGAGGGTGGGCTCTGTCGAGGCTCAGAGCCCGGCACTGCACCTGCCTGGTGGAGCTCCACAGGGCGAGCACCAGTACGAGATTTATTTGATGGTGTACTCATCCATAAAAAAAAGCGAGTTGCGTGATACTGTGGTTTCCGGTGCGCCTTCTGGCCCAGTATCTACGACTTTAGCACCTCTTCAACGGGAGAGTGGGCTCATCCTTAATCTGTTTATGTTCCCAGTAGTAGACTATTCGCAAGCAGCCTGGGGGTGTCACTGCTCTGCGCGGACCTTGTTTACCGAGGCGGCGTCCGAGCTCGTATGGTGAAAATATGGTTGCGTTATCTTCAAAATAGACCTGTCTTTCCCATGGCTATTCTGCCATCCTGCAACTTTGAGTTAGGGGGTTCTGAGCTCCAGTCTCTTTCCAAGGCATTTTATCCTGGCCTGGCACGCATACAGAGGACCCCACTTCTGGTTCTAAGTTAGCAGTTGGGGATAGGTGGGGTGGCACACTGTGCATTCCCCGTCATCCAGGGGGGGCTCTCCAACTATGCAGAGCTTGCACAATGCTGTGCTCTGGTTCTGGGCTCTCCCAAGGAATCCTCACGTCCTGCACAGAGCCACTTCCAGATACCCACCACCTGCCACCTCTCCATTGTAGAAATCTCCTGCATGCGGCCATCCAGTCAAGAGCCAGTATTAAGTCTGGTGCCCAAGTGATCCCCCCAAGCTCAGTGTGCAATGCTGGGTTCTCATTATGCTGCAACACAGGGGGGATTGTGATGCTCAGCCATCTCTCTCAACTCTGCACCGATAAGTGACATCGGGGACTTAACTGTGCCTCAGTACTGGGAGGCCCCGTTTACGGGTACACCACACACAGCCAATTGAGGCAACGGTCGTCATGGGCATGTCTTCAGTGGGGAAGTTGTGGAGTCTTCCTGTCCATGTTCTTGCACATCCTAACACTGCCCGCAAGACATCGGAGGTTTGGAGAGTGGCCTTCTCTGTGTGAGTTGCTGACTCAGCTTTTATCTTCTAGAAAAATATCCAGATTTTGCACATGGAATGTTCAAACACTAAATGAACAAGTGAAAATTGGACATGTGGCAGCAGAAATTAGCTACTATCCAAATGACATCCTGGGACTGGGCAAAACAAGGTGGAAGAAAACTGAAGAAACTTAGCACATGAGTAATGGTGCTGTCCGCAGGACATGACGAAGAAAGTGCACACCAAATGAATATGTGGCTCTAATGATGTCAAAGAAAGTGCAAAAGACACTCACAGAAAACATCATCCAGTGTTATGCACCAACTAGTGACAAATAAGAATCTGTGAAAGAAGAATTGTATACCACACTGTTGTGTAAACTAAATGCAAAGATAGGAACACACAATAATGGCTTCAAAGAAAGCTTGGGAAAACATGGACTTGTGACAATGAACGAAAATGGAGATATATTCATACATTTCAGCGCTTTAAGTCAACCTGCTATAGGAGGAAGCACATTTCCACACAAAAGAATACATAAAGCAACATAAATATCACCAGACCACCTAACAGAAAATCAGACTGATCATGTATACATAAACAAGAAGTTTAGATCATCATCACATAACACTAACGTATGTAGAGGAGCAGGTGTGGTATTATATCACCATCTTCTGTTAGCCAAATAAAGATGAAACTCAGACGATAAACAACACATAGCTACAGACATAATTTAAATCTAGGCTATCTCAGAAATCAAGAAACAAAATAAACTTGTACTGTTGCAATATCCAGTAAGTACCAAGTGCTCCAACAACTATATGGCCAAGCTATTACAAAAGACCACTGACAACAGATTAAAAAATATTTGGAATGAGATCTGTGGAAAAGTTCTTGGAAAAACGAGAACGCCATCAAAAAGTATGGATAACAACAGAAACCATCAAGATAAGGGCAAGAAAAATAGAAAGCAGATTTACATAGAGGCAAAACCAGCAAATTCTGGAGCCAAAGCTCATAAACTGCATACGTAGACAAGAATTGTGAGAATAAATGAAGCAAATGACAGCCAGAATGCATTTTAAGATACATCCCTACAAGATGTGGACTCTGTTTATGTTTATATATATATATATATATATATATATATATATATATATATATATATATATATATATATATATATATATATATATATATATATATATATATGCAGTATATACAGTAGACATTAAAAAATCCGGCAACCTCCGGACCTGAGGAGTGCCGGATTTTTGAAAATGCCGGATTTTTTATGGTTATATATTCTGTATATATTTAGCTTTTTTTTTCTCTCCTTCTGTTCATTATTTTGATCATACTTTTCTTTGATTGATTGTTTATAGTGTGACACAGACAACCATGAAGTTATAGACTTCTAATAAATCAGCACTAGTGTTGAAGAGAAGGGTTGAAATGGTATGACAAGATCAATAATGTGAAACTGTTGAAAGAACTAGACAAATATCAGTGGAATTTGTTGTTGTTTAACTATGGCTGCTGAGCTTCTCGCTCTTTAGCAGCCAATGCCAAGTTGAAGACGCCTTGGTATTATCTACACTGTAGATCTAGGCTTTTCCTGTGGCTTTTCTGTCATTCTGAAACGTGTTGTTGAAGTCATGAGCTCCAGTTTCTCCAGCTTGGCTTGCATGTAACACTTTGCTGACCAAGTTCGACAATCGTCGAATTTCCGCTACATACCCCTGCTGACCAAATTCGACGAGTCGAAATAGTAAGACTAAGAAAGCGACAAGTCAGCCATATTGATAGTTTTATGAAATAAGCAACATCCGGGTATTTGCAGCCTTCCAAAATGGTCGCGCCCATGACTATCGTTTAGCGATGTTAGTAGCGGAAATTTGATTAAAATTTCATTAATGTTTAGTACAAGAGCTCGTTCATTGTTTTCTTCATGAGTGATGACGAAAACCTGACTTATAACAGAGTTGATTCTGACTCTGGCAGCGAAACTGGGGCCAAAAGTGATAATGCATGGCTAAGTAGAGATGGAATACTGAATAATAACACTAGTGACAGTAGCGACAATGAAACTGGAGGTGATGTAGGTAGGCCTGAAGCAGGAGATGGGCGTGGCACAAGGGGCCATAGCAAGGACTGCACATCAAAATAATCCTTGGAAATGGAGAAAGCTTACTCAGAATGAACTTATTGAGCTTGACATTCTTCCTCCATATGAAGAACAACAAGGTATCAAGGCAGATACGAGGGGCGTTCAGAAAGTAATGCACCACATCATTTTTCTCAGGAGCTGTTTATTCAAAAAGCATGAAATTTATACACAATATACATGGATATGTCATGTAAACATCGGTATTATTCAACATAATCCCCATCAACTTGTACGGCTTTATGCCAGCGCGAAACAAGTGCATGTATTCCTATCCCGTACCAGATTTTGTCTTGATCATGTAGCCATTTCTTCGCTGCATGAATCACTCCTTCATCATCGTCAAACCTTGTCCCACGGAGTGCATCTTTAAGTGTACCAAATAGATGAAAATCAGAGGGTGCCAAATCGGGACTATAGGGTGGATGGGGTAGTACAGTCCAACCCAATTTGGTGATTGCTTCCCGTGTTGCCAGACTTGTGTGAGGTCGCGCATTGTCGTGAAGGAGAAGCAGGTCTGCTGGATTCTTGTGCGGCCGAACTCTGCGAAAACGTTGATTGAGTTTTTTCAACGTCTTAATGTAAGCTTGCGAATTGATTGTCTCTCCTCTTGGCATAACGTCCACAAGAATCACACCTTCAATGTCCCAAAAGACAGTGATCATGACCTTTCCAGCTGAAGGAATTGTCTTGAATTTCTTTCTTTGTGGTGATTGCGGATGATGCCACTCCATTGACTGTCTTTTTGTCTCAGGTTCAAAATGATGTGCCCAGGTTTCGTCACCTGTAACGATCTTAGCCAAAAAGTTCTCTCCATCAGCATTGAAACGCTCCAACAATTCAGAAGAAATTGCTTTCCTTTGCAATCGGTGGTCATTTGTGAGGCTTCGAGGAACCCATCTTGTGCAAACCTTAGAAAATCTGAGAGTTTTTATAACTGTATTTGCACTACCAATGCTGACTGACAGCTGTAAGACCAATTGTTCAGTTGATTCGCCTATCAGTAAGAATAATGCCCTCGCGCATTTCAACATTTCTGCGTTGGTGGCTGTGGCAGGACGTCCACAGCGCGGCCGATCAAGCAGCTCCGTATCTCCACTTCCTGCTTCTTTGATTCTCTGAACCCAGCGACTGACTGTACTCCTGTCGACTGCAAAACTCTCATACACATCACATAGACGCTTGTGAATGTTCACAACAGTTTCCTTCTCTGCAACGAGATATTCTATCACAATTCGCTGCTTATAACGCAAGTTGCTAACACGCTCCATTTCAACGGTTTAGGGCAGCCGTATTATTTGGCCGGTTGCGGTGCAATTTAATGCACACAATTGGCACATGCCATATTTGAAGTGTGCAAAATTTCATGCTTCTATCTTCTTTATTAGCTGAGAAAAACGATGTGGTGCATTACTTTCTGAATGCCCCTCGTACAACAGATACAAGTCCATTGATTTTTACAAACTTTTATATTCTGACACTGCCATAGATCTGATCACTGATGAAGTGAATAGGTACTGAGAAAATCACCTTGCTCAGCACACAGGGAGGAATATATTTCAAGCACTACCTGTCAGCAAAACCCACAAAGTGGGAATTCAAACTATCTGCTCTCACTGATGCTAAAACATAATACTGCTTGAAATTGAAAATTGATACTGGTAAGGAAAATGATGAAGGTTGTGTTGGGGCAACTTCCATGGTTGTGAAAGATCTTGATGGGTAGGCAACAAGACACATTCTCTACTGCGGCAGTTTGTATTCAGCCCCCAGCTTTACTTCAAGACCTGAAAGAAATTCAGATTGTTGCATTTGGAACAGTAGCTGAGAATAGGAAGCATTGTCCTGAAGCACCGAAGAAAAAGCAACTCAAACTGAAAAAGGTAGATCATTCTGTGTTTTGTGCAACAAGATAAAGGCATGAAAAGATTTAACCTTATATCTACTGTTCATTGCAATGATATTATAGACAAGACAGTTAGAAAAAGAGGAATTCTTGAGGGCAGAACAATTCAGAAGCCAGTGCTTGCAGAAAAATACAACAATAGTATAAGAGGTGTCAACCACTTTGGCAAGCTACTCCTACCCACACAGATCCTTATAAATGGTACCTGCCATTACATCATTTCTTAGTTGAAACTGCCCGGGACAATGGGCACGTAACCTACAAAACTGCCAACTGAACAAAAAAGATCAAAGCAAAGAGGTTTAGGAAGGATGTCAGTCTAACTCTTATTGAACCTGCTATTCTTCGACGCAATGTAACACCTTCAAAACCACAAGTCACAGCAATACGACATACTGAGCACCACTTCATTGACAAATATGAAAGGGCAAGGCACAAACCATACTGTAAAGTGTGTAAGGCTGCAGGGAAAAGAAGCCAGACTTGCATGTACTGCCCAGATTGCAATGTACCTCTATGCTTGATACCCTGCTTCAAGTTATACCACACAGTCGAGGATTATCAACGTTCACGACAAAGACTCTTGCAGAGGCCTACAGCTACAACTTCAACCCCAGTTAATGAAAGAAGCAGCTAGACATACTTAACTACTCAAACATTCACAAACACTCATTGTCAGATGCCACAGTCACAGAATCCACTCAAAAAAGACAAATACAAAAATTAATTTTTTTTGCATTTTATTCACAATTTTTGTTAGCCTTTCATGTTGAAATATGTGTTTAATTGTTAAATCAGTACGTCAATCAAGCCTAATTTATTTGTTGCCATCCATGTCCCTAACATTTTATTGCACTGGCATTGAACAGATTCGGTAAAAACTGGAAAAAAGATTATGGTTTTAAAACATCGCCTGAAATTTCTTTAAATAGCCACATAAATTCAAGATGGCCGCCATGATCATGTGACTAATTTGCATAAAATAAGTTTTTTCGGATGTAGCAACCATTCATTATGGTGCTCTGACAATTTCAAGGCCCTATGTCTGTTTTTAAATTTTGTTAATGAATTTTAAAAAAAAAAGTTATTTTTAAAGAAATTTGCAAACGCCGTTGGTAATGGGCGACAGTAATGCTCCGGATTGCTGGTCAGCAAAGTGTTAAAGGATCGTCACATCTGGTCCCAAGCTAGGTGTAAGAAGTGTGTGGCATACTGTGCCTTCTCCGCCATCCAAGGGGGGGCTCTCCAACTATGCAGAGCTAAAATACTGTACTCTGGTTCTGGGCTCTCCCAAGGAACTGTCATGTCCTGCACAGAGCCACTTCTCAGCTTTCCCTGCCTATCACTGTTTCCACAATGAGATCCTTCTGCCTGCAGTGAACCAAGTCAAAGCCAAAGAGTTACGCTTGGGGCTCAAGTGACATCTCCATGCTTAGTGTGCAATGCTGGGTTCCCTGACAGACATAGGTTCACTTCCATGTACATATACTGTAGCATTGTGCATGGCTGGTGGTCATATAAGGATGACTTCAGATAAGCCTCCTTGAATATATCAGTGGAATAAGATGTGTAGTAGACACTGCTGCTGGATAGGACACACTGCTGCTGGATAGGACACACTGCTGCTGGATAGGACACACATGGAGGAAACCAGAGCTGATAGCAATACAAAGCAAGTCTTTGTTCTGGAATCCCAGTGTAACAGACTTAACAAAACATGGAAAAGGGAATTGGAGACAGGCATGAAATGGACAATAAAAGAAATCGAAAGAACGAATGCCACAAGACCTGAAGACTCGGCGTGAACTTGTGTGAAAGCTGTGCCCCAAAGGGAACTGAAGCGTAATGAAAAGGCCCAGAAAAAGTTGCTAGTTAAGCACCAACTGTCAGGCATGTTAGTAATTACTCTGCTATTTAATAATTATCTGAATGGGAAAATCCAGTTATGTTTACGCATGTTTCATTCACATGAGTATCAGGAAGGCATAAGCAGAGAACATAATGTATTAACTAATTTTCACAGGTTTAAAAACATCATTTCTCCACAAACATATCCCCATAGTTTTTTTTCCTACAGTTTAGGAGTCAAAACCTAAATGTCAAAAGAAAAATGCACCTTAACTCTTTGAGGACGTGGAGCCAGTATTCTTGGTCGATATTTCTAAGCTCTGAAGATGGCCGGCCAGTTTTCTTGGTCGCTGTCTTTGAACTAAGTTTTTGTGTTTCGTTTCATCCCAGTTAGACGTTTTCGATGACTGGGAAGCGGAAGTATAGCCACTTTTTATTATTATTTCTAACGCGGGAGAGTTCTAGCGCCACTCTTTCTAGTACTTTCAACCCATTTACAATAGCCACCTCGTGTAAGTTTTACAAAATTTGTGTTACCTATTTTCGATGTCATCTAATTCATCTTCTCGCAAGCGACCTGCTCGTCTAAGTGCTCAGCAGGCCCTTAGTTTGCTAGAAAATTTCAGCGAAGATGAAGATGGCTATAGCAGTAGTGATTTTAGTGTTAATTCGATGACTAATTATTCTTGCAGCGATGTGGATTTAGAGAATGAAGGTATTATGCAGAATTCTGTTGCAGAAGGGAATCACAAAATAGAGCCCTTCGTTCAAATGTTATGCTCTAAATTTGTTGCGGCATACACTCCGAACCAAGACGAAGCTATTGATGAGATGATTATAGGATGGAAAGGTCGGTGGAAATATAAGCAATATAAAGCAAAAAAGCCCCACAAATACCACATTAAAAGTTTTGGGCTTGTGGACAGTGAAACAGGTTATGTGCTAAACTTGCTTACATATTTTGGATCAGACACCTCCTATGATCCTTCAGTCAAAAGGGACTCTGCTGGTGCCTATTCCGTAAAAATTTTTGGAACACTTTTGTCTTGTCTGGGAACTGGCTATCACATTTATGCTGACAGGTGGTACACTACAAAACTGTTAGTAAATGAAATGCTTTAAATGGAAACAACGTTACACTGGAACACTTCAAGCGAACAGAGTCGGATTCCCACAGCAGCTGAAGTCTTTGAACTTAAAGCATATGGAGACTAAATATTATATCAATTCGGAGCAAAGGATGCTAGTTGCTGCTTGGAAGGACAAAAAAGCTAAAAAACCTGTCACAATTATTACCACAAATGGGTCTGCTGTGCCTGTCATGGTGAATGGAAAGGAGAAACCTCTTATCATTCATGAATGTAACCATAACATGAATGGCTGCGACAAGGCAGATCAGATGATAGGGTATTACGGCTTCTTCAACAGAAAATTCTTGAAGTGGTGGAAGATTTTCTTTTGGATATTAGAAATAGCCACCTGTAACGCTTACATTTTGTACAAATTGACAAGACCAGTTGGAGTTGGAAAATCGCAGCTTACGTTAAAGTTATTCAAACAAACACTGATCAGAGAATTATGTGCTTCGGCGGCATCCTCAATGCCTGAAATCAGCCGCATGCTAAATTCTCTAACGCCAAGTAAATTATCAGATAACCCATTGGAAAGACTGGAGGGTGCAAAACATATAATGCAAAGAAGCACTAAGTTCAATAGGTGTAAAGTTTGCAGTACACCTGATGACAGGAAAAGGACAAACTATTATTGAGCAGGATGCACTGGCCACCACCATCTGCACATAGATGAATGTTTCCTAAAATGGCACACTAAAGTTAAGTTGTAAATATCTCTAATTTTGTGTGTAAGTAGTGTTCTTTGTGAGAGCAGTTAAGTTGTAAATATCTCTAATTTTGTGTGTAAGTAGTGTTCTTTGTGAGAGCAGTTCAGCATATATATAACATTTTGTGTTCTTTTTCAATTATTTGTAAATTTGTGACAGTAGAGTGTATTTCATTTGCTGGATGACACATGGAAAGTAGTAGAGTATAAACTTGATGTGTGATTTATTTCCAAAATGGATGTAGTTTACAGTGATTTCTATCTTGGATAACACAACTGATGGATTCATTCATCCAAAGGAGCATAGGCCTTCAACAAACACATGCCAAGTCCTCCTGTCATGTGCCATCATCTCAAGTTCTTTCCACGTTCTCCTCATCATTTTCACCTCTGTTTCCAGCTCTCTTCTCCATGTGCTTCTTGGTCTACCTCTGCCTCTCTTTCCCTGGGGGTTCCAGAACAAGGACTGCCTTGTAATGCTATCAACAGGTTTCCCCAGTGTGTGTCCTATCCATCGCCATCGTCGTCCCCTCATCTCCTGTTCCACTAGCACTTGTCTAGTTCTTGTCATCAGTTCCCCGCCGGTAACCCCGTCATACCATTTTAATCCCTCTATTCTATGCAAGCACCCATTTATGAAAGTCTGTAGCGACCTGGCCGCCACCCCTGCCGCTCTCCATGTCCCAGAGCCATACAACAGGATTGACTCCACATTTGAGCCGAAGACCCCCACTTTCGTGTCAGATCCGCCCCCCCCCCCCCCCTTGATCTCCACATATTTCCCAATGCAATGAAAGCCCCTCTTGCCCCCTGTATTCTTAGTCTGATCTCACTGTCTGGCCCTCCATCCCCGTCCATATCGCTTCCAAGATATGTGTACGATTCTACATCCTGTATTGGTGTTTCCTCAAGCTCAACCCTGCTATCACTACCCGCATTCATTCTCATCATTTTTGTCCCCTCCCTGTGTATCCTCAGACCCTATTGCTGTGACCACTCATTGAGTGCCCTCAACCTGTCCTGCATCTGACCACGGCATGGGACAAAAGAGCCAAGTCATCGGCAAAATCCAGATCATCCAACTGCCCAGCCAGAGTCCACTGGATTCCACCTCTGTTGTGTGTTGTCGATGATCTCATTACCCAGTCTATTGCTTGTAAGAAAAGAAATGGAGACAAGAGTGTGACGAGAGTACTGAGATTCTGTCTTTCAAATGGCCCATGTCTTTTTCTCCTTGCAATTTGTTCAATATATTTTTGGAGGGATTACAGGAAATCCTTCTCCATGTTTCTTCTCCTTCTATTATTTACGTTTTTTCAAGATGAGATCACGAGGGAGTTTGATCTCATCTGCTTTATGGTTCTTCTTTATGTGTTTAGAATGGGGGTGTAGGGAATTAGAAAGTATTATTCTAGATTGAGATTATAGAGGCTGGATCAGGATTTGCACCAGTGTCTTTTTTTTAAAGATATTGCGTGGCCATATACGCATTTTTCGGGAGTTAAATTATTTGCGGCCATTTTTGCTTCATTTCCGCAGTATAGGGCTAGGACCAATTCCCGGTGCTTTGTCTAGCGGGGACTGGTTGCATCAGAAAGATCTAAGGTTCTGATTGGCGGAGAGCTAACTGCAGTTGAAATGCAGAGCGCCCATTGGCTTTAGAACCACGCCGCGCATATGACGTCATGAAGTCGGCGCGTGGGGGCTTGAGAATAAATACGCCCGAACTTCATAAGTTCGGTCTCTAAAAATTAATTGCCAAGGCCGGGTTGCCAGAGTCAAGTCGATTGCCTTCAGTAGGACATTCGAGATTTGGTAAGCATGAATTTTTGCGTGAGGACTTTATTTAATTTTTCTAGTCCTAGCCGATCATTTAAGTTTCTTGGGAAGTTTTAGTTTAATTTAATTCTTAACTCCAGAGCCATCAATACGATCTTAGTGATAGACTTGAAAATTTATAGGTCCATTTAATTCCTTGTTGAAAGAATAGCGGCATGGTTTAAAAGTTGAGATATCACCGCTTTGTATTATTGCAAAGTCGGTCGGGAGAGAAACTCGCATCTGCGAATCATATGTATTTACAGAATAGTCGGGAGCGTGTGTAATGTGTATTTTCATTTGTGATTTTATTGAGAGTCTTGATGCTCGCTATTTATATAGTTACGCATATATCTGTGGACGGAAGTGATAGAGGTATTAATTGAAGCACGTGAGCGCGTGGTTACGGTATCTTTATTGATACGATGTTCAGAGGGACGAGGGGGAGAGAAGCACGTGGTCATAAAATTGTAACCACGTGTTTGTAACTACTGAGATTTAATTGATAACCATTATGTATAACTTTTGACGGCATGTAGATGCTAGCGTAAACAGGGTTATAGGTTATTGATTGTGCTTTGTTATTCTGTGTATTCAGAAGATGGAGATGAAATTTATTTATGTTAAGGGAATAATATTTTATTTCAATTTTGAGGTGATTAATCATACTGACGGGAATTTTAGGAATTCCTAGAGAGGACTAGTTTTAATTTTTATTAATCCTTACGGCATTAGTGTCAGCGTAAGAAGTAGGCCACAGTACGTCTGCCCAGACGGGCCATTGAAAATATTATTGTTGCTCGGAGTTAGTCAGGCAGAACAAGCGATCTGGGTTAGCCAATGTTTACTTTGTAGGCTCAGGTAGAGAGGGGAGTTACGTGGTGAAGAGTAAGGAAGTTAATTGTTATTTGAAATGTATTATTATGGTTTGTTTAGCTGTTGTTTTGTTTTGTCTAAAACAGCAGGTACCGGCTTTGTGGGAATGAGAGCGGAATTTTGAGACCACAAAATTTCTCCCACGGCAAAGTTGGGGCATTCGCAGAACCGCAAGGGTTTTACGTTAGTTGCCAGTAGTGGAAGGAGAGGAAGAAAATACGTTTTCCCAGCCAGGGGAAGACATTTTCCAGCGAATAGGATTTTTGTGGATAAATCCTGAGCTCTGACGCTCGTTACACACGCAGATTTGGCAGGCTGCCAGCGTTGTGGTAATTTTGTGTTCGTTTCTTCACGGCCATAATAAAGCCGACGGCCCAGTTATAGATACTCGGGCAGGTAATTTCAGAGTGGTAGAAGTCAGCTACAGTTCCAGTCCAGAATCCAGGGGGGGTTCTGTTAAACCTCAGTCAAATCCAGAGTAGTGGAGAGAGATAGGGTAAACATTCTCTCTACTGAAGTCAGCACAGATAGGCAGAACTGTTAGTTTTGGTGAATCATAGCAGAGGACAGCTGCTGAAGTTTAGAGGTGCAGTTAGTTGTGTTCAGGAGATTCCAGGATAGGCTGTGTAGAACCGAAGTCTGTGCAGAGATTGTGTAGTCACTTCGCCGTCGTTCCAGCTATCAGTGGACTTAGAGTTAGAATTTAGAACAGCTAGTTTGGAGTGTAGGCGACATCAAGTGCAGTGTAGTTCATTTCAGTTAACCTTACCTTCTTTCTCCATACAGGTTGCAATTGTGGGAGAAGGGTTGGGGTGGATGCATTTTTTTTTTAACTGTGCTTGATTTTGTTTTTCAGGAGTGCATCCTCGCACTTGATGTATGGGACATGCATATGTTTGTTGTTTATAGGTGTATAATAAACTTGTATAAATTGTAGCTGGCATCAGTCATTTCCTTTAGTACAGTAGCTATATGTTGTCTGTACCTTGGTGTTTGTGAATCTTAATTGAACCTTATCCCCATAGGGTAGTTAGAGGTGGTTCGAGGCCATAGCAATTTAAACGTCCGAAGTGGCGAGGAAAGAATCAACCTCGGTTCTCAACCTCGGAGCCAATGGTCTCAACTTTCACAGTTTGCACTATATTTCTATCTGAATCTATCATTTCAGTCTTTCTTCTTACTATTGTCTTGTCACTATATGTAGACAGTCTCTAGTCCTAAATCCATTTCGTGACAAAGTGGGTGCTATCGTCCGGTGAATCATCTTTGTTACGTTCAATTCTGTGATCTTGACAAAGTGGGTGGCGTCGTCCTTGGGATCATCTTTGTTGGGATCAATTCTAGATTCATAGATTGTCTCTGTAGGAAGTTCTGAAAAATAGATTTTCTTTATAATATCCCCTAGACTTGAGCTATATTAAGACTGATCCAGCTAAAAGTTTTTTTCCACAGGTTACAGTTAGTTAGATGATAGTTGTAGTAAGGTTGTTTATGACTTAGAGGTAATTGATGGCTAATTGAATTTTTTTTTCTTAACAGGAAAGTAAATTCGGGTTTTGGGTAGCTGGATAACTTGAATTTTTTTCAGGTAGTTATTAGTCAGACTTGGTGCTAGTCTGAGTGCGGGTTTTTGCGACAGCATATTCCTAGTAGGTAACAGTAAATTTTTCTTGTTCCTTTTTTGTCATTTCCCCTCGTTGTGAGTACTGCTGATTTGTCAGGTAAGATGGCTGAATTGGTCAAGCTACTTACTGCATGGAAGGACGCAGCTAAAAGCATGGGGATGAATGAGGCCGAGACTAGGGCTTACATTATGAGGGAACAGGACCGGCAGACGGAGAGAGAGAAAAGGGAAGCGGAGAAAGAAGAGAAGACCCGACAGGCAGAGGAGAGAAAAGCAGAGAGGGAAGCCCAGGAGAAGATAGCAGAGAGGGAAGCCCAGGAGAAGATAGCAGAGAGGGAAGCCCAGGAGAAGATAGCACAGAGGGAAGCCCAGGAGAAGATAGCACAGAGGGAAGCCCAGGAGAAGATAGCACAGAGGGAAGCCCAGGAGAAGTTAGCACAGAGGGAAGCCCAAGAGAGGGAGAAGGCAGCAGAGAGACAGCATGAACTTGCCCTGCGTTCACTGGAACTGCAGTACCGATCTTCGGAAGGCAGTTCGGCTAACGGAGATTCTCCCGGAGCAGGGGCAACAGACACCTCAGGAAACGGAGGGCCCCGGATGGCAGCCATGAATTTTCCGATGGACTCTTTTCCTAACGGGAATGAGAAAATTGAGGTATTTTTAGAAAAATTTGAACGGATGGCAAAGGCATACGGGCTGGATGATAGTCTTTGGTGTCTCAAATTATCTCAATCTCTAAGAGGACATGCGTATGAGGTCTATAGCAAGATGCTGGTAGATGACCAAGGTAACTTTGAGGCTCTGCGGAACGCCCTGTTACAGCGATTCCAATGGACTCCCCGGAAGTGCCAAACGATGTTTAGGGAAAGTCGACTGGAGAAAGGAGAAAGTTTTCCCCAGTTCGCGGAGAGGCTGAGGAATTACCTCACTCGCTGGAGAGAGTTGTCGGGTTTGGCTAAATCGTTTGAAGGACTCGAAGAGCTCATCCTGTGCGAACAGATAAAGGCCAACATGTCTCCGGACTTAAGGAAGTACCTGGCGGAGCAGGGCGCACAGCAACTGGACCAGATAATTCTTTTTGCTGAAAGGTTCCAGACGGCACAGGCCGAAGTACTGGGACAGAAAAGAAAACACCCTGACCTGCCAGCCCCGGACAAAGGAGCATCTTCATCGCATTCGCCTTCCTCTTCAGCTCACCAGCAGCAAGGGCCGTCTCGCAAGGAGCTCCCTCCCAGTCATAACATGCGCTCCCAGCCGCCTAACAGAACACAGGGGCCGACTTCTCATGAACCCGTCAGGAACCGGGGAGATAATGAGAGATATTGTAGGTTCTGTCGGACTACTTCTCATTGGACATCACGGTGCCCAAACAAACAACCCGCTCATCAGATGGCTTGTTTAAGGCCTGTGAGGGTGAAACAAGGGAAGAAGTGGAAACCCTTCCAGTCAGAGAAGTTGTTTTCCAACAGCGGGCCAGCAGAAGTGAACGGGACTGAGACAACATGCTTATTTGACAGCGGGCTTACATACCCCAGCATAGTCGCCCGACATCTGGTGAAGCCCTGGCAGATGACGAAGGAAAAAGTGAATATTGGTGGAGTTTTAAGGAAAGGGACTTCACAGTGCTTTCCGGTAGCCAATATTGAGGTGAAATGTAGGTTCGTGTCTGGCACCATCAAGGCAGCTGTAACGGCTCAGCCGGCCTACGACTTCATTCTCGGTAACCCATATTTAGTTTTGGGGAACCCGCCCACACCGATCCTTGCTGATGCAAGGGGGCCTACTGCAGGCCAGATAAGTGAAAAAGGAGAACCCCTAATTCACGGAGCCCCGAGCGAGCTCAAACATAGCTGTCGTGCCAAGGAGGGGTGCAACGCCTCTGACGACAGTGATATGTTATTTGCAGAGGCAAATTCGCCCGCCAGCCCTGTTCAGCCAACCGGCCAAACAGTGGTGACGACGCCTCTGATTCCGGAAGTACACTCTTTGTTGTCGGGAATTAGGCCCCCGATGGTATTAGCTCCTTCAAGTGAGGGACATACTGACAAGAGCGGTATTACATATGTCAACGACCAGCGCCATCTTCATAGGGCACAAGATAGCGGTCTGAGCGAGCATATAGTTCCAACCAGCCCTGGAGCCCCATCCGACCAGCACTTTACTCAAACGGAGGAGGACAGTGATCTGAGTATCCGTTTGCCTATAAACGGAGATGGGCCCCACAACTCTCGTATCTCGTTTACAGGAAACGACTCTTGTAACGAGCAGCCTGAAAAATTGGCTATCTTTTCCAATTCGTTTCACGGAACATTGGAACCAGTCACCGAGAGCTTTATCTCAGATTCTCCGCGATCTAACGGGATCTTAAACCGTCAAGTGTCACTGCAGGACACATTCCAACTGACGCCAGCAACTCTCGACGGGGAGGGCAAGGTTGAGAATTTTCTTAGAACCAGGTGTTTTAGACGGAGGACTCTCTGGAACTATACGGGCATCTCACAAACTTTTCAGGCCAGGAATTAGTGAGGGAAAACTGCCTTATAACTTCGCAAGGAGCGATTTTGGAGAGCTCTGTCCCGCTTCAGATTGGTAGGGGAAGAGCGAGTCCAGAACCACTGCCAGGGGCAGATCTTACCTACCTTTCTTCAAAGGTAGAAGCTATTGAGGTCGATCGTGATCCAATAGACACCCAGCAAGAAATCGGAGGCTCTACACCAGAGGAACCCGAGACGTTGCATCAGTTTCGCACGGTACCAGCAGTCACAACTCTGCTGACGCGCAGCGAGGAAGTCGCCATTGCCAGGTCGCCACAGCGCCCGCCGGTCACATCAGCTGACCAGGACAGCCTTTTGACGGTCATAGCAAGGGAAAGTTCAGACCCGCCATTAGACGGCACAGGTCTGAAGAGAGATCAACTCTCCCAACGGAGCATAGGAGCTCATTCTAGGAGAGGAAGAAGGAGGAAACGCAAAAGAGGAAGGTCGAAGAACACTGAATAGGAGGGGTAAGGACAGACAGCCTTGTAGACAGAGTTAAGGGCCAATGTGAAACACAGAGATTTCAGTAATGAGATCGTTGCTCAATCTTTGAAAGGGGGGAGTGATGTGACGAGAGTACTGAGATTCTGTCTTTCAAATGGCCCATGTCTTTTTCTCCTTGCAATTTGTTCATATATTTTTTGGAGGGATTACAGGAAATCCTTCTCCATGTTTCTTCTCCTTCTATTATTTACGTTTTTTTTCAAGATGAGATCACGAGGGAGTTTGATCTCATCTGCTTTATGGTTCTTCTTTATGTGTTTAGAATGGGGGTGTAGGGAATTAGAAAGTATTATTCTAGATTGAGATTATAGAGGCTGGATCAGGATTTGCACCAGTGTCTTTTTTTTAAAGATATTGCGTGGCCATATACGCATTTTTCGGGAGTTAAATTATTTGCGGCCATTTTTGCTTCATTTCCGCAGTATAGGGCTAGGACCAATTCCCGGTTCTTTGTCTAGCGGGGACTGGTTGCATCAGAAAGATCTAAGGTTCTGATTGGCGGAGAGCTAACTGCAGTTGAAATGCAGAGCGCCCATTGGCTTTAGAACCACGCCGCGCATATGACGTCATGAAGTCGGCGCGTGGGGGCTTGAGAATAAATACGCCCGAACTTCATAAGTTCGGTCTCTAAAAATTAATTGCCAAGGCCGGGTTGCCAGAGTCAAGTCGATTGCCTTCAGTAGGACATTCGAGATTTGGTAAGCATGAATTTTTGCGTGAGGACTTTATTTAATTTTTCTAGTCCTAGCCGATCATTTAAGTTTCTTGGGAAGTTTTAGTTTAATTTAATTCTTAACTCCAGAGCCATCAATACGATCTTAGTGATAGACTTGAAAATTTATAGGTCCATTTAATTCCTTGTTGAAAGAATAGCGGCATGGTTTAAAAGTTGAGATATCACCGCTTTGTATTATTGCAAAGTCGGTCGGGAGAGAAACTCGCATCTGCGAATCATATGTATTTACAGAATAGTCGGGAGCGTGTGTAATGTGTATTTTCATTTGTGATTTTATTGAGAGTCTTGATGCTCGCTATTTATATAGTTACGCATATATCTGTGGACGGAAGTGATAGAGGTATTAATTGAAGCACGTGAGCGCGTGGTTACGGTATCTTTATTGATACGATGTTCAGAGGGACGAGGGGGAGAGAAGCACGTGGTCATAAAATTGTAACCACGTGTTTGTAACTACTGAGATTTAATTGATAACCATTATGTATAACTTTTGACGGCATGTAGATGCTAGCGTAAACAGGGTTATAGGTTATTGATTGTGCTTTGTTATTCTGTGTATTCAGAAGATGGAGATGAAATTTATTTATGTTAAGGGAATAATATTTTATTTCAATTTTGAGGTGATTAATCATACTGACGGGAATTTTAGGAATTCCTAGAGAGGACTAGTTTTAATTTTTATTAATCCTTACGGCATTAGTGTCAGCGTAAGAAGTAGGCCACAGTACGTCTGCCCAGACGGGCCATTGAAAATATTATTGTTGCTCGGAGTTAGTCAGGCAGAACAAGCGATCTGGGTTAGCCAATGTTTACTTTGTAGGCTCAGGTAGAGAGGGGAGTTACGTGGTGAAGAGTAAGGAAGTTAATTGTTATTTGAAATGTATTATTATGGTTTGTTTAGCTGTTGTTTTGTTTTGTCTAAAACAGCAGGTACCGGCTTTGTGGGAATGAGAGCGGAATTTTGAGACCACAAAATTTCTCCCACGGCAAAGTTGGGGCATTCGCAGAACCGCAAGGGTTTTACGTTAGTTGCCAGTAGTGGAAGGAGAGGAAGAAAATACGTTTTCCTAGCCAGGGGAAGACATTTTCCAGCGAATAGGATTTTTGTGGATAAATTCTGAGCTCTGACGCTCGTTACACACGCAGATTTGGCAGGCTGCCAGCGTTGTGGTAATTTTGTGTTCGTTTCTTCACGGCCATAATAAAGCCGACGGCCCAGTTATAGATACTCGGGCAGGTAATTTCAGAGTGGTAGAAGTCAGCTACAGTTCCAGTCCAGAATCCAGGGGGGGGTTCTGTTAAACCTCAGTCAAATCCAGAGTAGTGGAGAGAGATAGGGTAAACATTCTCTCTACTGAAGTCAGCACAGATAGGCAGAACTGTTAGTTTTGGTGAATCATAGCAGAGGACAGCTGCTGAAGTTTAGAGGTGCAGTTAGTTGTGTTCAGGAGATTCCAGGATAGGCTGTGTAGAACCGAAGTCTGTGCAGAGATTGTGTAGTCACTTCGCCGTCGTTCCAGCTATCAGTGGACTTAGAGTTAGAATTTAGAACAGCTAGTTTGGAGTGTAGGCGACATCAAGTGCAGTGTAGTTCAGTTCAGTTAACCTTACCTTCTTTCTCCATACAGGTTGCAATTGTGGGAGAAGGGTTGGGGTGGATGCATTTTTTTTAACTGTGCTTGATTTTGTTTTTCAGGAGTGCATCCTCGCACTTGATGTATGGGACATGCATATGTTTGTTGTTTATAGGTGTATAATAAACTTGTATAAATTGTAGCTGGCATCAGTCATTTCCTTTAGTACAGTAGCTATATGTTGTCTGTACCTTGGTGTTTGTGAATCTTAATTGAACCTTATCCCCATAGGGTAGTTAGAGGTGGTTCGAGGCCATAGCAATTTAAACGTCCGAAGTGGCGAGGAAAGAATCAACCTCGGTTCTCAACCTCGGAGCCAATGGTCTCAACTTTCACAGTTTGCACTATATTTCTATCTGAATCTATCATTTCAGTCTTCCTTCTTACTATTGTCTTGTCACTATATGTAGACAGTCTCTAGTCCTAAATCCATTTCGTGACAAAGAGGCATCCCTGTCGCACTCCCGCTCCCATCCCAAACGGCTCTGTAAGCTGTCCCCCACGAAGAACTCTGCATGTCATGTCTTAATATGTTTTCCCTACCAAATCAATGATCCCCAGGGGAACTCCACAATGCCCCATCAATTTCTAAAGTGATTCTCTGTCTACACTGTCAAATGCCCCCTCGTAGTCCACAAATCCGATGTATAGTGGTGAACTCCATTCCAGACCCCGTTCAACTACCATTCTCAAAGTGGCTATCTGGTCCGTACATGATCTGTCCTGTCGAAAACCCGCTTGCCCATATCTCAGCCTCCCGTCCATGGACTCTTTTAATCTCCCAAGGATAATCCTGTTTAATACTTCTCCCGGCACTGATAGCAACACCACTCCTCTATAACCTGTGCACTCCTGCAAATTTCCCTTCTTAGGCAACCTAACCAGATATCCCTCCCCCCACCCCGCCGGCATCCCCTCCCCCTCCCAGACCCTACCAAGTAACCTATACAACATCTCTGCAGCAGTGTCGACATCTGCCCCGATGGCCTCCGCTGGAATTCCATCAGTTCCAGACGCCCCTCCATCCCCTAGAAGCCCCATGGCTTTCTTTATTTCTTCCCTCGCCGGTCTCTCACTGTTAATCTGTAGCTCCTCCTCCGCTGGCCGGACGCCCGGGGGGCCCTGTGGAGCTGGTCTATTGAGAAGGTCCCCAAAACAACTCCGTCCACCTCTTCATCCGCTCTTGTACACTGCTGAGCAGCCTTCCATTCCCGTCCTCTATGAGGCAACCTGTTTGCTTGCACTTCCCTGCCAGCCTCCCTGTGCTGCCACACAGTTCTCCCACATTTCCCCTGGCCGCAGCATTCCCTGCCTCCCCCGCCAACTCCTCAATATACTTCCTCTTGTCTCTTTTGATACTTCTTTTTACTTCTTTGTCTGCCTCTGTGTACACACTTCTTGAACCCCGGCTTCGGAACCTCTGGCTCCGCTTGTGTCCAAATCTGCCCTCTTGTCTTTCCCGTCTTTTATCCCACTGATGGCCTCCATTGCCATCCATGCCTCCCGCTGTCGCTCCCCCCTCCCCAGCACCTCCCCACATGTCCCATTCCATACAGCCTCGATCCGCCGCCGACAGTCCCCTGCACTCCCCACACCCTCCAGCCGCCGGAGCACCCGGAATTCGTTGGACACTGTGACCGCAAACCTGTCTCTTGTCTCCCGATTTCCCAGATGTCCCACATCAAACTGTTGTCCACAACTTTGCACCAGTGCACACCTCCCGAGCCCCACTCTTACCCCGGCTATCAGAAGGTGGTGATCCGATGCCACACCCGCTCCCCCACACACCCCCACAATGATCCAAACCCCTTGCCTATGAATATTTGATCAATGTGATCCGCTGCCCCGTATATACTCCCATGTGGAAACACGCTTCCTCCCACAGCCAGTCGATCCAAAGCACAGAAGCCTGAGAACAGCTCCCCATCTTCACCCATTACTCCCAGCCCATGTTCTCCCATACCCCCCCCCCCCCCAAAGCCGGTGCCGACCGCACCCATGCCACCCATCAAAACCAAGATGTCTCCTCTTTTTACCCTTTCCATAATCTCCTGTAGTCTAGCATAAAATGCCTCTCCCACAGACTCCTCCCTGACACTAGTTGGTGCATAACATCGGATGACATCTACATCTTCTCTCTAGCTGTTTTAAAAGTAGCTACCACTCTGGGTCCAACAGCTTCCCATCCAATGAGTGCCCTCTGTGCCCCTTTAGATATCATAAGAGCCACCCCTTCACTGTGGTGCAAACCCTCGTCTTCGTGTCCTGAGGACAGCACCAATTCACCTGTGATGAGCCTCTTCCTGTCTACCCCCTCCACCTTGTCTCACACATTCCCAGAACCTCAATTTTATATTCTCTCACCTCTGCTGCCACCTGCACCACCTTCCCTTGTACGTTCAATGTCCGAACACTCCAGGTGCCAAATCCGGAAGCTCTCTCAGAAGAAAGAAGGTTAGTCAGCAACACAGACTCCTTTCGGTTTTCTCTGTGTCGCATCACACGCCTCCCTGCGAGAGGACCCTCCCCTGTCCCGGATGGCTGTGTTTTATTTTCCTTAATTGACTTGTCCATGTTTGCTGAAGTTTTTTGTGGTTTAAATTTTTTTACAGGATGGGGTAACCAGCCTCATGCCCAACCCTCCTTAGTCGCTTTCTACGACATGCATGGAAGGGAACAGTGTTACTATTATTTGCTACACTTTCTGGCCCTGGTAACACACGGGTGAACTGATGGATTAGCTGTCTTCAATTGGTAAGTCTGATATGTTTGTTTTGTTTTTTTATTTAGTAAAATATTTTTCTTCCTAGTCTCCAACTATTTTATACTCATTAAAAAATTTGTAAATTTATAAACTGAACATATTCAAAATCCTCATTCATTTTACTTTTTAAATATATATAACATGACTATATTTATTAAAAACTTTGAAATAACTGACACTTACATGGTAACACTGTATGAAAAACCTGTGTCGCAGAAAATTTGTGACAATAGAGTGTCTTTCCTTTTCTTGATGCCAATTGAAAAGTAGTTAGAGTATAAACTTGAACCATATGTATTTTATTTCCAAAATGGATGTAGTTTACAAAAATGTGTATCTTGGATAACACAAGTGATGGATTAGCCGTCTTTAGTGGGTAATTCTGATATGTTTCTGTTTTGGTTTTTTTGTCAAATTGTTTTCTTCCCAGTCTCCAACTAGTTTTAACTCATAAAACAATTTGTAAATTTATAAACTGAATATCTTCATTCAATTTCCTTTTCAAATATATATATATAACTTGACTATATTTGTTAAAAACTTTGAAATAACTGACACTTACATGGTAACACTATATGAAAAACCTGAGTCGCAAAAAATTCCTTGCGTAAAACATGGGAGAACCCCTACGTCCTCAAAGAGTTAACTCATTTCGAACATTTTTTTTTAATAACACATAACATTTATTGTCCCCTGCCCCCTCCCCTTTCCATTTCACAGTGAAAATAATTTACCTATAAAAAGTATCTTTAGCAAGTAAAAATAATTTTATACCATCATCATCCTTCAGCAAAGGCTGTCAATCAGTTCACACTAAGCCCTCCTGTATTATTAAGCTCTCCCCATGCCATCCTTATCTTTATTAATGTCTCCTTCCACGTCTAATCTGATGACTCCCTTCAGCTTTCTCTGTATCACATCATTATCCACCTTGACTGGCTGGCTTTGTTAAATTACTTGCTTTAGATGACTTGTCTATGTTTTCAACTGACGTTTTTGTGGCTGAGTTTCTAGGGGACGAGGTAACCTGCCCTATGTTCAATCCTTCGTACTCACCACGACATGCCTGGTGTAATGTTACTATTCTTTGCTCCACTTTAGGATCCCGGAAATACACAGGCAAAACAACCTTAGATAACTTTTTACACACATATTTGCACCATAATCTGTCTTTTTAAAATCAAATGTGTGATTCTTCTTAACCAGTCAATACTCTGGTGACTGTCTTTAGGTATCATAAAGGAAAGATACTCTGAAATACTGTCCTTGGAAATCCAGCTGATAAGGAAAAAACTTGAATATGAATGCTGATAACTCTGCTGAGTCACTGATAAATGGTACACTAAATACACTAGCATAATTAGTTACTGCTCATGGAAAACCATTTAGTGCTGATAGCAGGTATTTTGTAATACAAAGCCAGAAATACAGAACTAAACTGACTAACACACTGACAAAATATGAATGCGCTTGATTTACACGGTAACAAAATAGCATTCATCACAAACAGGAATTACATTAGATGGCAAAACATTTAGGATCTGACCTTGCATGGTGTCAATATCCATGAACTCTTCCAGATTAGGCTGTAGCTGGATCAATCCTGGCTGAATGAGGTCTGCACAGCCCAGTTGACCTAATGAAAAAAAATTAACTAAGCTATATTCTCTATAACTTCGAATTTAATATGGCAAAAAAACAATCTAAATAATGAGACCACAGAAGAGTGAAAAACGGCCAAAAAAGTAATAAATCTTGACAATTCCAAAAAGACAAGAACAAGTCTTGAATGTGAAGGTAATCATCATCATCATGTGACATATTCTTTCCAGAACGTTGTCTCCATTACAGCTGCTCTGAACGCATCACGATTCTGGGCAAGTCGACCTGCATCAGCCAAAGACAAGTTCAGACTCTCTGTGATGTCCTGGGTCCACCGTCGTCTAGGTCGACCCCTTCCCCTTTTTCCAGGGACCATGCCTTCCATCACTGTTTTTTCCAGACTATTATGTCTTTTTATATGACCGAAAAATTTCAGCTTCCTTATTGCGATGGTATTTAGGAGCCAATGTTCCTGTACGTTTAGTGAGTGCAGTACTTCTCTGTTGGTCTTTTTTTCTGTCCAGGGTATTCTCAACATCCTTCTGTAGCATTTCATTTCGAATGATGTAATCTTTTTTGCAACTGTTTTATTGAGTGTCCAAGTCTCGCAGCCGTATGTTGCTACTGGGAATATACATGTGTGAAGGTAAACGACATCAAAATAAAACTGAAACTGGCAGCTTGACTGAAATAACACAACACACAGAACGCATGGAGAAAAGCAAAGCAGCAAAAGCAAAGATCGAATGAAGCATAAGAGAACCAATGAGGCAAAAACTATCTGGAATGATAATATCTTTAACTCTTATTTTAATCAGACAAATACATATCTGAATGGAAAAAGTAACATCAGTCCAGAAAGATAAAAACTTGTTATTACTCTCATGTTTTCAAGTGGGAGCTAAGTGTTAGGGATTTTTATGTACGGGTCTGATTCTTTATAGACACGCTAGTAAGCACGTTTAAAGTTATGAGATGATTTTTTACTTGGGTGCTTTGTACACTATATTTTTGAACTTAGCTCAACTGAGTATGTGTTAGTTTTTTTTTTAACTCAAAGAAAGTGTTAAAATGTTCTGAGTAGTTGGGGGAGAGATACGGGTGAGCTGAGCTCACATCTCAAGCTGTTAGTTCGCGCTTGAGTGAAGATGTACTGAGTTGTATTGAGAAACTATAATCTCGGTCATTAGGTATCTGGCAGAGCTTCGAGACAGTTTTTATAGTCTCGCTAGTGTGTCCAAGTGTTTTTGGATAATAGAGATTTGATATGATTCATATTCCTATGGAGGATATTTGCTAATGCAATGTACAATGAGTTGCTGTTTATGCAACCCTTTTTCTGATGGATTTTTCCTGTTATTACCATGTATGATGAGTTGCTGTGTATGCAACCAATTTCTGATGGATTATATTTACTCTCACCATGTATGATGAGTTGCTGTGTATGCAACCAATTTCTGACGGATTATATATATTATTATTACCATTTATGATGAGTTGCTGGTGATGCACTCAACTTTCTGACAGATTGTATGCTATGTCGATTTATGATGAGTTGCTGGTGTTGCACTCAATTTATCTATGGATTTACTTACTATGATACCTTGTGATTTGCTGTGATCTGTTATCCATGATGTCAACGTTACTGTCGTAAATAAACTGTGTATAAGTTGAAAACTAGTTGGTCTATTTCCTGACCCAATGTTACTGTTGTGTGGGTTTACATCAGATATTTACAAACCTAAAGAACTCACGACATTCGCCCATTATATTTACACACCTGTCGGCCACTAACAGTAAGCCCGACATTACTGACATCGACCTTGTCAGTGGTACTACACCACAACACCCACCACAAACAATCAACAATAACAGAAACCACTAACAGAACAGCTTGTAACGAATTTCTACACTAACTCTGATAAAACATCAAAAATATGAATGTAGTGGCAGAAGCAAGGGGAAAAAATCAGACTATAAAGGTAAGTGGTCACAAGTTCAAAAACCCTGCAACAAAATATTTGCTTAATATTGGTATAGCTGAGCCCACTCGTCCCTCTTATCAAACAAGGTCAAGGTGATATAAACCTGATTAGACTGTCACACTGTCTCAGTTATGCAGGCCAAATTTTATATATACTGGTTGGGGGAAAAAGCCACACGTGTACGAAAATTTTACTTATATGGAAATATATATCTACGACAGAAACATAGAAAGTTTGGAAATTATTGACACACAACACAATTAGGCAATGTTTATATAAACACTTGTGTGTTTTTATTCCAACTACACAGTGTACATGGGCAAGGCCATACTCTGTTCTTATGAATAGTTATTTCAGTCTCCACTGATGTAAGGCAGACCTATTAGGTCAATACTGTGGTCTACACTGGTAAACTTATACTTCCGTGATAATAACGACAGGTTTGAAAATTCCAATCTTTAACCTTGGGTTATAAAAACTGATCAAGACAACAACAGCAATAACTGGTGCCTCAATCTTCATAACTAACGCTCTCTTTGTACGTCATGAAATTACAGGTGGGTGTGAAATGGTGGAAAATCAATAAGATGCTGTGGTGCCAGCAGGGTCTGCTTTAGGACGTGTGGGGCTCATTTTGAACAGTTACGATGGGGCCCCGGCAGTGATGACTAAAAATAAAAAAAGTTAAAAAAAAACTTTCATTTACTTACACTGTCTATATAAATAATATAAAAACTATATACTACATACACTTACGGGGCCTCGATAGTGCAGTGGTTAAGTGCACTGGCTTCCTAGCTCGGTGGTCCATGGTTCGATTCCAAGTTGAGGTGGGATTTTTAAGACAGCAAACGACTTTGGGGTTGACCCAGCCTCATGAATTGGGTACCAGAGCGACTCTGTGAAGGTTAAAGGTGGCCGGCATGATGCTGACCACATCACCCCTAGTGTGCCGATGGTCAAGAAAATATGGGCCTAACACCATATTCCCAATATGCCTCAATGGATTCCCAATATGCCTCAATGGACATGTAACGGGATCCTTTGCATACACTGTTTTTCATATTACAAATAACTTCCTGCACTGTTGATCACAGACATGTTTTAATTAGATTTAGCTGTAAGAAGCCCCACTCTCCTGAAGTTACAGTTGCCAGAGAGTCAGGAAGATCTGATCCGCTATAAATAAATTTTGGAATTTTAGTGGATTTCTACAATCAGATGGAAGAACTGGCTTTAATGCTTCCAGTCTACAAAAAGAATGTAAGCTATTTATGTCAAATGATTTTCCAGTTGAAACTTCGTCATTTTCCTGCAATATTTTCACATCTGTCAATGCCTTGCATGGTGCCCCACAAAGCACGGGGTGAGGAATCTGTGGAATCTGAGTAAAGCCGGACCTAGGTGCCAGTGTCCTCCTGTCATGTGGTGAACCCAGCCTGTGCCATTATTGTCCATGTGCTTACAAGCCCGATGTGCATGTGATCACTAAGAAAGCGTTAAACAGCAATCTTTGCAAGACCCGCACGTCTTTGAGCTGTATACTTGCAAATGAGTCAACATTTAATTGCTGGCAAGGCTTCAAATTTACTACCTATTCAGTGCATTTACATATGAAACAAATGCCTAATAGTGCTACTTTCACTTCTGCTACTAACTCTATTACTGTTATTATCACCTTACCCATTGACAAAATGAAATCATCACATCAAAAATAAAAATTCACTAAATGTTGCCACAATGGAAAAGTTTGACTTCAAAAGTTATTGGAAACGCTTTTTGCAATAAATTTACCTGAAGCTAAATAAGAACAAAATGTAAAGACAACCCTACTTTAGTGTTGGCATCACCTCTTTTTTTAAAATTTGTAAACATATTTACCATATACACACACTGTACATGAAAGAATAGAACAGAACAGAACCAGTGAAAAAACTAAACAGAATAATTTCCAGACAAAAGAAGGAAGAAAGTCTAATGAGAAGGAGTAGGGAAATATTCAGAGGAAATGGGTGGATTTCACTGGGTGGTGAAGTTTATGGGGAAAAGTGGGTAACAGTTTGCTTAGGTATCAATTTGCAGCAATGTTTCTATGAAACTGTAAAGGCAGTTCCTTAGAAAGGACCCTGACACCATCACCAGAACTGCTACACTATGGACCTCAGAAAGACGGCGAAATACAGGCAGACCAAAGACAACCTGGCAGAGAACGTTGGAGGCTGAGATGTAAAGCATGAACCAGAGTTGGGGTACGGCATGAAGGACGGCCACTGACCGAGCAAAATGGAGACAAGTTTGTTGCTGCCCTACTAGGCATGATGGCCACTGACTGCTTTGTCAGCCAGGGGCTAAGGATCCAAGAAGAATAGTACAGGTAGTTAGCTAGAGAGAACTAAGCTGTTCTTGTAGCACTGAAGTCGTACTGATTTACTGTGATATGTGTGGCGTGAGGTTTTTATTGGCTCTAAGATCAGTATAGTACTGACAATTACAGAAATAGAATTTCTGCAGAAAATGGTGAAGTCCCAGTGTCTGAGAGAACTACTGGTATCACAAATTAGTTACGGCTGTGAATGATCTGATCTCGAAAAATTAGTAGAGAGGAGACCGACACAAATTGCCACCTCCGCTGTGAAAATAACTGTGATATTAAAAAACAAGGAAACAGATTTTACTTAACAATGATAAAATTGACAAGTCTTCAAATACAATTTCCGTATTATTTATTTAGTATATACACTATCTACTCTTGTGCTGAAGGGTGGATGTTGAAACAATGGAATGTAATGGATTTGTAAGTTTACAAATGATTCACATATATTTATATATATATTACAAGTCTTCCAATTATAGGAAACAAATTTATATCAGCTGGGCTGTTAATCACTTATAGTAAATGTATCAGCTGTGTACTCAGATTTTTTTCTTCCTTGACAGTTTAATAGCTCACAATTGCCGACGGAAATGGTACGACTGTGTACTCATCTCTCAAAAGTTATGTCCTTCTTAGTTTCTTGCACACAGCACTGCTAATGGTCGTTTCGTTAGCCCACCCAAGACTGAGGGGGACTAAAGAGGTTGATCCTGTACAATCACTGTGCTCCTGCGACGTTCCAGGCAGCTGGATTGACACGACATGCGACTTCAGGTTTGATGACACGAATAAAACCTGTAACAAGTAAAAATAGGGGCTAATTTCTGTCATCAAGCCCACCTATTTCTAGTATGAAATGAGCGTGTGTCTCAGGTGTCTGCATGTAGGATGAATGACAACATGGCTCAGTATGAGTTAGCAATAGCGAGACAAGACAGGTGTCTACTTGCAAAACATTCTTTATGATAAATTAATACATGGATACATCCAATAATATGAATTCAATACATGAATACATCCAATAATATAAATTCCATACATGAATACATCCAATAATATAAATTCAATACATGAATACATCCAATAATATAAATTCAATACATGAATACATCCCATAATATGTACACCTAGGTGTGATACAACCATTTCCTTCCCCCTATAATATACCAGGCCCTCTCTGACAAGTGCTATAATATATCCTAACAATATTGTTATGTTCTTATGATAGGAGTATATGAGACGAGGACTGTTTGGTTATATTTCAGGTGGGAGTAATCTGAATAGACTGAAGTTATGTGAGACAATAGATTGAGTTATATGAGACAATAGATTGATGAGTCCTAACAAGGACTGTTTTGGTTATATTTCAGGTTGGAGTTATCTGAGACAATAGACTGAAGTTATGTGAGACAATAGATTGAGTTATATGAGACAATAGATTGATGAGTCCTAACAAGGACTGTTTTGGTTATATTTCAGGTTGGAGTTATCTGAGACAATAGACTGAAGTTATGTGAGACAATAGATTGAGTCCTAACAAGGACTGTTTTGGTTATATTTCAGTTGGTCTGAGATAATAGATTGAAGTTATAGGAGACAACAGGTTGAGTCCCAACAAGGACTGTTTTGGTTATATTGCAGTTGGTTTTATATGAGATAATAGACTGAAGTTATAGGAGACATTATATTGAGTTATAGGAGACAATAGATTGAGTCCTAACAAGGACTGTTTTGGTTATATTGCAGTTGGTTTTATATGAGACAATAGATTGAAGTATATGAGTCCTATTAGTCTTCGTCTATTCAATCATATCAGGAAATACAAATCATTATACCTAATTCCCCCAAGATACAATCAGTAACCTGATACGTTCATATAGAAACAATTTATATTAAATATATACAGGTGTAGGTAGTATAAATGACACACAACCAATACCAACATTATATATCTGCTGTAGGCCTATTTGCCTACAAATAGTAAATTATATTTACCCTCCAAGATTTAAACAGCCAGGTTTTGATCCGACTATTGAAGCAGGCTGCAGGTCAATGCACTCAGGTAAGCAATAAATCAAGGTTGACAGCTTCTCCTCTTCAGTCGGTCAGTATTTGGCTTCGTGTTGGTGTTGTGTGTTTTTGCATAAAATCTCACCCGATTATATAGGCAGGTCAGGTGAAGCAACTTCCACTGCCCAAGGAAAGCATTTGGCGGGGCAAGCTGATTGGTTGTCTGCAGTTTAGTACCATGCCTCGTACAGCCTAATTTTATTGTTTTCTCCGCCATATTGGGTGACAAGATGGCCACGACCCACATCCGAAAAAAACAGGGCTTAAGTTTAATTTTATTCTGTCTCAGAGACTGGTGAACGTTGCTCGTTGATTGGTTGAAGCAAATTTGTATCTCGACATAGTGATTTAACAAAGTACTGGGTTTACACACTCGTTTCACGACAATATGATATTCTACTGTGAGTTATAATAAGATAAACTATTTAGAAGATTGCATATCTCCTGTGTTGGCATTAATTACTTTGTGCTGCATTCATTGTTATGTCAATTCGTTATTGTGGGGTTTGTCTCCTAGATTCATAACACTGTCTAATAAGTTTCACTACATTTTCTGGGGCTTGTCCAGGATATGAACCCGGGACCAAATCAAGAGATCCATATATGTTCTTATGGAAAATATTTTCACACTGCTCAATAAAATAGTAGCAAACGCTATATGCCCAAAAACAGGTGTTGAAACAAAATTTAAAAGAAAAGACGTATAGAGTAAATTCAAAAGAGACAGCCAGTAAGAGATTCCTTAGGACTAAACAAATATAAAAGTAACTAAATGGAACTACAACATAAATCTTAAATAAAATAAGCAGGACGTCCTGCGTGTGAATACAAGTTTTAGTGAATGTTTCATTTTAAATTAAACAATACATGACTTACTTAGCTCCCTAGGATTCGGAAATGCAAAAGGCGTATTCAGACTTGCAAAGAGCTCATTGGTGAAGTCCATATCCGTTATATCAGCATCAGGAAGATTAAGGTCTGTGTTGGACATGTAGCTGCCCGTCCAGTGAGGAATGAAGGTCACATCCTTCACTCTCTCCAGCAGCTCCCATTCAGTGAGGAGATGGTTCTCCTGAAAGCTTACATACTGCTGATGCCGGATGCGCTCCTTGAAATAGCGGCGCCATTTCTTGTATTCGGCAGTTACAGCATCTAGTTGTCTCTTCCAGTATTTGCCTTCCAAAACAACAGCCTAGGAGGAAAATAATAATAAAATGACAAGGTCAAAGTGCCTCGTAAAATCAGCAAACAAAGTGCCTAGTAAAGGAACCAACATAATCATATCAAACTGTCTGTCTGTATGGATGCATGCATGCATGCATGCATGTATGTATGTTTATTGAAGCTGCCCTATTTTTTATTAGGTATAACATCAGCTCAAGTTTAAAAAGAAACAAAGAAAATGGTAACACACACGACGCTGGAAGCATGACACGAGAGGAACTACTTTACTTGTTAGAAACAGATCAAAGTAAAGCCATCAATGTTATAAAACACAACAACAAGTTGTCGACCACCACCTGTAACATAGACATAGAAACACATTTTAAGGAACGCAGCCAACGCAGTCTTAATACACTTGCAAGGGACCCCCCATGTAAAGCAGAAGTCGTCATTCAAGAGCCGAAGCACACCCCTGCCACTGACCCATTTACCGTAGGCGAAGTATTATCGTGTATCAAGAAACTACCGAGTAGGAAATCGCCTGGGGCTAACGTTGTGACGTATGATACTATCAAGCAGCAGACAAACAAGCTCGCCCCAATCCTGACGGCTATATTTAACATATGCCTTTTCAACCAACGGGTGCCACCAGACTGGAAGCACAGTGTAATTACCCTTGTGCCTAACAATGGAAATTTAAGCACCATCGAAGACTGGAGACCCATCTCTCCTGCTATCATCATACAAGTTGTTCATGAAATTAATTCAATCTCGGCACATGCAGTGGATTGTTGACACCCAGCGACTGTCACCTCGGCAAAAAGGATCATTGCCAAGAAATGGTCTTCAAGAACATGTCTTCACCCTAAAAACAGCAGTTAGTGACTTTCTACATTCATCAGGAAAGGCCTATCTGTGCTTTATTGATATTAAAGATGCATTTGGCAGCATTGACCACGAATTTATGATAAAGGAGCTAAGCGAACCATGCTACCCAGACGTCTTTGTCAACATCACCAAATATATATAAAGTGGCTCGTCCTATCAAGTTAAAAACGACAGTACTATCACAGACCGGATTGAGAGTAAGAAAGGTATTATTCAGGGGTGCCCATGGCGTGTCATTGTATTTGAACAAGGCATCGATAAATGGCTGCGGTGGATTGAGCAAGGTTATCAAATACATCACGTGCCGAATCCCATTCAAGGGTATGTGGATGACATAAGTCTCCTCGCCACCAACATACACGAGTTACAATCAATGGCACAGAAGACAACAGTATTTATGGAGACCAGCGGGATGGAGGTTAAGCCACAAAAGTGTGCCGTGTTCAGCGGTGCGGAAACAATTGGGTCAAAACTCGTAAGGCGGACATTAATATTCAAGGTCATGAAATCCCCTCTTCTGATCGAGGGCGTTCCTACAGATACCTAGGATATGACATTACAATTGATAATACATCGGACCAGTTCCAAGCAAGCAGCTTTATATTAGAATTTAGGTCAAACTTAACCAAATTAAGCTGTGCCCCCTACCAACGTCAGCAAAGATCTCATTAATTAACTCGATGTGTTTCGGTCCTCTCATGTTTTATTTTTCTAACATAACTTCACAGAAAAACAACTTAAAGAAATTGAAGATGAAATTGTACAATTAACATGGCTTGCGCTAAATGAATCATCCACAAGGAGCTATTTCTTTTGTCCCAAATCGAAGGGTGGCCTTGGCATACCAAACCCCTTCGTATTTTACCACTCTGGACATATTTCATTCCTTATCAGTATGCTAAATTGTGATGACAGTCTTGTAAAAACTGCAGCAATAAACTCGTTAGATAAACATACGAAAAAGCGTAAAATAGACCAAGTAGACGAAGATAGGAATAACTTTGCAAGTTACGAGCTAAACGAAACATCTAGTTAAAAGATCGAAGGTGAATTGGCCAAGATCATTTTGGGTAGAACTGAATGAAGAATGCGCGTGTGAAGGAGAGAGTGTAAAAGTGGATGACAGTGGCCATTACACTGTACATTTTTTATGGCAAACAAAAATTCTGATAAAACCCCCATGTATAAAAACACCCATATTGCTCTACTTGAATGGTATTCCACACACATTTTGTAAATTTCAATAATACTCATTTTTGGCAGGTTATATCATATCATATCATTATATGCTAATGTCTTTTAGAAAGCTTAAAGATTGTTGTGTATGTGTAAAACAAAGATTAGATGTAAAAACACCCACATAGAACTACTTGAGATGTCTTCAACACTTTATGTAAATTCTAATGATTCTCCTATATGCCATGTTGTTTCTACTATATCATGTCTGTACATATTAATGTATTTAATGGAGAATAAAGATTCTGATATGTATGTATGTATCCAAGATGGCGGCATGGTAGGCCGCACTTTTATGCTGTGCATTTCATGTCGTTGTTTTGGAGTCTGCATCTGTGGTAACAGCCCTCATTAACGCTGTATGAGCTTGTAGAGCGTTTGGCTCATCTTCAGGATTATGTTGCTAAGTGTTTTAAAGGAGAAAACATCAAGTTTGCCTGTCATGTGAGTTTGCACCAAGTAGCCAAGATGGCGGTTTTGTGATGTGTCAACCGGATTGCGTTTCAAAACATCACAAATTTAATGAAGGCTATTGTTACTGCTGATATCAAATTTCGAGAGGCCATATTAATATCGCAAGTTGAAGCAATGCCTTATTATAATCATACATGCCCAATGAGGTAGCCATGTACTGGTTCAACTTCAAGTTATTCGATCTATGACAATAGAAACATGTCAAGCCAGCTCGACCTGACGGTTTGCGTTGAGGCTCCCCACGGTTGTAAGTGGATATTCTTAACACCTATTATATCAACACACGAAGAGATTGTTACATAAACTAGGGATATTTGTGAAAGATAAAAACGAAAAGGTCTTTGAAACTGAACATTTACAAAAAATATACTACTCGTCAAAAGTCAAGGGCCACTTAGAAAAACCTTGGTTGAAACCATAAAACAAATCTGATATAAACGTAATTGGTATCAGTCAAAACGGCATTTATTGAATACCAAATTGACATGTCAAGTAAAGAAATGGAAACACACATTCAAACGCAATGAAGCTGTGAAGTGTGTCACCCACCTTTTCAAAAGTCACACAATAGATATTGGACAAATAGACATTTCAAAATCGGGTATGACCACCGTCTGCAGCAAGGCATTCAAGACAGCGTAGACGCATCGAGTCCACAAGGGTCCAAAGAGTATCCTGAGGAACAGCTTGCCATTCCTGAAGCATAAATGCAGTCAGCTGTGCAACATCCATTGGCAGGGGGTGATTTGTTGACAATCTTCGATCAAGGACATCCCAGAGGTGCTCAATCGGAGAAAGGTCAGGTGAATGAGCTGGCCACGCCATCCTGATGATCCCATGTTGCTAAATAAACTCATTCACCACACGAACTCGATGGGGTCGAGCGTTATCATCTTGAAAGATGGCATTACCACCTATGGCCTCCAGAGCAGGCTGAACAATTGGTCTCAAGATTTCGTTCTGGTATCTTGGGCCGGTCAAGTTGCCTTGGATGATGTAGAGTGGGGTTCTGCCGTGTCTGTAGAAGCCTCCCCAGACAATGACAGAACCCCTACCATAACGATCCACCTCTCGAATTGTGTCATCAGTAAATCGCTCTCCTGGTCGTCTCCAAACTCGAATCCTGCCATCATTGAATGACACAGTGAAGCGAGATTCATCAGTGAAGAGAACTTGACTCCATTGTTGCCTTGTCCATCGGATGTGCTTGCGACACCAAGCAACACGGGCTCTGCGATGAGCAGGAGTAAGAGGGATTCTGACTGCAGGACGTCGAGCAGCCAGTCCAAATTCATGTAAACGTCTGCGAATGGTGCTTTGACTGACATTAACGTTTACAGTTTGTCTCAGCTGACATCTTAGAGTGGAACAAGTCACTGTTCGATGGCGCAGGGCTGATAACAAGAGGTACCGGTCATCATGTCTATTGGTGCATCTAGGGCGACCTGGCCAGTGGCGATCCTCCACACTTCCTGTGGCCTGAAATCTCTCCAAAATTCTTTGGAAAGTAGAGTGTGACACTGCAAGTCATCTAGCAACCTCACGGACAGATAAACCACTTTCAACCCACGCTATAGCCCTCATTCTTTGTAAGGTGCCAAGACTTCTTCTCGGTGGCATGGTTTTTGCAAGTGATGAAACTACCCTAAGTCTGCTGATTGTAAAACAAATTAAGAGTGAACTCTGTTCACGAAAAGTCACCATTGCACGTGGAATGTCAATCAGCACGATTACTTCATCTGTTTGCTTGTACGGAAGTTTGAAAAAACAGATTAAAAATGTGAATTTATGGTCAGCAAACCAAATTGCACGTCATCACCGTGGTTGTCGGTGAGTTGTTTTTATGCTTAATGTGCATAGAGGACTGTCAGAGGAAGATATTGCACCCATTTTTACTACAAACTTCCTTCATTTAATCATTCTATGCGCTTATATAAAAATGTGTTGAAAATAATAGGGTGGCCCTAGACTTTTGACGAGTAGTATATATATTCATTTGTGAAGCCCTGGAAAGAAACAATGTTTTCGTTAGCAATGGCTAATCGGATACTATCACTCCTCATTGTGAATGGAAAGATCCACTGACATATCAATTTTGTACAATGCTGAAACAACATTTGTAGCAGAGAAGAGACTTTTCCACGGCTTTGAGGTGTGTCAACTTGAAGCTCTCACATTAGTAAGTGGAAATTCTTAACAGCGACTATAACAACACCTGAATAGATGGCTACAGAAATTAAGGATATCAGTGAAAGACGAAAATTAAACAAGTCTTTAAAATTGACATTTTTATTTGTAAAGAATATATACTGAAGCACATTAAAAACGCACCACCTGTATAATCCAGGAACAGAGTGTGAAATGTAAATATAAGTGTTTACAAGTTTACATATTTGGAATCTTTATTCATTTTCCTATGAATCCATGCTGGTCATTAATTTGTACATTTGATTGTTATGAAATTCACTGCATTCTGTGCAGGCAAGGGAGAAAACCAAAAATGCAACCAATAAAAAAATTCATTCACACTATCCTCAGTATCTGGTATGTCCAATGTGTGCTTGCAAACAAGCTTGGCAGCGGCTCCGCATGGAACGCACAAGTCTCTGAAGGAAATTCCAGGGAATCAAGTCCCATTCACGTGCAAGAGCAGCTTCGAGCTGTTGCAGATTAGCTGGAGAACCTTGCCTGTAGACTCTGCGTCCAAGCTCGTCCCACAGATGTTCTATAGGGGACATGTCTGGTGATAGGGCAGGCCAATCAATCGTCACAATGTTCTGCTGCTGTAGATATTGCTGCATAATGCATGCGGTGTGCGCACGTGTGTTATCCTGCTGGAGAAGCTGCAAGTCTGGATAATTTGTGAATGCAGGAGCAACCAATGCATCCAGAACCTCATCTCAATATGTCACAGCATTAACATTTCCACGGAGGACGTGAAGAGGCAAGCGATGATGAAAACTGAATCCTCCCCAAATGTGAATACTGCCACCTCCAAATCGGTTGTGCTGACGAACACAGCAATCTGCAAAGCGTTCTCCACACCGTCGCCAAATCCGCATATGTCCATCAGCAAAGGATATGTTGAATCTGCTCTCGTCTGAGAATAGGACAGCATTCCACTGCAGTCTAGTCCATCTGACATATTGCTCTGCCCATTGCAGGCGCCGCTGACGATGTCTGTGAGTCAAGTTTGGCCCAACATAAGGTCGTCTTGCAGTAAGGCCTGTATCTCTGAGTCGTCGTATGACTGTCATTCGAGAGACTTGCCCACGTCTACCCACTATTGCTCTTGCTGTTTGACTTGCCGGGAGAGAACGATTCCTTAGGTGACTCAGCACAATATGACGATCTTGCGCAAGGGTAGTAACTCGTGGTTGGCCACTCCGAAGTCTATCCCGGGCACTGCCAGTGGTTCTGTAACGTTCATTGAGACGTACAATAGTGCTGTGGTGGCAATTCATCCTTCTGGCAATGGCCCGCAAGCTCATTCCGGTCTCCAACATACCAATGGCTCGTTGGCGGTCGTTTTCAGATAGTCGTGGCATTTCAAGCACATGTACTGGGTGTTTTGTCTCAACGGCCTTTTTATACCGAGTATACTGCCACAACGCTTACACATTTTCAGGGTCATAGCTGTTGGGAATCGTGTTGCACGTGTAACTTTCATTGTTTTCATGTAGTCTGTACACAAACCCGTGGGTTGAATCATGCACTTTCCATTCCAGCAGCCATTCGCTCTCTACCTCATGACAAACACGGGGAAAATCTATTCCCACACTTTTTTTTTCCAGCTTCTCAGCATCAGTATATATAATAGTGGTGCGTTTTTAATGTGCTTCAGTATATATTAGTTTATGAAGCCACCGGAAAGAAACTATAGCTTCGCTACCAATGGCGACCGGATACTGTCACCCCCTCATCGAGAATGGAAATATCCACTGACCCTTACTATGGTGTGCGTTGCTGAAAGACACTTTACCACAGCGCTGACAGGTGTGTCAGGTTTTGTGTCCAGGAGACTTTTGATGTCAGCTTGTTAACTTTGTACGAATTGAATTCAACGGATTATGAACATTTGGCGATTTTTTCCTGGGCGGGGTTTAGCACACTTGCGGACTCTAAATAATTATCTGATACGATATGGTGTTTTTATACTATATCAAGTACATGTTAATGTATTTTTTGGGAAAATAAAGATTCTGTATGTATGTATGTGGTAACAGCCCTCATTAACGCTGTATGAGTTCGCAGTGTGTTGGGCACAAGTTCAGGATTATGTTGCTGAATATTTTAAAGGTGATAACATCAAGTTTGATTTTCATGTAATTCAACGGATTATGAACGTTCGGCGCTTGTTTCCTGGGCTGGGCTTAGCACGCTTGCAGACTCTAAATGATTATCCGATATGATATGGTGTTTTTATACTTTATCAAGTACATGTTCATGTATTTTTTGGATAATCAAGATTCTGATTATATATGTGTGTGTGTGTGTGTGTGTGTGTGTGTGTGTGTGTGTGTGTGTGTGTGTGTGTGTGTGTGTGTGTGTGTGTGTGTGTGTGTGCGTGTGCGCGCGCGCGCGCGCGCGTGTGTGTGTGTGTGTGTGTGTGTGTGTGTCTGTGTCTGTGTCTGTATAAATATTTGTATGTACTTGCACGTGACCTCCTATTTTTTTACCCTTATCCTAGAAGGCTAGGCAACAGATTAAACTACACAGAAGAAGGGGTGGGGGGAAGAGTATGACATCGTTAGGTTTCTATCAATTCTATTCCTGTAGTGGAAGCAAACCAGGTACCTTTAGAATTAGAGCCAGACGTCATACCTATTAGCCACACCAACCCCTTTCTAGGTTAATAGAAATGAAATACTTAGGCAGCTTTCTGAGTTAGCAGATACTTTTATTTTTAGTTGAGGAAACCTGTTGATACCATTACCAGGCAGTCCTTGTTCTGGAATTCCAAATGTAAGAGAGGTACATGGAGACCAAGATAGACATGGAGAAGGGAACTAGAGACAGACATGAAGGGGATGAGGTAGACAGGGAAAGATCTTCAGCTGATGGCATGGGACAGGAAGACATGGCATAAATTTGTCGAAGGCCTATGCTCCTTGGGGAGCTCAAAGGTGAAGATGATTATCATTATTATTCTTAATGGGCTAATTAAGGATATACAGGTGAAAGAGTGCAGTGGAAAGTTTAACATAAGACTAGCAAACATCTAAAACACTGCAAGATCTGGAGCAAAATGCCCAGGACAGGATAGCAAGTGACATCTTGCTGAAGCTCACGCTCCCTATGGAGTTGGATGGTGATACGCAGATGCTATACCACGGTGATTGCACACTATCATGCGAGGTTTGAAGATATGCTGTACCACATAATAAAGTTTTAACACCTGATGCAGTAATTTACAACTGGTTACAATAAATTGAAGCCTTACCTCTGGTTTTGAATGAATATGATCTGACAGTGGAGTTGCAAACTGACATACTATTGGCCCGTTGCCATAGATATCTGAAAATAATAATTATAATATATGCAAATTCATGTGTATAAACATTAAGGCTTGAGCTCATTGCATGTAGTAGTCAATAAATATTTAATACTCACAAACGTTGTTTTTTTTTCAAATATGCATACCATATAATTTCTTACATAGCTCCAAATCCGTCGACATTCCTTATCATATTTTATCACATCAGCTGCCATCTTCACATCGAGGATCAGCTACAATGGATCTCAATCTTGTCCTTCCTGACCATCTCTTGGTGTTATCTTCCCACTTAGAGCACAGTCTTCCACTTGCACGTTTGCTTTCACTATGGTTTTCAGCATGGTGTTATTTCTTTTTATATGACCACAATATTTTAGCCATCTAACTTTGAACTCACTCAATATGTCTCGCTTAATACCTCACTTTTCTAGCACCTCTTTATTTATCTTCTTCTCTTTCCACGAGCTGCACCCCATTCTTCTATATATCCATAAATGACAAGAACCTCAACTCTTATGTCTAACTGCTTATTGCCCATGTTTTTAAATCATACAACTATGGAAAGTATTTGACTGAACACCCTCATTTTTTTATACAATTGTGAGTCATCTGTTCAGGTGTTAGTATCTGCCTCATGTTGCTGACTGTCTTCTTCTTCTTTTATACTACAGTTGTGTAACCCAGAATCCGAACCGTCGAAAACCAAACGTTTTTTTGGCCGATGTTTGGGCTAACTTAAGCGACTTTTGGTTTCCCAAAAAAATTTTTTTTTTTAAAACTGGTATGCAAGGAACCAAAAAAACACAATCTTCAGTTTATTACGTTTCCAGCCGTGACGCGCAAGATGCAATATAGGCTGATGTAAGCGCTACCGCATGATACAAATTTGTAAAGTGTTGTGTTTTCTCTCGTCACTGCGTCCAGCCACATGTTGATATTTTTACAGGTATGCGAGAAACTGACCACGCGATACGTTCAGTTTATCACATTTCTGGCTCATGACGTGCATGCTCAGTACAATATATGCTGACGTAATCACTATTGCGGGATACAAATGTTCAAACATAGCGTGGTCTGTTGTGTAATGGCATGGCTACCAGCCACATGTGTGGATAATTCTAAGCTTTTTTTGTTATTTTGAGTTGGATATTTGTGTGCTAATTTTGTGATTTAGAGTTTAATTTCATTGTGAAAATGTCGAAAAGAACTGCATATAATCCTGTGGATAACAGTGGGAATACGAAACGGAAGCATTTGTCGTTATCGATAGCACAGAAAGTAGAGTTATTGCAGAATCTTCAGCGCGGTGTCTCGGTACGTCGTCTTACAGAAGAATTTGGTGTAGGAACTACCACAGTATATGACATAAAGAAACAGGAAGACAAGCTGCTGAAATTTTACAGGGACAGTGATGACTAAAAATTAATGTCAGATTGGAAAACTTTACACAGAAAAAATTTATGGGATTAAAGAGACTGTTTAGACAGAAACCATTGTTAATGAGAAAGATGACACTTGACGAAGTCTACAGAAAGGCCATCTGTCATAATGCCTATTCATCCGTTGAAAATCCTATTCCTGGTCCATCAACAGATGTCTGACTCCAGACTGATGACGACAATTAGAGCTTGAATGTAGGCTACATGTGCGAGTATTTAATGTTTATTTTTAAAGTTAAAAAAAATATTACGGCAGATTTATTGGCATGGTCTGCTAGAGGTTAACAGCATCTGATTTTAGGGGTTACAACGTGTAATGTAATGTAAAAGTATTATTGGTCTAGTGAACGCTGTGACGTTTCAGCGTTAGTTGTCACGCACGGTGACCAAGAGACGAGACCCTTTTCTAGACGACCGTCGAACCGATAAGACGTGTCCTTGGAATGTTTTATTGCCGGGCTTATATTGCCGCACAATTATAGTACATTAAATAATGGACATGGGTCAGTCCAATGTGATAACGAAGAAAGATGAAGGTACAGGTTAGTAATTGACTAAACCTTGTCAACGTGAATATATAGTCCGCCTTAGTTATTCTAATGCCAGACGCATAATCTCACTGTCGGTGTATTGGATTTTCCAACCACGCGTGCATACAGTTATGCGGTTCTGACTACTATGTTTTCAAGCTAGGAGACAAAGGACTGATTTGTAAAGGAATAATATTTGAAGTATGAACTGCAACTTATTATTTATAATTCTTCATGATGACCATGTGTAAACTGTTCTTGTATGGAATCGATATAATAAATGTTTGTGGACTCGAGAAAGGACTTATCAAATCTATAACGTCAGAATTTGACTGTATGATGAAGTTGTCAATATTATATCCCACCTTCGCGTACTTCACCATCAAGAGCACGATCTCATAATTTACTGAGAAAAGACAATGGATAATTATATGTAAACGTAAATAGAAGAGCCAGTATAAACCAGCCCCATTAACAGTGTTAACGGCAACAGTGAGAAGCCAACGGTAACAGTGGTTGGCCATCGCGGGGACGAAAAAAAAAAAAAAGATTTTCTTGTTTACATGTGTTGCCAACTGTTTACCATTACAAGCAAGTCACATGATCTGCATAACACTACGTTGAACACATGACTACGCAATGCAACTCTGACGTCACTACATCGTGCGTAGATGCCGCGCTTCGAAAGGAACAACCGTCAACTCATTCCAGTTTTGATTAATATTTGCTTAATCAAGAAGACCAGACAAGAGAATACTGTGATCAGCCAATCATGAGCAAACAGTACTAGGCACTAGTCTAGTCCGTTGACGAATTTGCCATCGCCGGAGCCTTCAAAAGATAAGTTTAGACCTAGGACGATTGTCATTCATTAACACACTAACGAGTCCATACCATTTTGCAGGCATGTCCTCTCTATTAATTGTTTATCGATGTTCTATCTGTTTCTTTTTGTCCGTTGATGTTGTCCGTTATTTGCGGGTATGGATGGGCGGCGGTTCATAATGAATAAAAATGGCTCTCAGGATGCCGATATTCATTTTGAATGTTCCTAAGGCTGTGAATTAATAGCACCTCGCGAAGAAAGCGTCGAATTATCGTTATCGGTGATCGTTCGGGTTCGGTCTTGCATTAATTCACTTTGCATGTTAGGTGTATAGTCATGTTTTAACTGTTGTTTTCATGTGTATTTGGTTCTTGGATTTTATTCATTTGCAGTCCTATGTTCGTAAGCTATCTTGTTATTCTGATCTAGCTATCTTTTATTTTAATTAAATGTATTGTATTAACGTCAAATGAGTCCTGTGACGTCATCTTTCATAGTACAAAATATGTTCGTTTCCTCAGTTAACCTTCACCCTTCTACATTTCCGGTTAGTACACTTGGTCTTATAATAGCATTTATTTTTGTGAAAATGTCACTTTTGTATTGTGCTCCTGTTCTGTAATCCTTGGTTAACCCATTTGTATTGTTTGTATTCATTACATATTTTATTAATTTAATATTAATGCTATAATTTCTTCATTAATTATAGTGTAGATGAATATGATGAAATTTTTATAAGCTTTGATGAGGAATTAGGGACTTTGCACATATTTGCAGTAGTGGTCCTAGAAATGGGCAATGCACTTTATGCCTCATGATTAAGGCATAAATTATAATGATTAATTATTAAAACTTTATAACATATTAATACATATCTAATATAACTTAGTACACTTTCTCAGTACTATATTGTGAACTTAGTGACAATTAAGACTAATTATTTGGGGATAATACACATAATTATTAATATTAAGCGCTTGATATAATTTCAGCAGCTTATATAATTAACTATCATAACTATTTATGATAGATATTCAGTGAGTATATATATAATATTTCTACAAAATATTATAGTTTGTGGAACTTATACATAGCAATACAGTAATATTATTATCGACATAGATTACATTGTCGATTACAAGACATAAGTAATTAAATACTTAAATAATTAAACTCCAAGAATGCTTACCTTGGACCATTTCATTAAAATTGGAAAAGATTGTAATAAAAAGGGGAGAGGCACTCCTTGAATTTGCTGAACAACAACTGTCAAGATATAAGGCAGAGATGGAAGAACTTGAAAGAAAGGAGGCTGAAAAGAAAGCTGAATTAAGACAAGAAGAAGAAAGAAAGGTGGCAAGAGATGAAATCCTACGGATTGAAGAAGAGAATAAATTGAAACGACAAGAAATCATACTGCAGCAAGAAATGGAACTGCAACGGCTTAAATTGGAAACAGCAAAACTTAATTCGCAGAGTGCTGCATCAAGCCAAAATGATAATGCTCAATCTGGATCTTCATCCACCCGACTTAAGGGCAATTATTACTTTAAACTACCACCATTCAAGTTACACATGGATGACCTTTCATCGTGGCTGGCGCGCTTTGAGGATATATGTAAAGTCAATAACCTTGACAAAACTGCATGGGCACTTAAACTTAAGGAATTTCTGGATGGCGAACCTGCAAGTGCAGCACAAAATATAGATCCAACATTATCCACAGACTATGAGGCCATTAAGACGTTGTTATTACGCCGTTTCCACTTGAACGAAGAGTCATGTAGATTACGTTTTAAAAGTTTGTTGCCAGATAACAATAAAGATTTCACAGGTTTTATTGCTAACATACGCAATACTTTTAACAGATGGGCTGAACTGGCAGGTGTCAACAAATCTTACGACAAGTTAGTCGATTTGTTATTGAGGGATAAAGTATTATCTTCTGTCAGCCCACCATTCTTTGCTTATCTGCAAGAAAGAAAACCAGAATCTATTGATGAGTTAGAAAAAATTTCTTTAAATTACTGCACAGCTCATCCGAATGCTAATATTTCTGGCTCGTTGACAAGAGAACCACTTCCTGTAGCCTCCAATATGGCATATCATAATCATAACAAACCTAGAACACACAGTGTGGACAGAGGTAGGTTCAAAGGAAACTATGACATTAATTTTCATAAGGGACAGAATAACTTTAACAATAACTTTAATAGAGGAAGACAACAAACCAGAAATTATTCACCTCAGTCAAGATACAACAGTAATCCACGTAACTCAAGTTATAATCGTTCATATAATTATAATAATGGTAACAAGTGGAACAATAGCGATAATTATAACTCGAGACATCGAGATAACAGTTACAATAGAGGACAACGGGATAATTCATCTAATTATTCTCGTCATCGTTCTCATTCTCATAGATCGACAAATTATAACCATAATACAGGGGCAGCCGTTACTACTGCTACAACCCCTGGTGTTGAGAGTTCACCTACTGATAACAAAATACAGTCTTCATCTACTTGTTTTGCAATGAATTATAACGTGGCAAATAGTTGCCCAACATGTAATCTTATATTTCAGAAAGCAAAAGAGACAGTTCTGAACTGCGGACACATTCTACCAGAAGTCAGTCTAGCAGTCAATGATGGAACAGGCTCGCTGATCTTCAACAGAGGAAAAGTTAATGGATCCATCGTCTCAGTCTTAAGAGATTCGGGATCGACCACGATCGGAATCCGTCAGACACTTGTTCATCCGAATTGTGCAACTGGAGAACATGTCAGGTGTATGACCTTTGGTGGAACCATAGAATGTTATCCAACTGCTATTATCTATCTTGAAACACCCTTTTTCACAGGCAACGTTAAAGCATGCATGTTAAGAAACCCAATTGCCGACCTTATGGTGGGATGCATACACGGGAGTAAAGATTGCACACCAGAAGAGATTATTGAATGGGAAAAAAATAATCTATGCATCGGAAATGCAGCAATAACCAGAGCACATACAAAAAAATTAGAGACTATGGACACTGAAAACAAGGAAACAGACGATCATGAAAGTATCGAGATTCATTCTGCTATTGACCGAGTATCCTTTGCTGCAAAACAGAGGGAAGACAGGTCACTAACAAAATTTTTTTCACTGGTCAACAAAGCTGACAATCTTGCTATGAACAAAAATAATAGTCATTGGTTTAGCATTAAAAATGACATTTTATTAAGATGTTTTATGGATAAAACTCAGATAAGACAACAAGTCATGGTACCTTTTGCTTTTAGACGGTACATACTTCAACACGCACATGATTCTAAGTGTGCAGGTCACATGGGTTATACTCGTACACGTTCGCGAGTATTATCGTCTTTTTTTTGGCCGGGAGTATCACGAGATATTTCACAGTACGTACGCTCCTGTACGATATGCCAAGAAGTGAAAGCACGGGGAGCCTTTCACACGGCGCCTATTCAGGCTTGTGACATATCTGTGAGACCTTTCGACAAAATGGCCATTGATATCATTGGCCCACTTTTACCATCAGCCAGAGGACATAGATTTATTCTCACTTGCATCGATTTATGCACACGATGGCCAGAAGCCATCCCATTAAAAACAACCAACACCACAGATGTAGCTGATGCACTACACCTTATCTTTTCTAGAGTAGGTTTTCCTAGAAAACTTTTGTCAGATCATGGTTCTCAATTTATATCTGAGACTATGACAGAGGTAATGAAGACTTGGCAAATAGATAGAAATCTCAGCAGCATTTATCACCCAATGAGTAATGGTGCTGTAGAAAGACTTAACCGCACACTCAAACAAATGTTACATAAAGTTACAGTTAACCATCCACACGACTGGGACAGAGTTCTACCAGCTGTGTTATTCGCTTATCGAGAGGTGCCACATGAACAAACTGGCTTCTCTCCATTTCAACTAGTCTTTGGCGCTCCACCAAGAGGTCCTATGGGACTAATAAAAGACTTATTGATTGACTCCGAGATGACTCAGGATACCCAGTCATCCTATGAGTATGTAATTAATCTCCGGAATAACATTATTGATGCCTGTAAAATGGCAACAGCTTCATCTGAGGCTGCGAAAGAGAAAGCTAGAACTTTCCAAAACAGTAATAGACGATTACGTCAATTATTTCCAGGAGATCAAGCTTATGTGTTATTGCCACATAACAATAATAAACTACTAATCTCGTGGAACGGTCCTTACCAGGTTATCAATAAGATTTCTGATGTTGATTATGTCCTGGACATTAAGGGACATCACAAAATATTTCACATAAATATGCTCAAGCAATTTCATACTCGACCTGAACATCTACAAGCTATTTTTCATGAACTAGATGACACTTTCGTACCTAGATGTCACTATTCTAATTTGTCTGTTATCCAGGAAGAAGAATCATCTTTTCCTGAGGTACAGTTAGCATTACCTGTACCTGTAGTACAGCCTAGTGAATCTTGGCGGGATGTAACCATCTCCTCGTCAGTTACACCGCAACAGCATCAACAGATAGCTGAACTTCTACAATCCTATCAAGATGTGTTAACCGACATTCCAGGTCGCACATCAGTCATTAATCATGACATCACTCTTAATGATGATACTCCAATTCGGGTACATCCATATTCTGTTCCTCTACACTTTCTTACTAAAACTACTAAGGAAGGAACTTGAACAGATGTTATCTTTAGGAATTATCGAAACTAGTAATTCCCCATTTTCTTCTCCATTAGTTATTGTCCGAAAGAAGGACAATAACATTAGACTATGCGTCGACTATAGAAAATTAAATGCACAAACGATAGTTGATAGCGAACCACATCCACTTCTCGATGACTTACTGCCACGTCTATCGACAGCAACTATATTCACTAAGATAGACTTAACTAAAGGTTATTGGCAGATACCACTAACCGAAAAAGCTAAATACTACACAGCGTTTTCAACTCCGCTAGGTCTATACCAGTGGAATGTGATGCCTTTTGGGCTTGTTAACGCTCCAGCTACCTTTGTTCGCATGATGCGACACATTTTTTCAGGTAGACCAGACATTATTACATACATAGATGACATATGCTTATTTAGTTCATCTTTTGAGGAACATGTTTTGGGTCTCGAATACGTTTTGGATACATTAAGAAATAACAATTTAACTGCTAAACCCACAAAATTACAAGTAGCGTTTCACGAAATAACTTTTTTGGGTCACATTATTGGAGCAGGATATATCCGAACACTACCCAGTACAGTTTCAAAAATTTTAAACATTTCCGTTCCTCAAACGAAGAAACAGGTTAGAAGCTTGTTAGGTCTAGTCCAATATTACAGTAGATTCGTACCTAACCTGTCATCCATCACGGCTGTATTGTCCTCATTACTGAGGAAGGACATGCCAGTGAAGGTGACATGGACTAATGAGTGTAATAATGTATACCTTAATATTATTAATATCTTTTCAAACCCACCTATTTTGAGACTTGTTGATGCTTCCAAAAAGTTTATTCTCCGCACAGATGCGAGTAACTACGGAATTGGCGCATGTTTGCTCCAATACCATGACGACATCCTCCATCCAAACTTGTACGTGTCACGAAAACTGAAACCACCAGAAGTGAAAAATACTCTACCGTTGACCGCGAACTTTTAGCCGTCGTGTGGGCGATAACCAAACTTGAGAAATTTCTACTGGGAGCCCCTTTCGTAGTACAAACTGATCAAAGGGCCGTAGCATCACTACGACGGGCGAATCATAAAAGTCCAAAGCTCACCAGATACTCTATTCTCCTTCAACCATTCAACTTTACGATTGAGTACATCTATGGGACAGACAATATCGTCGCAGACGCACTATCTAGAAATCCTTTGGATGTATAGCAATCAACACTGACACTTTTCTAATACGTCAACCGAAATTACGTGTCACAGAAGAATGAATCCTATCGCGAAATTCTTAACATGGAGATAAACCTTTGCTTACAATTCAACTAAATAACTTGTACAGACGATTGCGAAAACGAAATGAACTAAATCAAATGACACTATGGTCGTATTTACACCAGAACTTTGTGTGAATTTCATTTATGACAAAACTATTGGACACATTTCCTTGCATCAAGTGAAAATAATAGAAAACACTATCAAAGTAACTCAGTATGCGACATGAACAATTGTCAATAGCTTCGATTCTCATGAACTGAAACATTTAAATATTTGTTTGTTAATCGGAATTCACAATGATCAAGCCTACGTATGGATCATCATATCCAACTTTCATTAATTTTAGTTAATTACGTTAAAATAATGGAAAATAAAATAAAAAGGTGAGATAAATATGAAAAAAAAATGAAATGAAATTTGAAGATGAAAAAAAAATTTTGAAAGAAAAAAAAAAATAAGATCTCACATGATTCTTAGATAATGTTATTGTATGTAACTATTATGTTTATTAATTAGGTTGATACATTACATACTATATTATTGTTTAAATTAGTTAGATAGGTTTTAACAACTTAATACTACACTTATTTAATTTCCAACACACATAATTAAGTTAAATTTATACATTACTGTCTTTCGCTACTTTATTTTTCATTTATTTATTTTTTCTACTTAACATATCCCTTCAGTTCTCTCACATTAGATTTGCAATAACTTTATTTTGATTACACACTCAATATAATTAATTAATTAAATTTTAACTCGTTAAATTAGTCTGACATGACAGTTCATTGCGACATATTTTAATTTAATTATTTAATAGATATCAACATTAGTCATTTATGTATAACACTTATGTATAATATGATTATTAATATATTAGATGACTGTTACTGAGTCGACATGACCACGACACTGTTCTAGACAGAACATCGTAGTCCATATGCCGCATTGTTGGTTAAATTTTTCGATATTGTTAAATTTTTTTTTTTTTGGTATTCATTCAGATAGGTTTTTGAAAAAAAAAAAAAAAAAAAAAATCTATCTAATAGATTTTTTTTTTTTCCCCCAGTGGACAGGGAATTGTTACGGCAGATTTATTGGCATGGTCTGCTAGAGGTTAACAGCATCTGATTTTAGGGGTTACAACGTGTAATGTAATGTAAAAGTATTATTGGTCTAGTGAACGCTGTGACGTTTCAGCGTTAGTTGTCACGCACGGTGACCAAGAGACGAGACCCTTTTCTAGACGACCGTCGAACCGATAAGACGTGTCCTTGGAATGTTTTATTGCCGGGCTTATATTGCCGCACAATTATAGTACATTAAATAATGGACATGGGTCAGTCCAATGTGATAACGAAGAAAGATGAAGGTACAGGTTAGTAATTGACTAAACCTTGTCAACGTGAATATATAGTCCGCCTTAGTTATTCTAATGCCAGACGCATAATCTCACTGTCGGTGTATTGGATTTTCCAACCACGCGTGCATACAGTTATGCGGTTCTGACTACTATGTTTTCAAGCTAGGAGACAAAGGACTGATTTGTAAAGGAATAATATTTGAAGTATGAACTGCAACTTATTATTTATAATTCTTCATGATGACCATGTGTAAACTGTTCTTGTATGGAATCGATATAATAAATGTTTGTGGACTCGAGAAAGGACTTATCAAATCTATAACGTCAGAATTTGACTGTATGATGAAGTTGTCAATATTATATCCCACCTTCGCGTACTTCACCATCAAGAGCACGATCTCATAATTTACTGAGAAAAGACAATGGATAATTATATGTAAACGTAAATAGAAGAGCCAGTATAAACCAGCCCCATTAACAGTGTTAACGGCAACAGTGAGAAGCCAACGGTAACAGTTTTTTTTTTTTTGCGTTCTTTTGCGTACGCCCGCTAATACTCGAGGCGAAATCTCAGGTTATTATTTTATGTCTAACCTGACATTGATTTTACGTGAGTATCCCTTTATTTCTTGTGCAGAGACAGGTGTCCCTCGCCATTCAGGCAAATACTCGTCGATTTCGGAGGTACCCATTGCAGCTGGGTCGGCTCAGGAGCCGCCAGTCCCTGGTCGACGACACTCCTTCAAATGTCCTCGCCAGGTCTCGAGTTAATCCAGTCCAAATCCCGGTCGACGAAAAATCCTCAAATGCCGTCGCCCGGGTTTGATCCTGTATCACCCGGTCGCCAGAGCGGTGTTCTAACCACTACGCTAGCGCGGCTCCCACTACTGATATAACAAACACTGCTCCAATTACTGATCTGATAAACACTGCTACAACTACTGATGTAACAAACACTGCTACAACTACTGATCTAACAAACACTGCTACAACTACTGATGTAACAAACACTGCTCCAACTACTGATCTGATAAACACAGCTACAACAACTGATCTGACAAAAACTGCTACAACTAATAATCTACCAAACATAGCAGCACTTACATTGCATGTGCCACTCTCTCCAAATCAGATTGTTGAGGCGAATGCGCTGTTTCTGGGACAGATGCAAACCACGAAATTGTTTCCATTTTGGTGATGTGATTTTGCCACTAAATGTAAAAATAAATGCCAAAGAGGAAAATGACAAATGAAGGTAATATCTACCAAAGTTTTTATTACTATACATATATCAGGTACAGAATAAACACTAACATTTCCACAGTAGTGTGTGGGGACAGGGGGAAGAGACTTTGGTGCTTCATTAAACTTTGAGACAAGAAAATGAGAAGCCAACCAAGAATAACTTAATGGAGAATTGTGGAGGCTGAGATGGAAAGCATGAACCAGACAGAAGGGTGACAGTTTGTTGCTGTCACTAGGCATGATGTCCTACATTAAATTGTTGTCTATAATTTTGCATTGTTGCATATCTCGAGTTTCATTTTTACTTTGGCTATCAGAAGGTGGTGATCTGATACCACATCTGCTCCTCTATATACCTTTACATCCTGCAATGATGATCTAAACTTCTTGTTTATGCATATGTGATCAATCTGATTTTCTGTTCTATGGTCTGGTGATATCCATGTTGCCTTGTGTATTCTCTTATGTGGAAACATGCTTCCTCCTATAGCCAGTTGATTTGAAGCACAGAAGTTTGAGAATAGTTCCCCATTTTCATTCATTATTCCTAGCCCCTGTTTTCCCATGACTTCTTCAAAGCCGGTGTTGACTGTACCTATCTTTGCATTCATGTCACTCATCAAAATTGTGATGTCTCTTTACTTTTTCCATAATTTCCTGTAGTCTAGTATAAAATGCTTCTTTCACAGACTCTTCTTTGTCAATAGTTGGTGCATAACATTGGATGACATTTACATTTATTTTCTTTTTAGCTGTTTTAAAAGTAGCTGTTATTATTCTGGGTCCAACAGCTTCCTATTCAATGAGTGCTTTCTGTGCTTCTTTAGATATCATAAGAGCTACCCCTTCACTGTGGTGTGAACTTTCGTTTTCATGTCCTGAGGACAGCACCAATTCACCTGACGAGTTTCTTCTTGTCTACCCCCTTCCACTCCCAAAGGAGCATAGGCCTTCAACAAACACATGCAAAGTCCTCCTGTCACGTGCCATCATCAAGTTCTTTCCACGTTCTCCTCATCATTTTCACCTCTGTTTCCAGCTCTCTTCTCCATGTGCTTCTTGGTCTACCTCTGCCTCTCTTGCCCTGGGGGTTCCAGAACAAGGACTGCCTTGTAATGCTATCAACAGGTTTCCTCAGTGTGTGTCCTATCCATCGCCTTCTTCTCATCTCTTGTTCCACTGGCACTTGTCTCGTTCTTGTCCTCAGTTCCACGTTGGTAACCTTATCATGCCATTTTAACCCCTCTATTCTACGCAAGCACCCATTTATGAAAGTCTGTAGCTTTTTGGTTGTTGTCTTTGTTGTTCTCCATGTCTCAGAGCCATACAACAGGACTGACTTCACATTTGAGTTGAAGATTCTTATTTTCGTGTTGGATCCTATTTCTCTTGATCTCCATATATTTCCCAATGCAATGAAAGCTCCTCCTGCTTTTTGTATTCTTAGTTTGATATCACTGTCTGTCCCTCCAACTTTGTCTATATTGCTGCCAAGATATGTGTACGATTCTACATCTTGTATTGGTGCTTCTTCAAGTTCAACCCTGTTATCATTACCTGCATTTATTCTCATTATTTTTGTCGTTTCCCTGTGTATTTTCAGACCCAATTGCTGTGACCTCTCATCGAGTGTTTTCAATTTGTCCTGCAATCTGATTACGGTTATGGGACATAAGAGCCAGGTCATCAGAAAAATCTAGATCATCCAACTGCTTAGTCAGAGTCCACTGGATTCCATTTCTGCTGTGTGTTGTCGATGATCTCATAACCCAGTCTATTGCTAGTAAGAAAAGAAATGGAGACAAGAGGCATCCCTGTCACTCTCCTGTTCTTATCCCAAATGGTTCTGTAAGCTGTCCTTCGTGAAGAACTCTGCATGTCATGTCTTCATATGTTTTCTTTATTAATGATCTTCAGGGGAACTCCATAATGCTAATCAATTTCCAAAGTGATTCTGTCTACTGTCAAATGCCTTTTTGTAGTCCACAAATCTGATGTATAGTGGTGAATTCCATTCCAGACTTTTTTCAACTATTTTTCTCAAAGTGGCTATCTGGTCTGTACATGATCTGTGTTGTCGAAAACCTGCTTGTTAATCTCTCAGTTTCTTGTCTATGGACTCTTTTAATCTCTCAAGGATAATCCTGTTTAATACTTTTCCTGGCACTGATAGTAACATTATTCCTCTATAATTTGTGCACTCTTGTAAATTTCCCTTCTTAGGCAACCAGATATCCTTCCTTCCATTCTGCTGGTATCTCTTCCTTTTCCCAAACTTTACCAAGTAATTTATATAACATCTCTGTAGCCGTGTCGATATCTGCTTTGATGGCCTCTGCTGGAATGCCATCTGGTCCAGACGCTTTTCCATCTCTTAGAAGCTTTATGGCTTTCTTTATTTCTTCCTGCGTTGGTCTTTCACCATTAATGTGTAGCTCTTCTTCTGCTGGCTGGATGTCCAGGAGGTTTTGTGGAGCTGGTCTATTGAGAAGGTCCTCAAAATATTCTGTCCCCCTCTTCATTTGCTCTTGTATATTGCTGAGCAGTTTTCCATTCTTGTCTTTTATGAGGCAACTTGTTTGCTTGAATTTCCCTGTCAGCTTCTTTGTGCTGCTATACAGTTCTCTCATATTTCCTTTGGCTGCAGCATCTTCTGCTTCTCTTGCCAACTCCTCAATATACATCCTCTTGTCTCTTTTGATACTTCTTTGTTTACTTCTGTGTACACTTCTTGAGCCTTAGCTTTGGAACTTCTGGTTTTTCTTGTGTTTAAATCTGCTTTCTTATTTTTTCTGTCTTTTATCTTATTGATGTTTTCTGTTGTTATCCATGCTTTTTGTTGTCGTTCCCTTTTCCCCAGTATTTCTTCACGTCTCATTCCATACAGTTTTGATTTGCTGCCAATAGTCTTCTGCATTCTCTACATCTTCCAGCTGTTGGAGCACTTAGAATTTGTTGGATATTGTGACCGCAAATTTGTCTCTTGTTTCTTGATTTCTTAGATGTCCTGCATTAAATTGTTGTCTATAATTTTGCATTGTTGCATATCTCTTGAGTTTCATTTTTACTTTGGCTATCATAAGGTGGTGATCTGATGCCGCATCTGCTCCTCTATATACCTTTACATCCTGCAATGATGATCTAAACTTCTTGTTTATGCATATATGATCAATCTGATTTTCTGTTCTATGGTCTGGTGTTATCCATGTTGCCTTGTATATTCCTCCTATAGCCAGTTGATTTGAAGCACAGAAGTTTGAGAATAGTTCCCCATTTTCATTTCATAGTGACGTTGAGTAAAAAAAATAAAGGAAGAAAAAAATAAGAAAGAAGTAAACGTCGACTTGGTCGTTTAATGTCTGAACATTCCAGGTGCCAAATCTGGAAGTTCTCCTAGAAGAAAGAAGGTTAGTCAGTAACACAGACTCCTTTCGGCTTTCTCTGTGTTGCATCATACGCCTCCCTGCGAGAGGACCTTCCCCTGTCTTGGATGAATGTGTTTTATTTTCCTTAATTGACTTGTCCATGTTTGTTGAAGTTTTTTGTGGTTTAAATTTTTTACAGGATGGGGTAATTAGCCCCATGCCCAACCTTCCTTAGTCGCTTTCTACGACATGCATGGCAGGGAACAGTGTTACTATTCTTTGCTCCCCTTTCGGGCCCCCGGTAACACATGGGTGATATTTGTACAAGCATAATGACTAATAATATCATCATTTTCCTTGTTTACTCTTTATGCAGCATGATGCAACAACTGTGGCTTGTCCTGTGTAAGAAATATACACCAAAGCATCCACATGCAGCAGTGGATCCTGTAGCAATTGGTTATACATAATCAGGTTACCAGACTCGTGAACAACCTCATGTTCATTCCCTTTAATAACAAACATACCTAAGAACCAGTGGCCCAGTGTAGTTCCTGGGGGCCTCTGCAAGAGACAAAGAAAAGAATATGGCTACTGAATACGTCTAACATTTCACTCCTCTACGGCAGTATCTGCTTAGGGACTACCTACCTACCTACCTACCCTCAGGCATTTCACACAAGGCAACTAATATAAGGTTGTGCATGGGACTGACAACCACATCACTTAAAATATACTGCAGCGACAACCACTGCTGCAAGAGCATCTAAATGCTTGGTGCAGGTTTCCAGCTGCAGGGTTGCTCTATGCTCCGTAAGGAGCACAAAAGAAACATGAAAATAGGGAGCAGTAGCACTATTCTTTGTTTTCTCTGAGACATATGGGAACGACACTGGGTAACTAATAATATATTACACCAGTATTAGCCCAATGTTCCATGAGGAGCATGTGATAGATGATGATCACCTTGGGTCTCTTATATGTATGGTGTGAGAGTTTAATGTATACAGTGACAAATGGTTGTGATCCATCTGTTTGCACACATACTGATATTTACTAAGCATCTCTCATTTCTAAGACATTTAATTCTCCTTGTGAAATTTAAAACATTGACTGCCTTCACTATCTCTTCATCTCAAGACTTAAATAAACTACCATATTTTATTAGGCCAGCAGCTGTGATATAATATTGAAATAACAATTCTGTGAATGCAAGCACAGCTATTTAGAATGCTCATTAGCAACTGTACTGACATTATCAAAGTGTTTACTTCCAGCCAAAGCCGACTACTGGCAGTGATGTCACCAAGGTAAAGGTAGTCCCATAGCAGATACTGCGTTAGGGGAGTGAATTGTTAAGAGACTTCACCATACTAGGTCCAGCATCGAGAGGTGAGATGACAAGTTCCCTTCCTCGCTGCCTTTTCCATCCCTAGATCAAAGAGCATAAGTCAGGTACCCATTTACAGCTGGGTAGACTGGAGTGTGTCTGTACCGTGATTCAAACCCGGCACCTTTGCCATGAGAGACCAGCGCTCTAACCACTCTGTCAATCAGACGCTCAAAAGCACACCAAAGTACAAGATAAAATGTCATACTCAGGACACAAGTAAATTCTGCCCAGAGATGCCACTTTACACAACCAGCTATTGAGCTCTAACTAATGGCACTGCAATTAGCTCTTCCCACCCCTTTCAAATTTTAATGTCAAGGAATAAACTAATTCATAGAAAAGAAGGATTGAAGTGGTATGACAAGATCACTAATGTAGAACAGATTACAAGAACTAGACAAACACCAATGGAACAAGTGATGAGTAGAATACACTGGAGATGTGTAGGACACACATTGAGAAAACCTGTTGATCACATTACCAAGCAGTCCTTGTTCTGGAATCCCCAGGGTAAGAGAGGTACAGGAAGACCAAAAAACACATGAAGAAGAGAACTGGAGACAGACATGAAGAAGACCTTCAGCTGATGGCACAGGACAGGAAGACTTGGCATAAGTATGTTGAGGGGCCCATGCTCTGTGGAAGTTCAAACTAATTATCAAAACAAGCACAACCACAGAAATCTATATCATGTGACAAGGGGATAATAATCTCTATGACAAACAAAAGACTTGTTTAAATGACATAAACTGTAAGCCAGCAAACAAATAACAGACACATATTAAATTAATCTTGGACACAGAAAAACAGAGATAACAGACCACAAAGACTTCAAATTTTATTAACAAAGTTGTATTTTCACATGTTCAACTGTCTCTCACAAACTTTCAATTAGCTGCTAGGGATTGTTGAATAATTATCTTAATATGCATTGACGTTTGCATGCAAATGGTATCCAAAACCAAATTAGCCATTATTTTTTTCATCCTTGCATATTCAGCAGTCTTTTTCTCTGCAAATACTAAAAAAATGTAAGAACAAAAAAAATAAAATTCTGCTATGCGGTTGAAAAGATTATAAATGGCTTTAATGTAGGCTACAAGGGTAAAAGTGATGCAACATGGTTAAAACAAGAGTTGACATGTGCTAAAGTTACTCTCCCACTTGCATTAACACTAGAACAGAATTACACTATAATGCCGCTCTTATTAAAAACCCTACATAAAGCATTATGAATGTTATCTATTTCAGCCTGAGCTAAATTTAGGTCACAGTGATAACTTATCTCTCCAATGTCTCATTACATTTCCCAGTCTGTAGGCATATAGGCCTAGTATACTTTAAAAACTGATAAACAGGTCACGTCTCATCTCTACAATGCACTTTCCTTGCCACTACTTGCTAGAAATATTTGACTGTATTATTTAGGTAATATTCAGTTATTTTGTTGCCCTTTCTCTAAAGACTTCATCGAGAACAAAATCTAGGCCTATGGTTACTAGGATCGAGGCTATAATTGCACTTAAATCAGAACATGACCAATATGTAGCCTATTATAATCTTTAAATTCTTGTATAATAATTCTGAATGACTAACAGAATTATACTCTTAGACGTCGACTCAGAACTTTCTTCCAGACGATGTTGACATTTGTTGCTTCTGACACATTTTCTATGTTACGTAAACTGTGAACAATAGTAAACAATAAATTTTTTCGCACCTGTACGCTAATGTCATGCACTCGAACAGCTTCGTCAGAGAAGCATCAATGCTAACAGGCTGACTATTCGGATCTGAGAAGTTATACGTCGTCTTCGTTTCTCTGTTTGCGGTAAAAAAGTCAAATCCTTTAGGGTCATCGTTGAATGGGGAGGTGACTTCCTCCTCATCTTCGTCGTTATTTGCATCATGGACACGACTAACCATAAAATGGCCACTATGGATAGTAGTTTTACTCCCCGAATCCAAAGGAGGCCGTTCTTCTTTGATATCCACCATACTGTGGTGGGAATAAAGTGGTCGCATGTCATCAATAGCCATCATTGTGAATTTTAAGCAAAACTACACACAAACATTCCTTCACTTATTTAGTCCAAGAACACCACAACACCGACACACACCAGTTATGTTCGCCAGAAAAAGGCAACTATACTACGTCACGACAGTAGTGCGTGGACACAGATTCTGACCAATCAATGCGCTAAACAACTGATCCATCAAGGTGATAGTTCAAGGACGTTACGGGAACTAACTGCCAAACTATTTGTCTTGTAAACAAGGATAGCTGTATGCCTTTAATGTATTTAAAGAACCGAAAGACGTTCTCAATAACTCAGGACAGGTATTTTGCTGTACAGGTGAATAATGATAGGTCAGAAATATATGAACAACAGAATGGGATTCCTCAGGGATCAGTGATTTCTCCTTCAATATTTACTATAGAATAATTTAGCAGATGAATTTAATGACATTAAGAATGCAGTATCACAATTTGCAGATGACTGCCATTTGGTGATCTGGAAAAAACTTGGACCATGTTTACCAAAAACTACAAAAACAAATAGACAAAGTTTCAGAGTGGATGAAAAGTTGGGGCTTCCAAATTAATGTAAAAACATATAGACTTCTTCTTCTTCTTCTTGCGATCGCATCTTTGATGATTACACCGTCAGACGAGTTCTCATGATGAATTCGACTGTTGTTTGAAGTTCCTCTTTAACTCCATATAGCTTTGAGTTTAGTGTTGAGTCATTGGGCCAGTATATCTTTCTTAACTGGTCATACAGAGGACAGTCCTGTAGAACATGCTCAGCAGTTTGTTCGTTTAATCCACATGTGCACAGTGGTGAAGCAGACAATCGTAGCTTGTGCATGTGTTTATTCAGTTTGTTATGCCCTGTCCTGAGTCGAAAAATAGTTATCTGTCCCTGCCGGTCGAGAGTGTGATAGTCGTCTTTGGGTTGGTTCTGTTCTCTTCTGATAGTCTGGATAGCTCTCTTTTTCTCAAAGTATGTGACTTCATTATCTTCTTGTTCACATTCTCCTCCCTTTTTTGCAAGTTTATCTGCCCTTTTCATTTCGGGTACACCACAATGAGATGGTACCCACTGAAGTATGGTTCTCTTTTTGGCAGCTACCTTGTTTAGTTCATTTCTCAGATGCGGGAGTTTACCACCCTTGAGAGCTTGCAGGACAGACAGTGCATCTGTGAGGATGACTACCTGGTGGCAGTCAGAGTTGGTGTTATAAATCATATTTGCAGCTTGCTCTAGAGCTTGAACCTCAGCTGTATAGTTGGAACAGAATTTACCAGTGGGAATGTGCCTAGTCTCATAGTGGTTGTCAGGATATGAGATAAAGATACCGGCACCTCCATTCCTAACAGCATTAGTTGCTGATCCATCTGTATAGGCATGTATCCATGATTGATCGGGATAGCTTTCTTGGATCATACTCAATGTAGCAGTTCGTTTTTGCAGATCATTATACTCACATCCACTTGTGAGACCACTGACTGATGTATTAATTTGGAGGGCACTGCTGGCCTGCTCCCATGGTACAGGGTATAGGGTGGGCTTCAGTGGTGTTGTCTTCATGGATAGGTCTTCTTGATGCTGTCTTATAAGTCTTTTCCCCCGATGCACAAAGCTGCTACGCTTTAGACGTCCCAATGCCAGATCATCTAGTCTTGCCTTCATTGGGTGCATTGGCATACTGTTGTACTTTTCCATCTGGATCATGGTTTTTGTGTCTCTTCTATGGGACAATGTCTGTAATCCAGCAACCTTCTGCATCTCTGTTATTGGTGTAGTTTTCATGGCTCCTGTAATGAGCCTGAGAGCTTGATTTTGCACCTTGTCCAAAGACTGCAGATGTGAGTTAGCAGCTGATGACCATGCTGCTGAGCTAAACTCTAAGTGTGGTCTTATTACTCCATTATAAATCTTCTTTAGATTTCGTTCATTTGCTCCCCAGTTGGTACCTGCTAATTTTCTGAGTATGCCTAGTCGTCTTCGGGCCTTTCCTTCTGCGTTTTCAATATGCTTATTCCATGTAAGCCTTTGGTCAAATGTCACCCCAAGATAGGTGGGGTAGCTTTCTTCCTTGATCACGGTTGTCCCTAGGTGTATGTTAGCTGATTTGTCCTTGGGGGCGAGGGAGAACAGTGTTGTGGAGGTTTTGTCTGTGTTTATTGTGATAAGCCATTTCTCTGCCCATGACACTAGCATGTCTGCTGCCCGCTGCATTCTATAATTTGCTGTGGTGACATTTTCATCAGCGCACCAGAGTACTAGGTCATCTGCATATAAGGCAGCTTTAACTCCTGCAGGGAGATCTTTCACCAGGTCATTGATGTAAACAAGGAAGAGTGTTGGGGAAATTACTCCTCCTTGAGGTACCCCCTGATGGAGCAACACTTTTCTGCTCTGCAGACCGTCAAGAGTGACTCTAGTTCTCCTGTTATGCAAGTATGACTGGATCCATTTCATCATGTTGCCTTGGATTCCACTTCTCCTAAGTTTTGCAATGAGGCCATCTTTCCACACCTTGTCAAAGGCCTGCTTGAAGTCGACCCAGATCGTTAGGACCTTTTTCTTTTCCTGGAAGGCATCTTCTATTGCTTGAGACAAGTAAGTAACTTGGTCTTCTATACTGTAGCATTCTCTAAATCCAGCTTGTTCCGGCACCAGGATCTGCTCAGACTCTAAATACCATTTCAATCTGTGGTTGACTATTCGCTCCATAGTCTTCCCAACACAGCTTGTGAGACTGATTGGCCGGTAACTTGCAGCCTCGGTCTTACATTTCCCTTTCTTTAGTATGGGTATTGTGTTGGCTTCTCTCCATACTTGGGGTACCGTTCCTTTCAACCAGCTGTGGTTGAATATCTCAAGCAGTTTTGTCTTTGCTGCTGAGCTCAGATTTACTAGCATTTCGTTGCTGATTTTGTCTGGGCCGGGTGACTTTTGAAACTTAGGCTTGGAAATAGCCTTCTGTAGTTCTCCTAGTGTGATGGGTTCCCTCATTGGGGCAGGAGTATCTGTCTGTCCCATGGTTGCCAGTATTTCTTTTCTTATCTCTCTCTGATGATCTATGTTAATGGGTAAGTTGCTTTCTGAACTGTATCTTCTAGCAAACAAGTCTGCAGCTTGTTTTCCTCTGAAAAGTTTGCCACCTTCATCCAATGTGATAGTCTGCCTAGGTGAGGAACGCTCTTCATTTAGAGACTTGACTAATCTCCAAAGTTTCCTGCCATCTTTCTCAAGGTTCAGCGATGCCGTTTTAGTTCTCCAGCTTTTCCGTTTTTCTTCTAGCTTTGTTCTCTGAAACTCTGCTACAGCCTTTTTCCATTTGTTGTGAGTTTCAAGTGAAGGCTGAGACTCTGCGTCCTTTCTAGCCCTGTCCATAGCTTCCTGACGTTCTTGGAGTGTGCTGGACCAGTATGGTATGTAGTTACGCCGGCATCCTTTGGGAATGGTTTCTTTTGCAGCTTGTAGTATGCATCTGTTGAAGTCTTTTACCACTTCATTAATGTCTCTGTTCTGTACTTTGAGGGTAGACAGCAGCGTGTTCACCTGATGCCTGAATAAACCCCAGTTGCCTTTTTTTGTAGTTCCATCTTGTAATGGCTGGGCCTGTACTAAGAGTTGCACTCTGGACAGTAAGAAAGATTGGGCGATGGTCGCTTCCCCCTAGTTGGTCTCCTACTTCTCTACTAATAGATCCAGCTATATCTGGTGTGGAGAAGGCAAGATCTGGTGTTGAAGTTGTGTGCCATCCTCTGGAGTAGAAGGTAGGAGTATCTGTGGCATTATTGACTAGGATTAGGGAGTGATCATCTTGCCAAGTTTCAACCTCTTCACCTCTGTGATCCAGATGGTTATAGCCCCAGCTCTGGGAGTGGCTATTAAAGTCTCCAACTGCTATAAAGTTGGTGGCTGGTACCTGTATAGAGCTGAGACTCAGGGGTTTGTTGTTCGGACAGTAATAGTTCAGGAGTTCTATTTCCATCTTGTCTACCTTTATCTGCAACAGCTGATATTCTGCTCCATCCATGAAGGTTTTCCTTTCGTGTGCAGGAATGTTATTCCTTACAAGAGTAAGTACTCCTCCTTTTCGTCTATCTTTTCTGTCGGATCTGAAGCATTGATATCCCCTTATTTTAAAGGTTTGATCTGCTTTCAAGTGAGTCTCTTGGATACAGCAAACACTGACTTGCTTCTCATACAAGATGTTTTCCAGCTCTGTCTTTTTGCTGTATCCAGCCTGCTTGCTGTTCACTCCCTCTGCATTCCAGTGCATCATGACAAGTGGCACTCTGGGTTTCTCTTTTTCTGTTTTGTTTTGGTCAGTAGTTCTCCTCCGCCGTCTGCTGACTCCACAAGATGGTCTAGAGGGTCCTCCAGTAGCTGAGGGTGGGCTCTGTCGAGGCTCAGAGCCCGGCACTGCACCTGCCTGGTGGAGCTCCACAGGGCGAGCACCAGTACGAGATTTATTTGACGTGTGTACTCTCCATAGAAAAAAAAAAAAGCGAGTTGCGTGATACTGTGGTTTCCGGTGCGCCTTCTGGCCCAGTATCTATGACTTTAGCACCTGTTCAACGGGAGAGTGGGCTCATCCCTAATCTGTTTATGTTCCCAGTAGTAGACTATTCGCAAGCAGCCTGGGGGTGTCACTGCTCTGCGCGGACCTTGTTTACCGAGGCGGCGTCCGAGCTCGTATGGTGAAAATATGGTTGCATTATCTTCAAAATAGCCCTGTCTTTCCTGCCATCCTGCAACTTTGAGTTAGGGAGTTCTGAGCTCCAGTCTCTTTCCCAGGCATTTTATCCTGGCCTGGCACGCATACAGAGGACCCCACTTCTGGTTCTAAGTTAGCAGTTGGGGATAGGTGGGGTAGCACACTGTGCATTCCCCGTCATCCAGGGGGCTCTCCAACTATGCAGAGCTTGCACAATGCTGTGCTCTGGTTCTGGGCTCACCCAAGGAATCCTCACGTCCTGCACAGAGCCACTTCCAGATACCCACCACCTGCCAACCCCCCATTGTAGAAATCTCCTGCATGCGGCCATCCAGTCAAGAGCCAGTATTAAGTCTGGTGCCCAAGTGATCCCCCCAAGCTCAGTGTGCAATTCTGGGTTCTCATCATGCTGCAACACAGGGGGGATTGTGATGCTCAGCCATCTCTCTCAACTCTGCACCGATAAGTGACATCGGGGACTTAACTGTGTCTCAGTACTGGGAGGCCCCGTTTCCGGGTACACCACACACAGCCAATTGAGGCAACGGTCGCCGTGGGCGTGTCTTCAGTGGGGAAGTTGTGGAGTCTTCCTGTCCATGTTCTTGCACATCCTAACACTGCCCGCAAGACATCGGAGGTTTGGAGAGTGGCCTTCTCTGACATATAGACAATTTAGTAGAAAGCTGTAGGGGTCCCCTAAATATACTAAGGATTGTAAAAGGTAATGGATGGGGGGCCAGCAATAAAATAATGCTTATGTTCTACAAGTCTTTCATCAGGGGGAAACTGGATTATGCCAGCAGTTTATGACTCAGCTGCAGCTTCTAACAAAGCAAAACTGGACAGGATTCAAAATGCAGCCATGAGAACCATTACAGGTGCATTTATATCAACACCATTAGAAGCGCTAAAAGTAGCTCTTGACATACCACCCCTTGGTCTAAGACGGAAAGAACTAAGATTAAATTATTGGAGTAAAGTAGCACAAGAAGTGACCCACCCAGCACATAAAGCATTTGTCAAAAACCAACCAAGTGTATGGGACGTCCCCTTAAACAAAGATAGATATCCAACAGGGTGGAGAACTATAGAAGATCTAACGCAGCTCAAAGAACTATCAAACACAATTAAAAATAGTAATAAATATAGAAGCAAAATACCACCTTGGGAACTAAAAACACCAATCATAGACTACTCACTTACTGAAAAGATCAAACAAAACATAGAAGATAAGGAAGCCAAAATGATAAGTAGAAAGGTCATAGATCAACTAACTAAACAAAGTCTGGCCGTCTACACTGATGGATCCAAGGGTGATAGTGGGAAACTAGGTGCAGGAGTTGTAATACCGCAGTGGGGAATTTAAAAAAGCTACAGTGTAACTGAAGGGGCTTTGATTTTTACCACAGAGATGGTAGCAATTTTAAAAAGTTTAGAAATAATTGAACATAACCCACCAGAAGCTGTTACGATATTTACAGACTCCCTATCATCACTACAAGCACTAGAACACCCAGGTAAATGTAGCCGGCCAGACATAAAGGAAGAAATTCTAGCAATAAATACATCACTAGGGAACAGAGGATGTAGTGTGAGGCTAGTGTGGGTTCCAGCACACATAGGTATTGCTGGTAACGAGTTGGCAGATCAGAATGCCAAGAATGGAAGAATGAGTAAAAACAAAATAAGAGCAGGACTGGGAAGGTCGGAGATCAAGAGCCAAGTGAAGCTAACTATAAACGAGGAATGGAAGACAACATGGAAGAACAGTAGAAAAGGCAGACACGCGTTCAAACTGCTGAAAGAACCAACAAGGACATGCCAGGTCAGAGAAGAATTAAAGATACCATCGAACAGAAAACTGTGGCGTCTCCATCTCGGTGCAGCATACTTTATGATAGAGGAACCTCACTACCAAGAATGTCAGGAAGAGAATGACATAGACAACTACCTGATCCACTAAAAAGTACGAACAACAAAGGCTAGCATTAAAAACTTACTATAGAAGTCACAATATAGGCATGACAGGTGATAAGGTTTTAAGTATAGATGCCCCAGGAGATGCCCAATCAATACTTAAAAGATATATACATAAAACAAAGGAAAACATATAAGGTTAGTAACAAAACAAAAAAAACAAAAAAAAATACTAACTACTCATAGGACAAGGAAAGACAACAAGGTATTAAATAAAAAAAAACAACAACTCAAAAAGAACAAATACTAATACAAAGTAAAACTAAGTGTAAAGGACAATAGTTATCAAGAAACAATACAAAAGAGAAAATAAAATGGACAAATACTAATATAAATTAAAATCAGCAACTGCTAAAGACAATAGCTATTTAAATTGAATACAAAATTAAAAAATAAAATGACACTAAATACCCCAATTATAATCAAACTTCAGGTTGAACAGGGTAGACCAAGATGGAACGAGAAGAGGCAATAACGGTCAGCTGTTAAGTGCCTGCTCTCCACCCATCACCTCATCAAAACAACAACAACTGTCCGATATAACCATTAAAGGTCAGAAAATGTGTACATCCTTAACAACAAGATTTCTGGGCATAACTTTAGATAAACAACTCAATTATAATAAACATATAGACAATTTAGTAGAAAGCTGTAGGGGACCCCTAAATATACTAAGGATAGTAAACGGTAATGGATAGGGGGCCAGCAATAAAATAATGCTTATGTTCTACAAGTCTTTCATCAGGGGAAAACTGGATTATGCCAGCATAGTCTATGACTCAGCTGCAGCTTCTAACAAAGCAAAACTGGACAGGATTCAAAATGCAGCCATGAGAACCATTACAGATGCATTTATATCAACACCAGTAGAAGCGCTAGAAGTAGCTCTTGACATACCACCCCTTGGTCTAAGACGGAAAAAACTAAGATTAAATTATTGGAGTAAAGTATCACAAGAAGTGACCCACCCAGCACATAAAGCATTTGTCAAAAACCAACCAAGTGTATGGGACATCCCCTTAAACAAAGATAGATATCCAACAGGGTGGAGAACTATAGAAGATCTAACGCAGCTCAAAGAACTATCAAACACAATTAAAAATAGTAATAAATATAGAAGCAAAATACCACCCTGGGAACTAAAAACACCAATCATAGACTACTCACTTACTGAAAAGATCAAACAAAACATAGAAGATAAGGAAGCCAAAATGATAAGTAGAAAGTTCATAGATCAACTAACTAAACAAAGTCTGGCCGTCTACACTGATGGATCCAAGGGTGATAGTGGGCAACTAGGTGCCGGAGGTGTAATACCACAATGGGGAATAAAAAGAGCTACATTGTAACTGAAGGGGCTTCGATTTTTACCGCAGAGATGGTAGCAATTCTTAAAAGTTTAGAAATAATCAAAGATAACCCACCAGAAGCTGTTACGATATTTACAAACTCACAATCATCACTACAAGCACTAGAACACCCAGGTAAATGTAGCCGGCCAGACATAAAGGAAGAAATTCTAGCAATTAATACATCACTAGGGAACAGAGGATGTAGTGTGAGGCTAGTGTGGGTTCCAGCACACATAGGTATTGCTGGTAACGAACTGGCAGATCAGAACGCCAAGAATGGAAGAACTAGTAAAAACAATATCAGAGCAGGACTGGGAAGGTCGGAGATCAAGAGCCAAGTGAAGATAACTATAAACGAGGAATGGAAGACAACATGGAAGAAAAGTAGAAAAGGTAGACACGCGTTCAAACTGCTGAAAGAACCAACAAGGACGTGCCAGGTCAGAGAAGAATTAAAGATAACATCCTGTGGCGTCTCCGTCTCGGTGCAGCATACTTTATGATAGAAGAACCACACTGCTAAGAATGTCAGGAAGAGAATGACATAGACCACTACCTGATCCACTGTAAAAAGTATGAACAACAAAGGCTTGAATTAAAAACTTACTATAGAAATCACAATATAGACTTGACAGGTGATAAGGTTTTAAGTATAGATGCCCCAAGAGATGCCCAATCAATACTTAAAAGATATATACATAAAACAAAGGAAAACATATAAGGTTAGTAAAACACACAAACAAAAAAACACCCAAAAAAAATACTAACTACTCATAGGACAAGGAAAGACAACAAGGTATTAAATAAAAAAAAACAACAACTCAAAAAGAACAAATACTAATACAAAGTAAAACTAAGTGTAAAGGACAATAGTTATCAAGAAACAATACAAAAGAGAAAATAAAATGGACAAATACTAATATAAATTAAAATCAGCAACTGCTAAAGACAATAGCTATTTAAATTGAATACAAAATTAAAAAATAAAATGACACTAAATACCCCAATTATAATCAAACTTCAGGTTGAACAGGGTAGACCAAGATGGAACGAGAAGAGGCTATAACAGGCAGCTGTTAAGTGCCCGCTCTCCACCCATCACCTCATCAAAACAACAACAAACAACTCAATAACTCGCACAAGATCTATTTCACGTACCATGCTTGGTTTTAGAGTCAACGAAGAAACTGGGAAAGACTACATTGACTGTTGGAGAAACATATGAAATGGGGAAAGACTAAAAACCGGCTTGGCACTCTGTAAGCTTTAAACATTTTTGCTTCGCAACCCATAAAGAGCCACCCCCTTCCCAAGGATTCAAGTTTTTGTGTGTGTGTTAAACAACGGGGGGGGAGGGGGGGGGGGGGGGGGGGGCGGCGGCGGGGGGAGATAGAACGATGAATCTACATGTGACCACATTAATTGACCAGACCGGCTTATTAGACTGCTTTCTGAACAACGGCTGTATTTCCATGTATCTGTGGTAGGACATTCTCTAAATATAAAGGCATGAAAGTTCATAGGAAAAAGGGGGTGATGGAGTTCTTTACCAGTGAATCAACAGCAATGTTCCTTTAGATAAGGGTGTACAAATGATTTAGCATTCATGGCGGATCCTACATTTGGCACCTATACTCCGTTAATAAACATACAGAAACAAAATATTATGCTTGCAAGTAGATCTACTACAAACGGTTGAATGCGAATAGAAAATCAGGTCTACGGTGGTAAAAACATACTTTCTAAATAACTTGAACAGTCAACACATTTCAAGTCAATACAAACCGTTCTTTATAGCACAAGCGAATGGAAAATTACAGCTGACCAGCCTGGGCGAGGATTAAAAAGTCTCAACAAAAACGATCAGATATCACACTGCTATCCCCTTCATCACATCAGATTATAATGATAAAGCTGAAAGTCCCATCGACATAAACAAATTTAATAATATTTTTTTTTTTTTTTGGAAGACGAAAAGTATCCTGTTCAACCTCTTCTGTGTTATAAGTGTCTCTACTTTAAGATAGATGTGTGCCGTTGCCGGCTCTGTTCAATCTGTACAGTGAAAATATAATGAGATCTCTAGAGGACATGCCAGTGGAACAAGTGTTGAGAATAGATAGACCTAGAGCAGCGGTTCTTAACCGTTTCTTTACCACTGACCCCCTTTAAATATCTTTTGTTGCCGCGAACCACCAAGACTCAACTCAAGGTATAAAATCCTAAAGTGCATTAAATATTTATTTAAAGTTGCTCATCGAGGGTCTTCAAATTTGGAGAGAAGGGAGAAATAAGTAAATGCACACACTCCTATTATAATATTTTTATTGGAATGATTCCATACAAATTTAAAATAATACCTGAACACCGAACCATGGCCTAATGTTACTTTTTAATTAATTAATTAATGAGAAGGCTGGTGCTACATTTCACTTACAAGCCTTTGTTATATCGGGCTTAATAGCTGAAACTTGTATTCTGAGTTCTGACTACGTTTTTCCAACAGTTTCTATACTTATTTTAAGATAAACGAGAGCAGAGAATGATTTTTTCCACACAAGTATGTCTTTACGAAAGGCATCAATACTTTCATAGCCATCTTCGATAGTTCCGGAAAATCTGCTTGTAAGTGAGCCCAGAAATTTGGAAGGGACTGTTCCTTGAACTGCAATTTCAGAGCACCATCCGTGGATATTTCTATGAGCTTGTCTTCCTCTGCTGCTGTGAGCCCCTCTAGTTCATACACATCTACTAAACATGGATCTCTAATCCAGTTTTTGCTTGCATGAGGAACAGGAAAATATTCACGGGAACTATGCTGCAAATCTTTCAAATGTCGTGCGTGTCACGGATTGCCTCCCCTGCTTTGCAGTAGTGGTCCAACAGTGGATATATATATACAAGGGGATTGGCATAAGTCTTGGGCCTGACCATGAAGGAGTCACAGGAGGAAGATGAAACTTGGCACATTTAAAGTTCATCATATTTGCACTGAATGTGTGAAGTACGCGTTTGTTTCTTCAATGGGTTTTTCCGCTACGATGCACGGCGCAATGTACCCTATTGACCGGATCTGCTGCTCCAAAGATTTGACAAAACAATGGAAAAGAAGGAGGCCAGAGCTGTGATAAAATTTTTGATGTTTCAAGGAAAAACACCTACAGAAATACACAGGGAGATGGAACCAGTGTTTCGTGATTCTTGTCCTTCATATACTTCGGTAAAAAACTGGTGTCAACAGTTTAAGTGCGGCCGCTCAAATGTTGCTGATCTGCCAAAATCTGGTAGACCAGCCTCAGAGTGCAATGATGAAAATGCAACAAAAGTGAAGTAAATCATTGACCAGGATCGAAAAATGACAATTGTGGAGATAGCTAGTCGAGTAAAACTAAATTAAAGAACAGTTTATAGAATTTTACACAACAGACTGAACATGAGAAAAGTGTGTGCACACTGGGTTCCGCGACTGTTGACACGTGAACAGAAGCAAACGAGGGTAAATTGCTGTCAACAGTTGCTCAAAAAGTGTCAGTCAAAACATTTTTTGGAGACCATGGTGACAGTAGATGAGACTTGGGTACACCATTATGACCCCGAATCCAAAATTGCCAGCATGCAATGGAAAAACCCGGGCTCCCCAACACCTGTCAAGCCGAGAGCGCAGAAAACTGCAGGAAATGTGATGCTGACTGTTTTTTGGGACGGCAAAGGTGTCCTTTTGAAAGATTATCTGCCTCGTGGCAACACAGTTAATGGACAGTACTATGCAGATCTTCTCACCAAACTAAGAAAGGTTGTGACCAGGAAACGAGGGATAACGCGCACTCAAAATCTTCCTTTGCTTCAAGACAACGCGCCCTCTCACAAAGCACGGCTTGTGCAGCTAGCAGCCGACGATTTGAATATTGAAATTCTTCCACACCCACCATATTCTCCAGATTTGGCTCCATCAGACTTTTTTCTACTCCCAAATCTTAAAAAACAGCTAAAAGGAAATCATTTTGACAGCGATGAAGAGGTTATACTGGCATGTGATGACTTGTTTAGTTTGAAAAATAGGGTGTTCTACTCCCAAGGTCTTTTCAAGGTCAAGCAGAGATGGCAGAAGTGTGTCAATTCAGACGGTGGCTCTATTGAAAATGAATAAACACTATACAAAATTTCAGCTCTCTTGACATGTCCTTCATGGTCAGGCCAAAGACTTATGTCAATCCCCTTGTATATACACACGAGTCTTCGGTAGTGAGGGCTCTTCTCTACACAACTTGTCTATTTAGGCGGTTGGTGTTGATTCCCTGCGTTTCACTCACAACCTGCTTCGTTCCACGAACGTTTTAGACAAAATAGAAAAACAAATGCCTCTGCTAAGTACATTTGTGGACTGCCAATTAACAGGCGCATCCTCACTGTCCGCCCACCAATGTTAATCTCTCAGAAGAATTAAATTCCCGAGTACACAGTGTAGCTCAGGGAAGATGATTAAAAATCCCCAATATTCTTCCGTGTATTAAACTGGGAAAATGTGTCTGGAGGGCGCGAAGAATGAGTTGCCTGAGTTACAATTAACAAAGTGCATATATCTCACAAAATATTATACACTTTAGGCACATGTGATGTAATCATCAGTCATCACTGCTCCATTCGGAGTCTGGAGTCACCTCTGCTGTTGGTTTTCCGCGCGACTAGCCAGAAGAAATCACCAGCGCTTGCTATAGTGGTTTATAAATACGAGAACTATTTTTGTATGTTGAGGTTGCCAGCCTCATATATAACCACTTAGCAATAAAAACATGTCAAATTCACATTTGTAATATAAATGTTGTCGGCGTCTGTGGCCTAATGGATATGAACGCAGTTTCATAAGCCAGATATACCAGGTTCGAAACCTGCTACAGGCAGTTTGGTAGCAGATCGCTTTGTGTGGATTTTTAACAACGGTATAAGCGCCATACCATTCAGAAAGCAATGGCAAACTACTGAATGAAAAAAAATTGCCTAGAAAAATCACAAACAGTCAATAAAAGCTGGGGTTGATTGCCACATCCTTTTAAAGGATAAGCAACTAACTAAATATAAATGTTACACTTACCCCAATTGGGTTATACACAATCTCCTCCCACAATTTAGAATGGACACGAGCAATTTAGGTTATATGCTCTCGAATCACTTGGTCTGGAAATGTTGAATCCCTTTTATGACGGGTGTGACATATTATGAAAATAGCTTCATATATCTTTTTTTCATTATCTACATTTTTCTTTTACTTTTTCTTCCACCTATGCACGTTTTATCTTAAAAACCCCATATGCTCAGATATCTGTCTCTCTTTCTCATTAGCACGCATATTTTATTGCGGTTCGCTATTACTTTGATGTTGTTCACGAGCAGACTATTAGCTACGTTGATCTGTAATTATTCTTAACACCAGCGATTTAAACTCGTTGGATAAGATCAGATAGCGATCAGGCAGACCAAGATGAGATCAATTTTTAAGTACCTCCCTTGAAACCCGCTCACTAGAGCAGGTAATTAATCACGGCGTATTGCCGGATCAAAGACGGGTTCACTATATTTCGTTTTATGACCACATCTGCAGATGGCAAATAGTGTGATTTTTCGATAGAAGAAATCTCGCATGGTCTGGTCAATCGTTGTTACGCAGGATCTAAGATAGACTGTTCCCTCGGTGCTCGGGTCTACAGCGGTAACAATATGTAGATTTCTTTCAATGTCTAGTAGTTGAGCAGAGATTTTTCCCGTAGGTGCCAACATCTGGCAGATAGTCTGGCAGAGTCTGGCTTTAGGTAATAATGTAATCTATTCCCTTTCATCTTTAATTTATATATATATATATATATATATATATATATATATATATATATATATATATATATATATATATATATATATATATATATATATATATATATATATATATATATATATCTATATATATATATATACCACAGAAATCTAACAAAATTTATCCAGTACCTCACAGATTTCTCTAGACAGCTAGCTTCGATTCTAGAATAACTTGAATTAAGTGAATTTCTTAGTTTTCGTTGGAGAAAAGTCTTAGTAGTTCGGTGTTGAGTATTTGGGTCAAACCCTAAACCTTACCAGCGGCTTCCATTCAATGTATATCTGAGAATAACCATAAGAAAGAACATTTTGTACTTAAATAAGTGGGTCTTCAAGGAAAACCTGTCTGGCATTGTGTTTGCATCCAGAAAGAGACAGAGTACCAACCCAAAGGACATTAAGACTAAATGCAGTAACTGGGCCTATCGAGCCAGATTATATTTCTTTCCTAAATCTCATTTACATGCAGCCCATGTGGCGGAAAAATTACAAACATTAACATTTCCGACGTTTGATCATTTGTGGTGTGACCAAGAATTTTTATACTGAGAGAAGTTGCCGACCTGACATTTCCTAAGTACTGGAAACCTCAAGATTCTGACACTGCGAGCACTGTGGCATCTATTCCATTACCTGAACTGATTTGTAGTGACATAAACAGTAATCCAAAATAGATAGTCGTAAAGAGAACGCTCCCCGGAGGAATTGGAATAAACCGGTCTCTGTAGAGCTGGGGTCCTCTTTGCCAAAATAACACTGGAGTTGCTGTGGGTGTGTGTGTCATGAAGTTTGCGCCAGAAGGTGAAAATCAAGTTTGTAGGCAAGAACGAATGTCAGTGGCCACTGCTGTATGGATAGAAAGAAAGCAGGAATGAGTGGTTCTTTGATCGTATAAAAATTATGTGCCCACATTTTTATTTTTTTTTAATGCAAAGTTTGTTTGCTAATACTGTTTCCCTCTCAGAATAGATTAACATAAAAACTCTGTTCTTTACTGTAGAGGTAGATCCAAGACCATTCGTATAAATCTTTGACTCTTTGGGGGTTAAAACCTTTTCTCCTAACGGGATCTTGTCTCAAGAGAGGGAGGGAGGATTACAGCCATGAGTCTAACTCTTTATTAATTCATTAACTGTATGTTTACTTGTATTTGATTTGATAGTCAACTTATGGCTGTTGTAAAGTTTCTTTATGATAAATAAAGTTTACATAAACTTTATTTACGTGTGTCGGTCAGCTTGCCTCAAAAGATCCCTAATTCCATTAATGTAGTTTTCACGTCTGTGCGTCTAACTGTCGTCACTTATGTGTGTGTGTATGTGAGTGGTGATCTATATATTAATATGTATTCTAGTAGACTGTCTGACAAACTAAGTTCTGTTGTAGAGATAGGATGAAAGAGAGAAGCTTCTCGATTTCAGGGACAGACTCTAACTAGTTTCCACCATCTCACTCGTGAAAATCTATTTTCTTTACATTACCTCTCACTGAACTATTACCTGTTCTAGTCTATTAAGAAGGGACCAATCTATGTCTTAATTCCCGTTTCTAAAATCTACGACAAATGAGCGCTCGTCCGAAGGATCTTTTGAACTTAGAATAGGAAGATGACACGACAAATAGTGCTCATTTAGCGGGAATTGTACTCAAATCCTGAGCTAGAACGAAAGACATTTTCTTGTCTTGTGATTGTCTCGTGAGTTTTAGTAGCATTAAAAATAACTATCCCCTAGACAAACGATCTGTTTATTGGCTTGCTGACCACACAAATATATCTATAGTTTTTTCCACAGCACTGTTGAATATTATACATTTTGATTTACAGGTTGATTTTGTCGGAATTATGTTATGTATTGATTTTGTAATACTAAGCCGCTGGTAGTGTGTGATTGTGTAACAATCACAGTGTTTTAAATTTTTAAGCAGAAGGTGTTTTGAGCTAAGCTAAGAAGCGCGTTCAGACTATTTAGTCCAGTAAATTGCCTTCCTTCCACTAACTGACTTCAGGGGTGAACTTGATAGTGGACTTAAATTAAGGGAATTTTTTTTTTTCTCCTTAAAAAATTTTGCCAGGAATTTTTTTTTGGTTTCCACTTTTAGTAACTTAGTTTTTGTGTTAGTGATTAATCTGAACTACCATTTAGTTGGCGTAGTCGTCTGCATTAGCAGCTTAATTGCCAATTAATAGCAGCGATAGTAAGATAACTATATAGGACGAGGTATCCCAGTTAAGTAATATCATATTTCTTGTTTGTATTTTCTCGTAAGAGGTAGGGAACCAGTGTATCTTTTTTTCTACTTCCTTCTCGATTAAGTCTCAATCAGTTATTTACAATGGCTGAGCGGGCAAAGCTTAGGCAGATCCTCAGAGAGGAAGCTAGGGAAGAGGGACTGGAAGGAGAGGAAGCGAAAGCTTTCGTCAGGGACAAACTCGACAAATATGATGCGGAGCAGAAGGAAAAAGCAGCCGAAGCAAGAGAGCAAAAGAAGATGGATGAGGAAGTGGAAATTCGCAGGGCGAACGAAAGAGAGAAGGAGAGACAACAGGAGGAAAGAGGGAAAGAGAGACAGCACGAACTGGCTCTTAAGGCTCTAGAAGTCCAAAGTCGTGGGGCTTCCTCTACCTCCAGCAATGGAGAGTCTTCTCCTCATTCTTCTTTAACTGATCCTTCTAACACTCAATCTCCTCAACTCCTCGCTATGTCTTTGGCTCTAGAATCTTTCCCATGCCCTAATGAGAAGATTGACAGGTATCTAGAGAAATTTGAGAAAACGGCTAATCTGTACGGTTTAGAGAGGTCGCTATCATGAAGTGAATCCGTATGACAACACGCTCAAATTCCCCGCTTAAAACGAACTAGATATCGTAATTTTAAATCTATAAATAACTACAGTATTTGAAATTTGTCTGAGGGTCTAGTCAAATTTACCGCCAACATTTAACTAAGAGTATTTGAATTTTTCTAAGAAAACAAGTTAAAAGTTACCACCCTTCCCCCCAAACACACCCAGCCCAATATTTATCGATGGACGTAGTAAAATTTAACAACCAATCAAATCGTTACATCTCTTTTGTAATGACAAGAAAAATTTTGGTTGATGTGGAAATAATACCTATTTTGGGTTTTTGACCGAACTTAAATAATTTATTTCTCGATAACTAAATATAATAAAAAGAAAAGAGATATCTTGAATTATAGCGCTGATATTGCTAAACACATAAACATAAAGGTTCCCTCATAATAATATTATCTTAACTTAGTAAAATTTAATCTAGTGATATTTTCATATCAGGGTAAAGGCACATTTAATTACTTAAAAATTACCCAGATGAAAAGGCTAAGGAATAATAAAAGGAAACCTATATAGGACGATAGAGGGCAATTGGCCGTTTGATTATCACTTTTGATAATTAAAATCGGTCTATAAATAAATAGGATATATAATATACAAATTTAGTCAGATTAACAAACACACTTAAAATCGCTCAAGTTTATAGTCCCCCAAAAATAGTTAACTTTTTTGACTCGTCTTCTGATTGGTTGAGGGTAGGGTGATAAAAATTAACACCTTGTAAAATCAGGTCATTGTATTTTGAAAAGCCATGCCAAGCTGACATCAGCGGGAAGACTTTGTCACCAAGCCTTTGCCGTCTGGACTAGAAAGCAGTGTTAAAACCTTTTTACTGCTAGTCAAGCTTGTGTATGTGATTATTCTTTACTTGGGGGTAAGACAGATAATTTTATTTGTATATTTTATTAACATGTAACAGGCTTTGTGTGTGCCATAGTTTTACTTCGATACTGTCTAGATGGGAGAGTTTGTGTCACGACGACCTAAGTATGAATGTACCTAAGCAAACTTATTGGGAAGTGAAATCAATGTGTAAAAATGTTTGGCAATTGGCCTTACAAAATTGCGACTGTAAGTGAGTGTTAATAAATTGATATCGGCTTCTGGAGTGCCACAATGTTTAAATATTATATAAAATCATGTAGGGAATGTTAGAACAAAGTTATCAACAGGTTACAGTGCTAGATTATGCACACCATGACTATTGTATGGAAGACAAACCCGAATGATGGACATTGGCTTTGAATCAACACTGAAGAAGAGTGATTACACGAAACTGATTGTAGATAACGGAATTTAAAGTCTGGTGCAATTTGTCAGCACAATGGGCTGACCCAGGTAAGCTTTAGATTGATTAGGGATGAAAGAGATGAGACAGGTCTACAAGGGATGGATTATTCTTATTCCAGGTTGAATTACCAAGTACTACGTTGCCGCCATAACCTGAGGGAAGAACATATGGGAGTGAGTGCTCATGATACAGTTTGAAGCCAAAACTCTTATCTTCATCTAGAAGGCGCAACTTTTGGTGATGCTGAATTACTTGAGAAAACAGCAGCAACTATATTTTACCAGATAAGTCCGTTAGCCGGCTCTGGCGGTTCATGCCAAAAACCACAGTTCATATTATAAAACTTATTTCCTGGGGAATGATGACACTAAGCAGACTGATATTGAAAGAGTGGTGATAGTATCCAACATAGTAACAAGAACAGAGGGTTTAGTCATTCCAGTGACTTTTGTTTACAGACATGGACAGAGTGTCCAACATATTTATTTCTAGTTTGTAAATAACCTTTTCTTGAGTTTGATACTTCCTGACCCAAAAGTTTGAGGTTCAGGAAAATAAAATTGTAGATATACTTTTAAGACATTCTTGCTTAATTTTCATTAAAGTTAAAGTTCTGTTTTGAAATTCATAACTGTGAAAATACATTACCCTAGACACTTTGCCAAATAACAACACACAGTTAACATACTCTTGGTGAGATCTCAAGAGGTAGCAGATAGGGACCCAGAGAACTTCATCATCATCATTCCTTACTCTGGGAACTTACATAGCTGGACCTCACCTTGATTGTCTATACACCCTTGCGCTTTTCAGAGAAGGGGGTATTTCTCATAAGACCAGTCTCTTATCTGGCACTATCCTGGTATCTTCTGATACATCTAGTTGTCCAGGATATCTTATAATTAATAACATCAAAACCTCTTATCGCAGTCGCGTTGGTGTATGAAACTTTCCCAGGCTTTAAAAAGGTCTGCGTATGAAGTTTACTCAAAACTGAAAAGCAACCAACAAGACAATTACGACATGTTGAAGAAGGCTTTGCTTGAACGCTTTGAAATGAACGTTCGCAAATTTTTGCAACTGTTTTGCAACAGCAGAAAGGAGAGCTCTGAAACTTTTCAGCAGTTCTCTTCTCGTCTAAAGGGATACTTGACAAAGTGCCTGGAGCTCTCACAGCTCACCTCTACCTATGAAGGACTTGAGGAATTTGTTATAACTGAACAAATAAAAAACACTTTGTCGAGTGACACCCGTCGACTTCTAGCTGAGCAAGGAGCAGAAAAGCTGGAAGACATTTTGGAAAAGTCTGAGCAATATCACAATGCGCTGGCCGAACTGCCGGCCGCAAAACGTAAACCGACAGAAGACTTTTCTCGAAAGAATAATCTAGACCAATCTTCCCATTCTTCTCATCAGCACAACCACAGAGAAAATGGACCCCAAAATCCCCCTCCGGAAAAATCTAAGTTCTACAAAAACAAGTACCCCACCAATAACAAACAGTCAGACCAACCCAACCGTCCTACATGGCAGCGCGGTCAGAAAGGACAAGGTGACAAAGGGAAAACCCCTGCGCACGGGACATATGATCAGAGCGAGCACACCGAGCCTAAACGCATAGGATGCTTGCAAACAATCTCACAAGGTAGAATTGATGTCAGTGATTCTCAACCTGAGGGAGAGAGGCCCTCAACGCGAGGAACTGTTATTTTGAACGGGTCTTCAGCTTATTGTCTTTTTGACACGGGGCTTTCTTATGATTGCATTGTTGCCAGGCACCTGGTCAAACCCGGTCAAGAAACAGAAAAAACCGTCGAACCTTGTGGAGTTTCTAAAGGAGATGTACCAACAACGCTTTCCATCGCATTGGTGGAGATCCACTCTGATTTTGTCAGAGGTGTGATCAAAGCGGCTGTTATGGATGACCCGATCACCCAGTCATACTTGGCGGTAGATATGTGTTTATTGGGAAACCGGAAGAGCCAATTGTGGCAGCAGTAACCACAAGAGGGCAAACGAAGAAGGAACTGGAGCCTGCGCCAAATTTGTTACCCAAGGAACTTAAAGAGGCGCAACAAAAGGACCCTACCTTGGCACCCTGCTTTAGGAAACTGCCCATGGCTAAGGACCCTAGACACCACGGGGACATTTTTTCTAAGGATGGCGTACTTTATCGTAGAGCGGGCAACCCCGAACAAGGGCATAACCAGCTCCTACTACCGAAACAGTACAGAAGCCAAATCTTATAAATGGGGCACTCTCTTCCCTTTAGCGAACATATGGGGCAGAACGCCACAAATCAGCGAATACAGACTCACTATTGGTGGCCAGGAATGAACTCTGATATTATCAGGTATGTGAAATCCTGTGCCAACGGGTGGCACCCAAGCATTTGATTCCCGCAGTTTTCATGGGTGAAATGCCAGTAGTGGGGACACCATTTGAACGGGTTGTGATCGACATTTTATGACCCTTAGAAAGGACTAAAAGAAGGAACATGTTCATCCTGACCTTAGTCGACACATGCACTTTGTGGGCAGAAGCTATACCGCTAACATGCACGGATTCCAAGCATGTCGCAGAAGCCCTCGTGCATATTTTTACACGGTTGGGATTCCCTCAACAAGTTTTGATGGATAACGGATCCCCATACCGTAACCTGTTAATGGATGAGATCGTTAAGATCTTGAGGAACCAGCGCATCTACACTAGTCCTTATAATCCGGCCGGACGTGGGTTAGTAGAACGTGCCAACGGAAACCTCAACATGATGCTATGTAAACTTGGACAAGAGAAACCTGAAGATTGGGACCTTTGTATACCTGCAGCTTTATTCACCTACAGGGAAGCCCCCACATACTTCCACAGGATTTCCCCCAGCTACACTTTTATTCGGCAGACCTATTAAGGGGCCGCTTGAAGCCTTACTTCAGTCGCGGACAGACCAGAAGGCTGATGAGACAGTCGTCTCAGCCAGTAAATATGTGTCGGAATTAAAGGAACGGTTAAAACTAGGATGGGACCTAGCAACGACCAACCTTAAGCGAGCACGCGCAAAGAACGCAAACCGATACAAGAAAGTCGCTAAAGAAAGAGAATTGCAAGCAGGAGAGAAAGTTATGTTGCTACTCCCAACCGGGAACAACAAACTACGTATCGGATGGCAAGGGCCGTTTACCGTCCTTAAAAAGATCTCAAGGGCGAACTACCATATCGCTATTAAAGGAAAGTAGAAGGTCTACCATGTAAATCTGTTAAAGAAATACTGGGAAAGACCAGTGCCGTCCTCCGAACATCTCCTGGCGATCGCCAAAACTGACGAAGATGACGATAGTTGCAGGGAATTGCCACTGCAAACACACGGAATCTTTCAGCAATGTCAAACTCGGCGACACTCTTTCAAGCGCAAACGGAATACATTCCAGAGAAAGAGAAAACGTTGGAACAGATTTCATGAGTTGGAATTGAATAGACGGAGGGGGAAGATGAGAGGGTAGATAACAGTCACCCGGAAGCTACTGATATAAGAAATAGATTTCCATAAAGTGGACAGGAAATGGTTTCATATCTTAAGCGGGGACGTCTGTGACATATTATGAAAATAGCTTCTTATATCTTTTTTCATTATCTACACTTTTCTTTTACTTTTTCTTCCATCTATGCACGTTTTAACTTAAAAACCCCATATGCTCAGATATCTGTCTCTTTCTCATTAGCACGCATATTTTATTGCGGTTCACTATTTCTTTGATGTTGTTCACGAGCAGACTATTAGCTACGTTGATCTGTAATTATTCTTAACACCAGCGATTTAAACTCGTTGGATAAGATCAAATAGCGACCAGGCAGACCAAGGTGAGATCAATTTTTAAGTACCTCTCTTGAAACCCGCTCACTAGAGCAGGTAATTAATCACGGCGTATTGCGAGATCAAAGACGGGCTCGCTATATTTCGTTTTATGACCACATCTGCAGATGGCAAATAGTGTGATTTTTTGATAGAAGAAATCTCGCACGGTCTGGTCAATCATTGTTACGCAGGATCTAAGAGAGACTGTTCGCTCGGTGCTCGGGTCTACAGCGGTGTGGGGGGTTTTGATGTTATAATTATGAGTTATTGTTATTATTTGTCTACAGAGTGAGGTCAACCTATGTAAGCCCCTGAGTCTAATAGTTGATGGTGATGTATTCTCAGGGAACCTAACTGCTACCACCCGGTGATCTCACTCTGCGATATATTTTAACCTATTTATTTTATTTGACTAGTGTCTAGGGGAATGACTGTATGATGTGATGTTGATAACATACACACAACTGTAACTCAAGATAAGAAACTCAAATAAAACAGTGGTTAACTTTTTTTTTGAAATTAAATCTTTTGTACAATTTTATTCTCCTGAACCTCAAATTCTTTTGGAACAGGAGTAAAATTCAAACTATTAATAAAGGCAGTTTTATCTATCAATATATATACAGTTAATTAAATAAAAAGGACTTCTTGTCCATACAAAGTATTCAATAAACACATTTCTATATTGTATCCCTTTCTGACAAACTGGTGTCTTATAATATATCACTAGTTAGACTCTCCACATGTAAGCCTACCTTGCCGTGGTTGGAGAGCTTGAGCGCCTCAATGATCCCGGGAGCTATGCCGGCGGGAGTTTTACTCCTGGCAGGGTCACCCAAGCCGGACAGGTCCTGGGTGAGGGGCCAGACTAAATGGGCTGAGGAGTGGGTGGAACCCTATAGGTGTAGATGCAGAACCCACCGGCGAGTGGTACATGCTCTGGTCTGCACCAATCCACCCCCACTTCATGGGTTAAATGCTTTCTTGCCTCATTCTTCACTGTTTGTCGTCTATCACGCCCATGGCGACCGTTGCCTCAATTGGCTGTGTGTGGTGTACCCGGAAACGGGGCCTCCCAGTACTGAGGCAAAGTTAAGTCCCCGATGTCACTTATCGGTGCAGAATTGAGAGAGATGGCTGAGCATCACAATCCCTCCTGTGTTGCAGCATGATGAGAACCCAGCATTGCACACTGAGCTTGGGGGGATCACTTGGGCACCAGACTTAATACTGGCTCTTGACTGGATGGCCGCATGCAGGAGATTTCTACAATGGAGGGTTGGCAGGTGGTGGGTATCGGGAAGTGGCTCTGTGCAGGACGTGAGGATTCCTTGGGAGAGCCCCGAACCAGAGCACAGCATTGTGCAAGCTCTGCATAGTTGGAGAGCCCCCTGGATGACGGGGAATGCACAGTGTGCTACCCCACCTATCCCCAACTGCTAACTTAGAACCAGAAGTGGGGTCCTCTGTATGCGTGCCAGGCCAGGATAAAATGCCTGGGAAAGAGACTGGAGCTCAGAACTCCCTAACTCAAAGTTGCAGGATGGCAGAAAAGCCACGGGAAAGACAGGGCTATTTTGAAGATAACGCAACCATATTTTCACCATACGAGCTCGGACGCCGCCTCGGTAAACAAGGTCCGCGCAGAGCAGTGACACCCCCAGGCTGCTTGCGAATAGTCTACTACTGGGAACATAAACAGATTAGGGATGAGCCCACTCTCCCGTTGAACAGGTGCTAAAGTCGTAGATACTGGGCCAGAAGGCGCACCGGAAACCACAGTATCATGCAACTCGCTTTTTTTTTTTCCTATGGAGAGTACACCGTCAAATAAATCTCGTTCTGGTGCTCGCCCTGTGGAGCTCCACCAGGCAGGTGCAGTGCCGGGCTCTGAGCCTCGACAGAGCCCACCCTCAGCTACTGGAGGACCCTCTAGACCGTCTTGTGGAGTCAACAGACGGCGGAGGAGAACTACTGACCAAAACAAAACAGAAAAAGAGAAACCCAGAGTGCCACTTGTCATGATGCACTGGAATGCAGAGGGAGTGAACAGCAAGCAGGCTGGATACAGCAAAAAGACAGAGCTGGAAAACATCTTGTATGAGAAGCAAGTCAGTGTTTGCTGTATCCAAGAGACTCACTTGAAAGCAGATCAAACCTTTAAAATAAGGGGATATCAATGCTTCAGATCCGACAGACAAGATAGACGAAAAGGAGGAGTACTTACTCTTGTAAGGAATAACATTCCTGCACACGAAAGGAAAACCTTCATGGATGGAGCAGAATATCAGCTGCTGCAGATAAAGGTAGACAAGATGGAAATAGAACTCCTGAACTATTACTGTCCGAACAACAAACCCCTGAGTCTCAGCTCTATACAGGTACCAGCCACCAACTTTATAGCAGTTGGAGACTTTAATAGCCACTCCCAGAGCTGGGGCTATAACCATCTGGATCACAGAGGTGAAGAGGTTGAAACTTGGCAAGATGATCACTCCCTAATCCTAGTCAATAATGACACAGATACTCCTACCTTCTACTCCAGAGGATGGCACACAACCTCAACACCAGATCTTGCCTTCTCCACACCAGATATAGCTGGATCTATTAGTAGAGAAGTAGGAGACCAACTAGGGGGAAGCGACCATCGCCCAATCTTTCTTACTGTCCAGAGTGCAACTCTCAGTACAGGCCCAGCCATTACAAGATGGAACTACAAAAAAGCCAACTGGGGTTTATTCAGGCATCAGGTGAACACGCTGCTGTCTACCCTCAAGGTACAGAACAGAGACATTAATGAAGTGGTAAAAGACTTCAACAGATGCATACTACAAGCTGCAAAAGAAACCATTCCCAAAGGATGCCGGCGTAACTACATACCATACTGGTCCAGCACACTCCAAGAACGTCAGGAAGCTATGGACAAGGCTAGAAAGGACGCAGAGTCTCAGCCTTCACTTGAAACTCACAACAAATGGAAAAAGGCTGTAGCAGAGTTTCAGAGAACAAAGCTAGAAGAAAAGCGGAAAAGCTGGAGAACTAAAACGGCATCGCTGAACCTTGAGAAAGACGGCAGGAAACTTTGGAGATTAGTCAAGTCTCTAAATGAAGAGCATTCCTCACCAAGGCAGACTATCACATTGGATGAAGGTGGCAAACTTTTCAGAGGAAAACAAGCTGCAGACTTGTTTGCTAGAAGATACAGTTCAGAAAGCAACTTACCCATTAACATAGACCATCAGAGAGAGATAAGAAAAGAAATACTGGCAACCATGGGACAGACAGATACTCCTGCCCCAATGAGGGAACCCATCACACTAGGAGAACTACAGAAGGCTATTTCCAAGCTTAAGTTTCAAAAGTCACCCGGCCCAGACAAAATCAGCAACGAAATGCTAGTAAATCTGAGCTCAGCAGCAAAGACAAAACTGCTTGAGATATTCAACCACAGCTGGTTGAAAGGAACGGTACCCCAAGTATGGAGAGAAGCCATCACAATACCCATACTAAAGAAAGGGAAATGTAAGACCGAGGCTGCAAGTTACCGGCCAATCAGTCTCACAAGCTGTGGTGGGAAGACTATGGAGCGAATAGTCAACCACAGATTGAAATGGTATTTAGAGTCTGAGCAGATCCTGGTGCCGGAACAAGCTGGATTTAGAGAATGCTACAGTATAGAAGACCAAGTTACTTACTTGTCACAAGCAATAGAAGATGCCTTCCAGGAGAAGAAAAAGGTCCTAACGATCTGGGTCGACTTCAAGCAGGCCTTTGACAAGGTGTGGAAAGATGGCCTCATTGCAAAACTTAGGAGAAGTGGAATCCAAGGCAACATGATGAAATGGATCCAGTCATACTTGCATAACAGGAGAACTAGAGTCACTCTTGACGGTCTGCAGAGCAGAAAAGTGTTGCTCCATCAGGGGGTACCTCAAGGAGGAGTAATTTCCCCAACACTCTTCCTTGTTTACATCAATGACCTGGTGAAAGATCTCCCTGCAGGAGTTAAAGCTGCCTTATATGCAGATGACCTAGTACTCTGGTGCGCTGATGAAAATGTCACCACAGCAAATTATAGAATGCAGCGGGCAGCAGACATGCTAGTGTCATGGGCAGAGAAATGGCTTATCACAATAAACACAGACAAAACCTCCACAACACTGTTCTCCCTCGCCCCCAAGGACAAATCAGCTAACATACACCTAGGGACAACCGTGATCAAGGAAGAAAGCTACCCCACCTATCTTGGGGTGACATTTGACCAAAGGCTTACATGGAATAAGCATATTGAAAATGCAGAAGGAAAGGCCCGAAGACGACTAGGCATACTCAGAAAATTAGCAGGTACCAACTGGGGAGCAAATGAACGAAATCTAAAGAAGATTTATAATGGAGTAATAAGACCACACTTAGAGTTTAGCTCAGCAGCATGGTCATCAGCTGCTAACTCACATCTGCAGTCTTTGGACAAGGTGCAAAATCAAGCTCTCAGGCTCATTACAGGAGCCATGAAAACTACACCAATAACAGAGATGCAGAAGGTTGCTGGATTACAGACATTGTCCCATAGAAGAGACACAAAAACCATGATCCAGATGGAAAAGTACAACAGTATGCCAATGCACCCAATGAAGGCAAGACTAGATGATCTGGCATTGGGACGTCTAAAGCGTAGCAGCTTTGTGCATCGGGGGAAAAGACTTATAAGACAGCATCAAGAAGACCTATCCATGAAGACAACACCACTGAAGCCCACCCTATACCCTGTACCATGGGAGCAGGCCAGCAGTGCCCTCCAAATTAATACAACAGTCAGTGGTCTCACAAGTGGATGTGAGTATAATGATCTGCAAAAACGAACTGCTACATTGAGTATGATCCAAGAAAGCTATCCCGATCAATCATGGATACATGCCTATACAGATGGATCAGCAACTAATGCTGTTAGGAATGGAGGTGCCGGTATCTTTATCTCATATCCTGACAACCACTATGAGACTAGGCACATTCCCACTGGTAAATTCTGTTCCAACTATACAGCTGAGGTTCAAGCTCTAGAGCAAGCTGCAAATATGATTTATAACACCAACTCTGACTGCCACCAGGTAGTCATCCTCACAGATGCACTGTCTGTCCTGCAAGCTCTCAAGGGTGGTAAACTCCCGCATCTGAGAAATGAACTAAACAAGGTAGCTGCCAAAAAGAGAACCATACTTCAGTGGGTACCATCTCATTGTGGTGTACCCGGAAATGAAAAGGCAGATAAACTTGCAAAAAAGGGAGGAGAATGTGAACAAGAAGATAATGAAGTCACATACTTTGAGAAAAAGAGAGCTATCCAGACTATCAGAAGAGAACAGAACCAACCCAAAGACGACTATCACACTCTCGACCGGCAGGGACAGACAACTATTTTTCGACTCAGGACAGGGCATAACAAACTGAATAAACACATGCACAAGCTACGATTGTCTGCTTCACCACTGTGCACATGTGGATTAAACGAACAAACTGCTGAGCATGTTCTACAGGACTGTCCTCTGTATGACCAGTTAAGAAAGATATACTGGCCCAATGACTCAACACTAAACTCAAAGCTATATGGAGTTAAAGAGGAACTTCAAACAACAGTCGAATTCATCATGAGAACTCGTCTGACGGTGTAATCATCAAAGATGCGATCGCAAGAAGAAGAAGACTAGTTAGAGAGTCTGATGTCCTCATCCCTTCACTTGAAATGCTTTAATAAAATAAGTGTGGAGAATAACTAATAAAATGTCATAAGCCCAAAATATGGGGCTTATCTTATGTTCTTGTTGAAACTGGAAGTCATCGTGTTGAAACTGCTCACTCTTCTTTACAAGAGGGTCTCCTGGAGTAAATAAGTAACTTGCTGTAATAACTGCCCACTCTTCTACACAAGAGGGTCTCCTAGGATCATCTGATATCTGGTTTCTTCACATATACCAGACAGAATGCCTAGTATTCAGCATCTCCAGTTATGTTTGACATGATAATAGACGATTCAACCCTGCAACAATGAAATAATGCCTTCCTAAATAAATGTTATACATATATCTCCACATTTAACAAATATCATCTTTAAACATTTCTGGTGATCAGTTTCAATTGCTAATTCATAGCTTCAGTCTCTAACTTTCTGTGATTACATCATCCTCAGTGGGTACCTGCTCTTCCCCACTTATCTTCAACACCTCTGTCACTTAATCATTGTTATCGTCCATCTCTTCAGTTAGGGATACAATCATCCTGTTTTTGTTTTGTTCTTTGACTATTACTTTATTTTCTTTTTTAGAATGACATCATAGGTAGTGTCCAAAAGTTTTTGGAACACTCTGATCTGCAAAAGACTACCAGAAGCTTTCTGGTCTTACAATTTATTTCAATGTTATGGCAATAATCAAATACAATGCTTCTTTTGACTGTTTCCCAAATCTGCCATAGGCATACATTTGCTCCATAGGCTGTCGTATGTTTCCAAAATGGCTAAGTCGTACAACATAAGATTTTTGTTAGGCGCCCTATCTGGGATCGCCTTTTCCTAATATTAATATTAATAAATCATTTCTTACCGCAAAATCAATGAAATATTTCACACACACAAGGAATAGATTGACTAGCAATCGTTTGTTCAAATAAAGATCGCCGTCTGGTACAGACTGCAGAAACTGGCTTTCAATTCTACACTTCTGTGGTCAAACTTTCACTTGTTGTAAAATTATTCTTCAAATCGCGCTCTAGGCTTGTACCCTGTCACTATTATCAATCTCTTTGGCCAATGGAAACTGCGCGTCCGAAATTTTGACTCTCTTTTTTGAAAAACCCCACCTTTTGTGTTATCAATACGTTTGCTTGTCTGATCCTTCTATTACTATGTAAAAATACGGTTCGCGTGGCTAACACATCTGCAGTTTCTACCTCCCCTTTGCTAACTATTGGTGTACCCAATCAAATCGAGTCACAATTATTTGACTGCAGCGGACAATTTTCAAAACTGAACCAGTGTTGGGTTATCCGTTTGTCTGCTAGTCTGTCTCAATTCTACAATATCTGGGTTATTTATGGGGTGATTTTAAATATTAAAACTAATTATTAAACTGAGTCCAAATTTACAAGTAGACGCGATTTTTTTTTCTTTTTACAATCCACCATCGTTTTCCCCTCTCTAAGCACGCGATAGCCGTCTGTCAAGCTTCCGTCAGAAAAAAATGAGAGGGGGCGGGCAGACTAAGATTTTTTTCAAATACTCCCCATACAAGTGGCGTAGTTATTTATAGATTTTAGACAGTAGCTTTTTTTCTTTTACTATTTCACTCCTATACTCCTTCACTCTTTTGAAACTAAACGATGCCTTGGCCGCTTGCCCAAGTCATTCTAACGTTACTTTTAAAAATTAGGACGGAGCAACTAAAAAGCTTATACTTTAGGAAAGGGGGGTATTATTAGCAAATCTTCAATACTTTCAAATCCAGCGCGAATCGCTGACAAAAAGAGGTGGCGTTGCCCTATTCAAATATTGTGTCCAATTTAAAAAAGACTATAGTAGCAGAATCTATAGAATAATATCTTATACATGATTTGAGGAGGGGAGTTCAAACTGACTTTATCACAAGCGGTAACAACATGTAGATTTCTTTCATGTCTAGTAGTTGAGCAGAGATTTTTCCCGTAGGTGCCAACATCTGGCAGATAGTCTGGTAGAGTCTGGTTTTAGGTAATAATGTAATCTATTCCCTTTCATCTTTAATATATATATATATATATATATATATATATATATATATATATATATATATATATATATATATATATATATATATATATATATATATATATATATATATACCACAGAAATCTAACAAAATTTATCCAGTACCTCACAGATTTCTCTAGACAGCTAGCTTCGATTCTAGAATAACTTGTATTAAGTGAATTTCTTAGTTTTCGTTGGAGACAATTCTTAGTAGTTCGGTGTTGAGTATTTGGGTCAAACCCTAAACCTTACCAGCGGCTTCCATTCAATGTATATCTGAGAATAACCATAAGAAAGAACATTTTGTACTTAAATAAGTGGGTCTTCAAGGAAAACCTGTCTGGCATTGTGTTTGCATCCAGAAAGAGACAGAGTACCAACCCAAAGGACATTAAGACTAAATGCAGTAACTGGGCCTATCGAGCCAGATTATATTTCTTTCCTAAATCTCATTTACATGCAGCCCATGTGGCGGAAAAATTACAAACATTAACATTTCCGACATTTTCTCTTGCCTGGAGTCACACCTCTCACGGTTTTGTGCTCAACAAGGTGTGTTCCTCTGGTGTCAGACAGTGCCGAGATGTCTAAAATCAAGGGCTGTCTCTCATTACATCTTCTGCGTCTCACGCGTTTCTCTTCCTTTCAGATGGCTAAGGTGTTTCGTTTAGATCGCCCATTCCCGTGTGAGAATGCCAACATGAGCACAAATATACACCGTAGACTGGATCGACAACTATTACTCAGTCTAAAATTACACCTTTCTGGCCACACGGTCACATTTCATTAATTCATTCTTTCTTTCTATTTTAACTTTAAAAGCTCATAACATTTCTTCAAGCCTTCGCTGACCCCCTGTGAGGACATCGCGGCCCCCCCGGGGGTTCTTGGACCACAGGTTAAGAACAGCTGACCTAGAGAATTGTACAATATAGTAAAACAGTATATAACAAAAACTAAAATGTATAAAGATCAATGATAGTGTGAGGAAAAGGGGTAGGCTGATGGGGTGCTTGTATGGCTGATGGCAGATAAATGGTGGATTTGATGTAATCTCGGACACCCTGTGGTGGGTTTTGATGTTAAAGAGAAGTAGTCAGTATGTGTCTACAGAGTGAGGTCAGCTATGCAAGTCCCTGAGTCTAATAGTTGATGATGATGTTCTCAGGGTACCTGACTGCTACCACCCTATGATCTCACTCTGCGATTTATTTTGGGTATCTAGTGTTTGTGATGTTAGTTATATGGCTTGGTGTCTAGGGTAATGAAAAACTGTAGTGATAAATGCGTTTAACAAACACAATTTTAACTCACTAAAATTGAATAAAACAAGACTGGTTTTAAAGTTATAATATATATGTACAATTTTAATTTCCTGTCCCTCAAATTTTTTAGGACAGGAATGTTTAAAAGTGAATATGTGGTTTTTATACAAAATTAAATGCACATGAAGGACATCTGTCCAATAGCTCTTAATATTTTAATGTTTATAAACTTTTATTCCCTGTTGGAAAATACTTGATAATGTACGATTATTCCTAGTATTCCTTCCAACTGATAAAGTATGATTGTTCCATCACCATTCCATATCCTAATTGATACAAGCTGCTATTCATTCAATCTGTTGCATACAGTTTGTTCATGTGTATTCACCACTGCAGAGGTAACAGTTTCTTCATTGCATACGCTATATAGGCTAATTATCCATGTGTGTACTGCTGTGCTGTTACCGTGTATGATATGTGAAGGGTGTGTAGAAAACAGTCACTCACCCCACGATAGCTCACGTACGAGTCATGGAGGGTTAAACGCCTTGTGACAGTTAATGAACAGTTTTATTACACCACAACACGGTCACAATAACGTAGACGAAGTACAGCATGTTACACAGGTCATAATAGCATACCAAAAAAGGATCCACATTATATAATAACAATAATCCATCAAGAAGAACTACTGGCAAACGCAGTGCCAATAGTTATAGGCCTCAAATATATATGACGTCTCAGCGCTCTTTAATTCATGTACATAAGACTGCTGACCATTGCAGTACTAGTAAATAATAGGCCTCCAATATTTGACGTCTCAGCGCTCTTTAATTCATGTACATAAGACTGCTGACCATTGCAGTACTAGTAAATAATATGCCTCCAATATTTGACGTCTCAGCGCTCTTTAATTCATGTAGAAGACTGCTGATAAATAATAGGCCTCACCAATATATGACGTCTCAACGCAGTTTAATCCATCTAGAAGACTGCCGATAAATAATAGGCCTCATAATATAAATCGACATGTCAAGCACTGTCTTTAATTCATCTAGAAGACTGCTGATAAATAATAGGCCTCATAATATAAGTCGACACATCAAGCACTGTCTTTAATTCATCTAGAAGACTGCTGATAAATAATAGGCCTCATAATATAAGACGACATATCAAGCACTGTACAGGCTTCCCTCGAAAACACTGGGCTGACTTCTCCAGTCACGCCCAGGACACAGACCTTCAAAAAATGTACATAATCTTTAAACACTGGCCTGTATACTCAAAGGCCTAAGAAACATCTCCTTAACTAATACATCTCATCTGGGATAATCACACATAATATATCTCAGCATAAATGCCTGTACACTGGTACACATTGAAAAACACTTTACATCTCCCCAGTGCACTCGCCCGGTACACACTGACTCCAAAAACATTCTCCCCCAGAACACCCCAGCCAATCACATCCGTGGGGCTTCCCGAGAACTTTCGCTCACAGCTCAAAAATAGCTTAGAACATTAATCTCACGTGGAACTCTGCCACCGTGACAAGCATTCTGAATCTCGAAGATTCGAATGCGATACACTCATATATTTTTTAAATAAATTAACAGCTGTTCAAGTGGAATAACCACTATAATTTATGGTACATCCGAGACTCATAACGATTACTGCCCTTGCTTAACTCTTAGTATACGAGCGGCCTTTTAGAGAGGCCGATGATCGATCCCCGTCAATAGCGAAAATTTATAGCTGAATGCATGTTTAAAACCACTGAACAATTTAGTTACGTGCATGATTTAGGGGTTTCATTTCTTCACATTTTGATATATAACACTTATGTTATCTTTATAAATAAATTATTTATTGCAAAATCTGTAACGGTAGTCATGAAATTAGCTCGTATACAATTAGCCACAGTCTTTAACTTTACTGTGACTGCTTCATAAACAGTGGGTATCTTCTTTTCCACATAGTCTCAACGCCCCTGTCACTATACATCATCTTCATCTTCAGCTGGAATACAATCTTTTCTTTTTCTCCAGAGTTAATATAACAATAGGCCTGCCAGTGACTTTCTGGTCTTACAGTCCAAATAATGTACGATATTATTCAACTCAAGTTTACTTTTATTTGCTTCCTAAGTCTGCTTAGACATGCCTGTGCTCCTAGTATGTCGCAATCTTCCACAAAGGCATATGTCGTACACACACAATATTAAGGCGCCCTATCTGGGTTGGCCTCTACTTTCTAATAATGTATTAAAAAAGTTATTCATCTTACCGCAATCAATGAAATAATTCACACAATTTGTTAAAGGTTAACAGGCTATCAATGGGTCAACCTTAGATAGCTGCTGCTTCAGACAAAGGCAATTCGGTCACTTAATTGCTCTGCCTTGAACCTTGCTTGTAGGAAATATTTTTCAAGTGGTACCTATGCGTAGCAAAAGCATTGGTTTTATCCCCTCTATGTTTAGACTAACACTAGCCAATCAATTCAAACTACGCCGATTTGACTCTTTTTTTTAAAAATCCCAAACATTTATGTACGTTTATCAATAAGTTCGCCAGTCTGATTCTAATATTACTGTTTAGACTATGTGTCGCTTTAGGCTGGCAAAACTTCAAAGTTACCTCTCCCTTCCTTTGCCTATCAAAATGAGGCAAGCCAATTTGACTTGTTTTCAAAATCGCGTCTCGAAAATGTAACTTTTAAATTGAGCTGGGATATCAGTGTGTCCGTCTATCTGTTGTCAATTTTTATTTTATGCGATAACTCAGTCACTTTTGAAGTGATTTAAAAGATAGAAAGTGATTATTAATCAGGCTATTGTCCTTTATCTAGCCAGTATGTTTTCATCGACGTCTTTATCTAAGTTTGCATCTTTGTACTTTTCTCTTTATTTATGGTTTTCTTGTACTGTACCACCATATTAATGAAATGAGTCTTCTAAGGTTCATCTAAGTTATTATAAAGGAATATGAAGGATATTATATTCAATAATATTTATTCTATCTTTCAAGATCTTAGTTGTAGTTTATACAGAAAGCAATTTCCTAAAATTCACTTTTGCCACTAGCAGCCCTGCCCCATAGTGTCAATTTCAAATTTACAAGTAGGCGATATATTTTTTTCTTTTCTCCCCCCTGTCCCTTCTCTCTGTCCTTTGAAGACCAAGCAATGCGTTAACAAGTTTGGTTTTGCACGCTTTTTCGGATTTCGTCAGAAAAAAAAACTAGAGGCAGGAAACGCGGACTGCAGTGTGTGTGTGTTTTTGCGACAGTGACTTCAACGCTTGTGTTTATACATTCACATCTGCGTCGATCGTTTGCAGTTTTTGAAAAAGGCGATAGCCTTAGTTATTCCAATGCTAAAACGTATTACTCGATTTTTTTCAAATGTAGTTATTTATTTCTCAGCTGCAGTTTGCCCCGTTCTGAAAAAAAAAAAAAAAACGACAACTGTCGCATGTTGTAACTAATAATAGATTCTTAGAATACGTTAGTTAAAAAAAATTCAAGTAGTGTCCAATATTTTGCATTAGATTTTATCGACCTTGACAATTTTCAAATTTTTATAGTAGCGGGTTATAAACGGTAACTTTACGTCACTAGAATTGGACTTTTGAGAAATATGAGCAGAATAGGGCAATGGTGGCGGGATGTGTAGGAAATCTACCGTGGCGTATTGGAACACAAATTCAAATACAGTATTATCATTATAATTTGAGCTGGAGGGTTAAAACGGTGCATTTTACCACACACCCTCGGGCTTTCTCACCCTTTTTCACTTTGTTAACAACAGAGCAGTTATAAGAGACTTCATTTTAGTTTTTGTTTGTTTGTTTATTCGTTTGTTTTTTATTGTTTTTTTTTTCTTGAAAAAACATTCACACAAATCTGGTTTTGATTTACTCTATTTGGATTGGGGGGTGGGGGGGGGGGGGGGGGGGGGGGGGGGGGGGGGGGGGGAAGAGAAGGTACTGTATTTGGGTATTGGAAATCTGACTTTATTTTCTTGAATTAATACACCATATGTCCTAATTATAATCCATCAAGGGTTGAACGGGATGCCTAATTTAAAAAAAATAAAAAAATGCCTGGAATATCATTTGACGGACATAATATAAACAACTTGAGGTACGCTGATGATATAGTATTAATAGCAAAAAGTTAAAAGGAGCTGCATGAAATGGTTGATACAATAGTGATAGGAAGTGGACACAAATGCCCCAGCCCTTAATAGCAAAAAGACAGAAGTAATAGTCGTCTCAAAGAAAAAGGCTTCCCCAGAATGCACTATCAAAGTAAATGGAACAGTTTTAAAGCAGATCAATAAATTCAAATACCTGGGCACATTAATAACAAACTTGTTCTTTGTCTTTTGTCCTCGTAAGACGAATCACCTTTTTTCGATTTTTTGTCATTGTGCTCCACGTCTTACCGTAGTTCCCCTCATCTTCCTCGTATGTACAACCAGCATGCTACAGGTACAATTAGCATTCATACTTCGACTATGGGTTTGCCCGGAGTGCAGTGAGGTCGATTCTGATTAACAATAACAATAACTCCTAAATCAAAAAGGGCGATAAAGAGAGACAGCTTCCACTCCACCTTATGATTTGCAGTATAGTTATATCCCTTTTCATTCAAAAGCTTCTTATTCGTTGACATTGCAGGAAAAAAAAAAAAAAAACATCAGTTCTGATGGTTGCTTATCCAGCATACATTTTCAGATATTTAGCAATAACAAGGACAGTCGGTTCTGGCTCTGGGTGTTGCGGTGCAAGTTGTACGAAAGGGGGGGACCAGCAGGGCCATTTTTATATGTTTTTCTTAACTTTACAATATCTTTCACCTGTCTTCCTAAACAATGATGGGGCCTCACAATTATGACATGGCGAGGACCTTATCTTAGTTTTGGAATGCCTGTTGCGGAGATATTTATTTCATATTTTATTTATTTAGTGTTTATAATGATCTGTCTGACGATAAACCTGTAGATGATGCAGTGAGGATGAACGTAACAAATGTTGTGGCTTTCATAGAATATACCATTCATATCTATTTGTTTAAAAATAAATTTAAATAGGAGTTGTGCCTCGTATCAATCTAGACACAAGGTTCGTCGGTTATACAAGTATTAGGGCGCAAGTCTGAATGTAAAAGACCTTGCGGTCACGTAAGCGATGCCTTATTGTCCGGGAGCCCAGATATCTGTCAATCCACCCATGCTGTATACACTGCTACAAATTCGCCCTTAATGTGGAAACTGAACAAAGAACTTATTTATCATGATCGGAGATTTCAATGCCAGAGTTGGAAATGACCATACTAGATGGGGTGAAGTTACCGGAAGATATGGAGAAGATACTCTCAATGACAATGGAAAGCGACTCCTTAGATTCTGCAGTGAGCAGAATCTAATCATTACAAACACAAAGTTCCCCCATAAGCGCATACATGCGTACACTAGATTTGAACCAACAAAGAATGAGAAGTCAGTGATCGACTATGCCATTGTTAGGAGGAGCTCATTCAAATATGTCCGGGATGCTAGAGTCTGGAGGGGGCCAGAGATTGGAAGTGATCACTACCTGCTTACAATTAAAAGAACAACTGGAATGTTCTTCCTTGCCAAACAGTCCCAAAGTTTGCTCCAGGGGACCCTGTCAAACGCCTTTTCCAGATCTATGAAACAAAGATGGATCTCACTCTTATACTCAAGGGCCTTTTCATTCAGCTGTCTGAGTGTGAAGATTAGGTCTTGAGTACTTCGGTTTGCTTGGAATCCGCACTGGACCTCATCCAATTGTGGCTCAGCTAGGCGTCGGAGTCTCTGCTCTAGGATTCTAGAGTAGATTTTACCAGGGACACTGAGAAGGGATATGCCTCTATGTCCGTTGCGCAATTCGGTTCTTCAAAAACGAAATTCAGCTGGGTTTTTTTTTTAAATTAATGAAGAAAAATATCCCGTTCAAACTCTGATGGGATAATAATGATGATGTATATTGTTTTCAGTTCCAAATAATATGAACAACTGTCAAAAGTAATATGAATTCAGCTGGTAGTTACAAACTACTAGTTTGTGAACTTCGTGGTTTTTGTGCAAGTTATGATACATGAGAGAATTCATGTAATTCATTTTCCTTTGCGCTCCTTACCGATCATGGAGTCACCACTGCAACCGGCCCCTTTGAAGGAAGCCTACCCCAAGCATTCACATGCTCTTATAGCGATGGTTTCCATGGCAATCGGTTTTGATGATGAGGTTGCCAGTCCCTTGGGAAAACCTCATACTAATCGCCGTACACGACACGTCTGAGGGAAAGTAGTCGTATTTTTTTCTTTGTCTACTCAGAGACCCCTGGGAAATACGCGGGAACACATTACAGAATTGGTTTGAAATATTTACAATACACAAATAAATCTAAAACATTAGAAGCTGTCACTGAGATCATTGTATAATCTGAAACAAGGATAACTGCAAAAACAACAACCAAAACACTGGCGTCTTTCATGAATGGGTGTATGCGTAGAATAGAAGGATAGAAGTGGTATGCCAAGATAACTAATATGGAACTGATGGCAAGAACCAGACAAGTGCCAGTGGAACAAGAGATGAGAAGAAAATGCTGGAGATGGATAGGACACATAAACCTGTTGATATCACTACCCGGCAGTCCCTGTTCTAGAATCATCAGAGTAAGAAAGGTAAAGGTAGACCAAAGAACACATTAAGAAGAAAACAGAAGACATACATGAAGAAGACATGAGAAGACCTTGAGCTGATGGCACGGTACCGAAAGACTTGGCATACGTTTTTTTAAATGCCTATGCGGTTCTTGTGTGTTTATTCGCCGGGAAATTAAAATTTTTGAAATTTATAAGCCAAACCGAGCACCGTACTTTTTCTTGACTGAAAAAGGGTCATTTCACATTGTGAGCTCCCCCCTTCCCCGTTGTTTGGGAGGGCAAGTAAAAATTAAAAAAATGCGTTCCTCATGCATTCTTAGTTGACACGCTTACGACAGACCCTTCATTGCCGCCCTCAAACCCCCCCCCCCCCGTATTTTTTAAAAGTATATAAACCAATAAAACGGTATTGAATCAGTTCTACAAGTTAACGGTACACAGGAAACAAGGGACGTTTCGGGTTTTACCCTTCGTCAGCCACAGTTACAAACAGGTGACAAGGACAAGAAGTACATTTTTTTTTAAAACACGCCTGCCGTTAATTTAAACAGTAAGGGTAGTCACGTAGCAGATTCTGCCGTAGGGGAGTGAAGTGTTATAGACTTCGATGTACTGGGTCCCAGCTTTATGAGGTGGGGTGGCCTGTTCCCGTCCTCGCTGCCGTTGCCTTCTCTAACTCAAGATCAGAGTCAGGTACCCTTTTACAGCTGGTTAGACTGATGCGTGACACTACCAAGCTTTGAACCCGAAACCCGGTAACTTATTGCGGGAGTGGAGTGTTAGAGACCATACTAGGTCCAGCATCGAGAGGTGGGGAGACCAGTTTCCTTCCTCGCTGTCTTTTCCTTCCCTAACTCAAAGTTAAGTACCCATTTATAGCTAGGTAGGGACTTGAAAGCTGATGATGATGATGATGATGATGACTAGCAATTCCCAATTCTTTTATATTTGGACATGCGCCCTAATATAACCGACTAGGTTGAACGGGACGCGCCTCGCCAAAACTTAAAAAAAAAAAAAAACATTCAAGTAAGTTGTATTTTTTCAGGATTACAAAAAATAAGGACAAAAAAGGGGACGGGGTGGGTAAGAGATTTGTGACGTCGCGTAAGGGGGTGGCAAAAGTCTTTTTGTTGCGTGTAAAATGTGACAACTCCACGGCCTTGACAATGCGATTGGATTTGCCGAACTGAAAAAAGTACGGTGCTCGGTTTGGCTTATAAATTTCAACAATTTTAATTTCCCGGTGAATAAACACACAAGAACCGCCCATGCTCTATTGGGAGCTGAAGGGTGATGATCACAGTTCACCATCCAAAACACCATGGCTGTGTGATGATCACAGTTCACCATCCAACGCCCGCTCTTTCAAATAAAAAAACGCAATATGTATACCCAGTTAATTATTTCCTTTACTTTAATGAAGCACTTTCTCCTTGTTTTAAAATTGTTTAGTATTTATATAAAATCGGCCAGGTCAGTCCCGGTCGAAACTTGATAGATTAAAATGTACATCGAAAGGGCGCTGCACGCAGTTTCACCTCTCTAGGATGAGTGTAACAACGATTTTGAGCGTCAACAATTTAAAACGTGACAAATATACAAAGACCGAGTGATCTTAACTTAAATAAAAATGATTAAAGAAGGAAAAGAAAAGAAAGTATCGTTTGGTTATTGGTAGGCAGTTGCCTTCACTACTTATTTGAAACGACGGTTACTAATATATATTTTAAAATTGAAGCAGCAATAACTACTGCAAGTCGCAAATGAAAAAGCACGTGGACTCCGTTGAATAATATGGGGTTCATGTCATGGAATTAGAAGAAAACATATAATTGGGGGAGAATTTGAAGGCAAACGTCCAATAGGAAAACAGCGTTATCAGGGAAGAGGCAACATTACGAGATGGACAGGAAAGAGTCTATCAGAGAGTACCATCAAGACAAGAGACAGAAGACGTTTGAAATCCATTGCAGCGACCTTCGATGCGAAAATGGCAATTGATCAGATCAGAGCACAGAATTATGTGGTCGGCAGTGTCATAAATTATCTGCAAGTTCCTTTGAGTTATCTTTTTTTTCGGTCTTAAAATTACTACTCGGCAACATTTCTCTACAAGTTTTTTTTTCGAAAACAAAATATTGGAATATTAGTCACTATAAACAATTAGAAAATCAATTTAATTAAAATAAATCATATAAACATCGTTGATATTTATGTAAATTAACTATGTTGCTTCTTTTTAACATAGTGAATAAAACTATTAAGTATATCAATATTTGTTAAGTTTAAAAAAAAAAAAAATTTTTATTTGTTTCGTTATCTGCACTGTTCATGTCTGTTGGACGGAGGGAAGCTGGTGTAGTGTGTTCGGTGGCTTGACATCAAAACATTAACGTTTTGTTTGCTCTTTACGCATCAGCTGTCCAGCTCACTTTACTCCTGTTTTACGCTGTTATTACGATAGTAAGTTGGTGTCGTGCATTTTAAATTTCGGTACCTCGTTAACGTAGAGAGTTTTGCCGAATGTTGTTGTCATCGACCACAATCGTTTGTTGTAGCCTAACTGTTGCTGACGGTTTATTTATCATCATTCATTTATTTCTGTTTATCCGTGACTCTCAGTAATTTTTCTGCAATAATTTTCAACATTTTGAAGTAAAAGAAAGATAACAGTAGCCTATTGAATATCAAGTTAAAATACTTTATTACAATTTTGATAGTAAATTTAACGTTAACAGCCATGTAGACATGTTTTTGGAAGATAGGCGCTTCTCAGTTGGGCTATGTGAGTGACACTGACGAGACTTTTTAATTTCCGATAGTTTCTTATATTCGGGTATTTATTTTCTGATCGTTTGCTCTGTTCGTTTGCAATCTACGTTCAGTTCATAACATTTTAAGGACTGTGAACTATAACAATTTGATAGCAGAAATATTCAATTTAAAAAAAAAAATGGTTGAAAAAAGTGCAGTAGCCTAGTTGAAATGAAAAAGATTAGAACGTCTGTTTGATACGTTTTTAAAAAAGAATTCAAGGATGCAGTAATAAGGGTTGTGTTTAGGAATCTAAACCTTATAACACATAAGGAAGGGAAACTAGAGGCCTGTAAACAGTAAATACATATTAGACAAACATAAAGGTGTGTTTTATACAATACCAAAACCTACCCTCTGTCATGTACTTACTGTTCTTAGTCTTCTATCATTTACTAGACACAGTATTAAGGTCTTTGTCTTGTGTAAGTCTGACCTATACTGTATTATAGGGGAACAACAGAAATGATTGTGTCATTAATAGGCTGGACTGCCCATGGTAAATTTCCGGTGTTATGTGTTGCGGGTCGCACTAATGACCCATCATCGAAGCATCATTTTTTGGTGATGCCTAGATGGCAGGGAGGATAGTGTGATTCGCTTGCATAGCTAGGCAGGGTTGTCGCACGGAAGGTCCTGGGTTCGAGTCCTGGGTAAGCCACTCATGTCTGTTGTTCTTCTGTTGTCTAGTTTTCAACTTCTCTATTTCTTACGAGTGCCTGAAAACATACCTGTTTGTTTGTCTAATATTTATTTAATCTAAACCTTACCCTTACCCTTTTTTACCGCATCTGGGACGGCCCACTGTTCTTCATTTCTGCTGCAACATCTTGCCTACAGCACAGAATAGTTAGATGTGTTTGTTTTTAATAATAATAATAATAATAAATTCTTTAAGCACCAAACACGGCGCATAAGGCAGAAACCAGTGCTCTCCAGGTTGTTCGTTGTGACGCCACTCCTCTTAGCTCTTGCACATTATTTAGGCCCAACGTTCTTCCTTCTCTTATTATTGTTCTTCTGAGTGTTTCTTTTGGTCTTCCTTTTTTCCTCTTACCCTCAGGAACCCAAGTGAGCGCCTGTAGTGGTATTCTGTTGTTTTGCATTCGTAGGACATGACCGATATATGACCATCGTCTTTTCCTTATATAGTCGGAGACATATTTCTGCCTAGAGTCTTCTCTTATTTGTCGATTAGTCTTGAATTCTTTCCAACTGATGTTCATGAGTTTTCTAAGACATTTGTTCTCGAATGTATTCAGCTTGTTCTCCAATGATTTTGTTATTTTCCAACTCTCACAGCCGTATGTTAACACTGAGATAACATTTGAATTAAACAGACGAAGCTTGGTATGTATATTCAATGATCGTAATTTCCAAATGTTAGATAATCTATTGTTATTATCTCAATCAACAATTATCTCAATCATACATCACAATGGTCATGTAAAAATGAGTATGGTCATGAGTAAAACGAAATGTTCAATTTAATAAATAAAACGTACACCTATTAAATGATTTCCACACACTGTTAATTCTGTCACTCTCACGCAACAACTGCCATAATTTGCTCTAGCCCCAAAATTTTGCTCAATTATCATTCACGCTTCCTTTTTTTTATAGGAGGAATCTGTACATTCACAGATGGAGAAATTTGTAACAATGAGTTTCCATTATAAATGTTAATTGTGAAGTTATATTTTTAATACCGCTGGCGCGTCTTTTAAAATTCTCTGTTTTCTCTCCTGTGCCCACGTAAGACCTACTGTTTCCTTCATGGCTATTGCTAATTCTTTGGATATTCTAACTCTACTTTCAATGCCTGCTTTCCTGCAAATTTCCTGACGTGACGTTTCTGAACAGCGTTGTAGTTTATGTGCCTGCTGCAGGTCTAGTGAGTCAGTTGATGTTCCAGCAATATGTTTGCTAATAGTGTGGAGAAATTGAGATCGCTTACGTTCTGTTGGCGTTCTGGTGACTGATGTTTCTCTTCTATGTTTAATTAGTTTTTGTAGTACAATAGGCTGTCCTCTGGTTTTGCATTTTATGATATTATTTTTATACATTAGTTTGTTTATACATTAATTAAAATTATGTATCAGATTTGATGATGAACCAGTGAGTGATTGTAAGTATAAGAATTGATACATTTTTGTACAGCTGTGATTCACGTAATTGTACACCTGAGTAGTAGGACTACCCTATAAAATATGTGTATAATAAATGATGAAACGTAATTGACAGAACCCGTTTCGGTGAAAGTCAAACTTCCATTTTATCTACTTCCATTTTATTCACATGGATTCGGACTCAAATTTTTTATACAGATCTTTGGTGGTATTTCATTTTTGATACATGAGTAACAGTTATTCCGAGATAGTTTGAGCAGGCTAGCATATGACACTGCATCAACTGCTACAGATGCTTGGCAGTGTGAGGACTGGTCCATATTTCAGCAGAGCGGCTCATACAGTTTCATCAGTCAAGTGCTGGCATAAAAAAAGTAGTGATATCACAAATTTTGAGCCTATAATTTCCCCCAACAAAATATGATCCAAACAAATGGGGCAGCATCAAAATGATTAAGCAATTGGTTGAAGAGATACACCTTTTTTAAATACTGTGCTTTTTTCACGGCTGTTTGCGAGCGACGTTTTAGTTTTTCCTGACCGTGCTATTTATAGCTATCGTGACAGAGGTCACGTGGTCAACTTCCTAACGGGAAAAAAATATGGCGGTGTTTACTTTTGATAGGGCTTAATTAATGCTTTTAGGCTACCTTATTATTATAAATACCGGCTTTAATTTTGCGTAAAGCTGGACTAGAAATGTTAGAGTAAATTTTAGAACAAGAACAAACATTTTATCACAATTAGAACAGAAGATATAATAGTCTGAAATAGTGTAAAATTTACGTTTTTTTAAATATTTTGTTATGGTTTGTTTCTAATGCAATTTACACTAAAACGATCACAATCAACATGCATAACAAATTACAGAAATCAAAAGTAGAAAACCTGCAGAAAATGGATATCATAGTTTTGTTTTGGTTTCATGCGTCAAACATTAATTATTGAAACATTAAATTGCAAGTCCACATTTATTACCTTAAAATAACACACCCAATTGTCCCCAAAACATGAGAGCCAACAATTATCTCAATCATACATCACAATGGTCATGTAAAAATGAGTATGATCATGAGTAAAACGAAATGTTCAATTTAATAAATAAAACGTACACCTATTAAATGATTTCCACACACTGTTAATTCTGTCACTCTCACGCAACAACTGCCATAATTTGCTCTAGCCCCAAAATTTTGCTCAATTATCATTCACGCTTCCTTTTTTTTTATAGGAGGAATCTGTACATTCACAGATGGAGAAATTTGTAACAAATGAGTTTCCATTATAAATATTAATTGTGAAGTTATATTTTTAATACCGCTGGCGCGTCTTTCAAAATTCTCTGTTTTCTCTCCTGTGCCCACGCTCTACTTTCAATGCCTGCTTTCCTGCAAATTTCCTGACGTGACGTTTCTGAACAGCGTTGTAGTTTATGTGCCTGCTGCAGGTCTAGTGAGTCAGTTGATGTTCCAGCAATATGTTTGCTAACAGTGTGGAGAAATTGAGATCGCTTATGTTCTGTTGGCGTTCTGGTGACTGATGTTTCTCTTCTATGTTTAATTAGTTTTTGTAGTACAATAGGCTGTCCTCTGGTTTTGCATTTTATGATATTATTTTTTGCTGTTTCTAGTTTTTTTCTAACAATGGATGTGAATAGGGTTTCTTCCTCTTGTGTTAGTGGTTGTGAAGGTGGCTTAGCAAGTAACTGTTGTACTGTGATGTTGCTTTTGAAGACAGGTGAGGTGGATATACTTGTCGTGTGTATAACTGACTTGGTAGGTGTAGATGTGGCAACAAAAACTGGCATGCTAGGGTGAGTAGTGTTATCCACCTCTAAATGAATAATGGTATCACCTTTAATGTGAGATGACTCATCAACCTCCAGCTGAACCATATCATCACTAGTGTGAGCATGCACATCAACCTCCTGCTGTACAGAGCTATCCTAACTACTGCTAACTGACTGACTACAACTAACTGACTGACTACAACTAACTGACTGACTACAACTAACTGACTGACTACAACTAACTGACTGACTACAGCTAACTGACTGACTAGACATGGAGGGGTCAGAAAGAACATCACAGGGGATAGAGCAGCTTTTTGTTTTTAAAACACCAAACGATGTCTTTGCAAAATAATTGCACAGCTGACATTCACTTATAGTTAAATTATGGTCATAGTCTTTCCAGATGTGCTGACTGTTTTCCAATAGTAACTTGGCTGTTTCAGGACACTTCTCATTATGCCTCCTTTTTGAGTTTTGTATTCGTAAGTAACACTTCTTACAAAATGTAGTCGAATGATCTGTGGGTTTATCATCTGAAACGTTAATTCCAAACACAAAGAACAGATCATTAACATAATTAGAAAAGTTTAGTGCTTTATGATTTGAACTTTTTGTTTTGGAAGTTAATGCTCTCTTGCCACAGGCTCTGCACAGTGCACTGGTACAATTCATATGATGCAAAAAAGTATGTTCCATTTCGTTGTTATGTAGTATAGTTTACTTGTGTATGTATGAAGATAATGGAATATTTGGGAGTATCAAGTCTAACACAAGGCTGTAGAATGCTTTATCTGTGAATGAAAGAAGATATACAAACAGTTACTTAGAATTCTTTGGCAGCCGTCGTGTGCACAGGATTGTCTACCAAAGAACACTAATGGAGCAGTCCTTATCTCACACACAATAAAAAAAGACATTCATATTATAAATACAAGATTAACAAGACTTGAAAGATAGATCAAAGTCTTCTTCTTCTTTGATCCTTAGCCGCCAACCGTCAAAGCAGTCAGTGGCCATCACGCCTAGTGGCGTCTTGTAGGGCAACAACAAATTGATTCCACTTTGCTCGGTCAGTGGCCATCCTTCGTACAGTGCCCCAACTCTGGTTCATTCTTTGCATCTCAGCCTCCACAGTCCTCCGCCAGGTTGTTTTTGGTCGGCCTCTCTTTCGTTTTCAAAGTATGTGGAAGTAATCTATCTATAGCTTTACATGTTTTCTGACACTCATATACGTCTAGTTAAGTATCATTATAAATGAATGAAAATACAAAAACAGATGGTGCTTTACAAAAAGTTCTTTTTTTACAACCTTATTTAAGATTTGCGAGTATCATGAATGCATTTGCAGTGATTTAAATGTTATAAAATCTGGTGACAATATGCTTGTTCTTGTAATGCCAAACTCACAAAACTGACTACCACACATTCTCAAGATGTGAAACCAAAAAAATAAGCATGTGGAAATAATCTTTAGCTTCCCTTCGAGAAGTCTTTATAATTATAAACTCATACGAATGGGCCGATTTTTAGATATTACATTAATAAAAAGATTACTTCTGTTATGAATTTCCTCAAATGATGACGCTGTTTTCAAAAGTCTGTAACTCCGTCAAATATAATTTCAATCAAATAAAAATGCAATAAAAAATAGAACACAGAACAAAGTTATAGTACACAAAAGAATTTTAGCGCTGTGTTTATCCAGAACGAGTGTGTAATGATTTATATTTTACTGATTTTACACACATATCAGCTGATTTTCCCCGCCAAAACCCTCAGTAGTCGTTTATGGTGCACATGAAAATTTTATACCCGGTGTCAGAATTCCGGTCACCGAAACTAAAAGAGCGCTCTGGTATAGGGTACAAACAGCCGTGTTTTGAGCACTTCTAAGCAAAATACTCTGGTAACCTATTGAATGTTATATTTTAGTATTCTGGTAATCAAAATGTTAATGGAAAACTGTAGTATGGGTATTTAAGAAAAACTACTACTGCAAGTGAATTGGAAAGATAGTTACTTTCATGCCCTTGTTAAAGTTGCCTCCAAACCATTGCTTGAATCATAAGACCCTACTCCACCTCCACGTGGTGGTCCTGGAAACAGGCTGCATCACTGTAGTCTGGCTGAGAGAGTAGGGATCGAAGAGGGAAGGCAAACCCGGTCCCAAAAAATGCCGTGCTGAAGTCGGATGTGTCGGCCGAAAGGCGCAGATATCGCAGCTCCGGTGTAAACAGACACAACGCAACCAACGTCCTTTTCAGGACGCACGAGGAAGAAGAAGAAGAAGAATCATATATTTTCAGGTTCCATGATAGTTGTAGTTTGGATATCATGGACACTTTTTAAACGCTGGATGTCACTGTGCACCAACTGAATGTATTTTGTACAGCGTGGAGCACATTATTGTAAATATTTATGTCACTGGTGTAGGAATTGATCTTAAAGGTAACACATGAGCTGTATGGTGCACCAGGTTACCCTGTAGATCTGCCTGTGGGCTGCATGGTCCACCCGCTTGATACAATTACGAATGGGAATGAAAAATTAGAAAATAAGTGACCATAAGCTTGTAAAAATCATGTAAACACTTCCTGTATTTTGAACTGGTAGCGAAAGAAGTGTTCTGGTGCTTAATATTTCCTTACTTTTATCAATTGCTGATGTCATCAGGCTGTTTGTTTACAAGTAGCATAGTCATAAACTATCAACGGATCAACCACAATAGATTATTTCTAAATGGATTTTAGCGATATTGATAATAACTTATTTTCGATTCCAAGAAGGACATTTAACAAATTTCATTTTTAAGTAATAAATTAATTAAATTGTGTGGGACAGGACTGTGTAAGTGAGATTTCAGTTCAGTAGAATGTGAGTTCACAGAACAAACAAAAAAAATCTCAAAAATTACAATTTGCAATTGTTTGTAATCAAACGTCTTGGATTAATTTTCAACTGGGTATATATTTCGATTCCGGGGCTTTTACTACCAAGAAATTAAGTGATATATTTATATGTAAAATATTTATATTTAAGTGCACAATTTTAATAATTATTTGTTTCTTGCACTAACACAGTCCTGGAAGATATTGGAAGTGACCACAGGCCAATACTAATAGTATAGACAGACAGAATAAATCCAGACAAAAGAGAAAGACCTACTGGAATTACAAAAGGGCTAACTGTACAACATACACAACACTTTCAGATAGCAGATTCAGCAGCATTGACATTAGATACAGTGGAGAATACATACACCAATATCACAAAGACTATACTTGAAATAGCAAACATAACAATACCAAAAGGCAGCCACAAACGTTTCAGCCATTTATGGACTCCAGATCTAGAAAAGATTGTTAAAGAGCGCAGACAAGCCAGAAGAAAGGTGGAAAAAGAACCCACCAGAGCCAACACAATCATTTATAACAAACTCACAGCACAGGTAAGATATCACCTTAAGAAAGCAATGAAAGAAGCATGGACAAAAACATGTGAAAGCCTGGACTTAAAGAATGAAGGGTACAAAGCATGGAAGCTCCTGCACTGTCTTGATGGAAAAGGAAAGAAGAGCAAACCAAAACCATTAAGAACTGGAGGAAACATCTTAACAAACAACAAGAAAAAAGCAGAAATGTTTAACAAATACAATGCAAATATCAGCAAAACAAATCACAGAAAACAGCTAGACAAAACAATTAAGAACATAACAAAAACAGAACAGAGAGCTGCTAAAGCAAGCATTCCACTATTTGAAACTGAGTACACCATCCACGAAATGAATAGCGCACTACAAAAATTAAAGACCAAGAAAGCTCCAGGACCAGACAAAATTACCAATGAAATGATACTAAACCTAGGCCCAGTTGCAAAGTTAGTACTCTTAAACTTCATTAACAGAAAATGGAAAGAAAGCACACACTCTAAAGCTTGGCTGATTGCAAATATCAAACCAATTCTAAAGAAAAACAAACCAGCTGAAGAACCTGGAAGCTACAGACCAGTCTCACTGACCTCAGCAATTGGACAACTTGCAGAGAAAATGGTTCATCACAGGCTCTACTGGTGGCTGGAAAGTAATAAAGTCATTAATGATAGTCAGGCAGGCTTCAGAAAAGGTTGCAAAACAGACAACCAACTCTTTCATTTATTGCAAAAAAACCTTAGATGCATTCTGTTAAGGTCGGTTCGTTGGCCACCATAGATGTAACGTCCTGTATTCGTGGTAACAGTAGGTTCATACTAAATGTTGTAGGCCCTGGTTGGCCGCCATAATGTTGACATTCAATCTTGACTTCCTAGTGTTGAAGTGTTACAGTAATGGTGCGTGAGTAGACATCAAAGAGTGCGAATGGGTGTGTGATGGTTTGTGGAAGACAGTCATCTACTGGACAATACACCCTTGCACCACAACGTAGAAAGTCATGGAGCTTGGTAACACCTCTGACATTTCCAACACTTTAATGCAGTACGGTTACAAGGGACGCCGACATCAATATAAATACAGTCATTTGACAAAACTCAGGACATCGTAAGCATAACAACAGTTCAGTACAGTTTGCATCAACAGTTCATCAGTAAGCTGTGCATAAATGATGCTGACCTCAAACTATCTCTCTTTCTTCAGCTACAGCAAAATACCCCGCATTGCCAGCGGGTCTTCAAATATATGAGCTTAGTTCCGCTTTACTCTGACACCAGCAAGTCAGATACATTTTCTAGTATACAGCAGGCCGCAAAATATGGCGGGCCCCTAAATACAGTGTCCTCTATGATTCCTTGGACAAAACAAGGTATGTCAGCATAATTCGTGAGCTCAAACTCTAGTATTCTCAATGGACTCTTTCCCGCCCAGGGAAAAGTCACTAAGCTGGTAACAAATGTTATTCACGATTCTGGCAATAGAGATAATGATTTGAAGGATAATTTACCTTGACATCTCTTCAGAATAAACACCAAAAACTCACTCGCCTCCTAGGCACTTAGAATAATATGGGGAAACAATCTTTAGACATCTTGGTCACACACAGAGGACTTTCCTTCCCCAGGCATAAAGCCAGATCAAAGACGCCAACACGTCTTGACCGTTTGAAAACCACAGCTCGACTCCCTAACAAAATGTCTTTCTTAACTCGCGCATGCGTCGTGAGACGCAAGACCCCTGAGCTAGACTCAGGTGGGCGATCTGAAAACATTCTAGGAAAAGCTGACCATTCAAGACATATATGGTCAGGTAACAAGACATCGGTTCTAAAATTAGACCGCTTGGTTAAAAGACAAGTGGGATAACAACCACTGTTGACTTCAACCCAAGTAAAAAATGAGTAACTCCCCTTTGATCAAGAATCTAACAAATAATGTCTCCAAACTTAAACAGGTACATTTAACAGGTTATAAACTCAGCGAAACTGTCCGCAACACATTCCAAGAGGGTAAGCACACAACAGCTGTATTCATTGATTACAGCAAGCATACGACACAGGGGCTCTTCGACAAATGGGCATACATGTAAAAATGTATCTCTGGATTAAAGCCTTCCTAAGTAACAAAACAATACAACCAACAGTAGAAGGCACTAAATCCTCACAGAAAACACTGGAGGAGGGGTTGCCCCAAGGGTCAGCACTAAGTTGCACCCTCTTCCTTATCTTTATAAATGACCTTCCTCCCTTCTTGAAGGTATAAAAAACACTGTATGCAAATGACCTGCTCATTTGGACAGTTGAAAAATACAAAAAACTGGCACAAGCAAAACTAAACAGAGCCCTAGCCACAATGGCTGTGTATTGCAGGCTCTGGAAACTAAAAATAAACACCCAGAAGACTGTATACACAACTTTCACCAGGAGCATCAAGGAAAGTAAGAAGGTATACCAACTAAAACTTGATGGACAACTGCTGTCCAGAGAAGAAAATCCAGCTTACTTAGGAGTGGAGCTTGACAGACAGCTACTCCTCAATGCCTTCACACACAAAATGAAAGATAAGGCCAGTAGACGATTGAACCTAGTTAAACATCTTGCAAGCACTAGCTGGGGAGCAGGCAAAGGACATCTCAGACAGCTGTACCTGGGATATGTCTAATCAGTCATGGATAACAACCTCTTGCTGCAGTCGGCAATGAGCAAAACCACACAAGCAGAGTTGGACAAAGTCCAAAACCGAGCTCTAAGGTTCATATGCGGGGGAATGAGAACCACACCAATAGCTGCTTGTGAAATTGATGCAAACATAGAACAAGTTGACCTACGACGTAAACGTGCTGTTCTGGAAGCTACATAGCGCTATAGAAGAATGAGAAAAGAACACCTAAACAAACAACTGGTTGAAAACTGGAAGCCCATTAGCAGACTAAAACAAAAATCACCACTACAAGTAGCAACAACTACATTTGGAAGTCTTCCCAGTACAGCACAAACACCAAATTAAGACTGTATGAGAGCTGCGTACTTTCTGTGCTTCTCTATGGTGCGGAATGTTGGAGAGTAACAGAGAAGGAAATGTCGAAACTGTCCTCCTTCCACACAATCTGCCTAAGGAAAATTCTCCGAATCTTTTGGCCAAACACCATCAGCAACCAAGAACTACTTATTCGGAGTAACCAGGAGGACATGCACACCATCATAGCTGGCAGACGCTGGAGTTGGGTTGGCCATGTCCTCAGAAGGGACCCTGATACCATCGCAAGAACAGCTATGCTATGGACCCCCGAGGGAAAGCGAAAGAGAGGCCGACCAAAAACAACTTGGCGGAGAACTGTGGAAGCTGAGATGCAAAGAATGAACCACAGTTGGGGCACTGTACGAAGGATGGCCGCCGACCGAGCAAAGTGGAATCAATTTGTTGCTGCCCTACAAGACGCCACCAGGCGTGATGGCCGCTGACTGCTTTGACGGTTGGCGGTTATGGATCAAAGAAGAAGAAGAAGAAGTAGCAACAACTATAGCAGAACAACACCACCTCCCACAGATACATAATCGAACAGTACCAGTCATTTGTCCCGGAAAGGAGTTAAAACTTCCAGTAATAAAAACCACACTCATGGATAGCACACTAACAAGAGACATGAACCCAACAATACTTAAAACAGCTACATTAGACACTATAGATAGCTACCCTAGCACTGCAATACATGCATACACAGATGGCTCAGCATTCAAGGCCACCATAAATGCTGTAAAATACAAAAGGAAAAATACCTACTTGAGATAATATAGTATAAAATAAATACAAACAAAAACATATTACAATAAATGAAACGCGTCCGGATATAACCGACAGCTCCATGTACATGGTAGATGGTTGAAAGGGGCGTGCTACAAAGAAAAGTAGCAAACACATTAATAAATTTTTAAAATGTGAAATACCCAAATGGCAGCACACCAGAAAGATATGAACCATGCAGAGAATTCTGTACTAACTACCAAGCAGAGATTACAGCAATAAACACCACACTCACAGCAATAGACAGCCAATTCAAACAAGAAGTCCATATGCCCTCAGATATCATAATCTTCACTGATTCAAAATCAGCACTTCAGGCTTTAGAAGAATACCTCAAACTGAAAATAAAGAAATAATACAGCTGGCTGAAACAGTTGACAATCTGCTAACAAAATACGTCATCAGGGTCACTCCAGTTGATACTAGGGCACACAGGCATACCAGGCAACGATAAAGCAGACAGACTAACAAAACTAGGAGCAAGCATGGTTCAAACAAACACTCCAGCAAACATGCAGACAGCTAAATGAATACTCAAAAACATCTTCAAAGAGGAATGGCTGAACCAATTGGCAAAAGGGTCTTCTGGATGTGCCTTGTATAAAGAAATGGCCCATCCCAACAAAAATGACAACATTAATAACCTACGACATAAGGAGCAGAGCACAATCTTCCAACTAAGAACAGAAGACACCAGACTCAACAAGCACTTAAACAAATTAAACCCCACACATGAGCCTAATTGCCACAACTGTACCCATCCGTATGAGACAGTTTAGCATATGCTGCTCACTTGCCCAGGACTCTCCACAGAGAGATGACAGCTATTGCCGGGCTCCCCAACAATCACAAACACTCTATACAGCACCACTCAACAGCTACAGAACACATGAAAATTCTTCAGCTTGGCATTGACTGCTAAAGAGCGATGAACTCAGCAGCCCTAGTTAATCTTACTTACTTAGTCGTTCCCCTTCTACCGTGAGGTGTAGAGGTTTGGAAGAGAGAGCGCCAGACTATCCTATCGGCTGTCTTCCTCCTGGCCTGGTTCCATTCTAGTCCTTCAAAGATTGTCTAATGTTGTCCTCCCAGAGGACTCTGGGTCGTCCTGGAGGTCTGGATCCCTGGCTCTTTGTTTCCCATGCTTGTCGTGGTAGCCGATCTTCTCCCATTCTGCAGACATGGCCAATCCATCTTAGTTGGGACTGTTCTACTTGGGTCTGCAGGGGGTGGGATTTTAGGCCTTGACGTATCGTCTGGTTGTGGACCATGTCTCACTCCTAGTTAATTAACAACAACAACCTGACTGTGTCATTTGATTTTTGTGTGCATTGGAAGCAATCAGATCAAAATATCTGACTGCAATAGTTTGTCAATTCGCAGATGGACTTTTATTTGTCCAGCTTTTTAGGCACAAATATTGTTAAATTTGGCATTGATTTCAATGGCATTGATTTGGCATTGACTTATGAAAACTTAATCATTTGCATTCCAGGTAACAGTCATCAAGGATTGACTGACTGAAGATCTTTTAAAGTGATTTTGGTACATTTTTATAAATGCATCAAACATTCTGTAACATATTTTATATAATGTAGCAAATTTTATATTTAATTTGGAAAATGGTGGTAAAAGAACGAAATGAGGTCATTATTTATAAGTCTGCTGCTTTCTGTCTGGATCTTCCCCAGGGCAGACTTCAGCTCTGAACAGTTATATTTCTGTTCTTTGCCTTCATGTCCTTTAGTCTGCCCTTTGATTTGCTCTTCTGGTGTCCATCTTATTATTACTTTGTGGCAGAGAGTCTTCTGGCTTCTGCTGAGCATATCTTAGCCAGCCCTGCTTTCTTTTTTCTTTCACTGTAGCTGTTGGTTTCTTATGTGTTTGTGTCGTAGAATACCATTCACAGTTTTATATCTTTCATTTGGTGAAAGATGATGAATTACTTGTTAAAGATAACCATCTGTCCTCTTTTCTTTGGTGCAATAGAATGCATAGAAAATTTATATTCTTCTTTATTTAGTGCATATGGTAATACAGGTCCATATCCTTTAATTCGAAAATTGAAATATTCTGAAAATGGAAAGGTTTTTTTGGGCGACTGTTGGGGGACATCTGGATGCTGAAAAAAATCAGGTTTCCAAAACACAGCTGTCCCCCGAGAATTTTGAATAAGAGGATATGGACCTGTAACAGTAAAAAGTGGATCCCTAAAACTTGTGTTTGTTTACATACTCCAAAGCTTAATAATATTTTGCAACACAGATACTGAATACTGAAAGTAATAATGTTGCCTTTCTCTTGAGGTTCCAGGTGAGGAATATTTGGCACTGACAGTTGTTGAAGGCAGTTGGTGCTGAGCATGGACTACACCAACTTAAACAGGGCCCAGCTCAGCTTTGATTATTTGCATACAAATTCGTGAGTACTTAACACACTTATGTATCATCATTAACATTCCAGTCTAGGCTGTATGGCACATACGTACAAATGTTACGTCTGATCCAGGTCTGCCTGCATCTTCTTCAGGTAGCTACCTACTTATTTCTTTCTGTTAGGTGGAGCAGGATTGCAGATGTGATGAACCTGCATCTGCTGTGTACTCCATTCTGATGTTTCAGATGAAGATAGCATAACTTTCATAACACTGTATCAAAATCCTCCATTTGGTGAGGATTTCGAGGGGGAAATGAGGCTTGGGATACTGTTCTGAAGTGGCCAGTGTACTATTTTTTATCCCAGCAGTTGCATTATTTGGTGTAAATTTGAGAACTTCGTAAATGCGAAACCATGACCCCTTCCAAGTGGCCCTCCTATATCTCCCTGTGGCAGTCTTGACATTTCCTCATTGTCATGAGCTAGTGTCAGACATTTATTTACGACAAATGCGTTGGAACATTTCAGTCAGTAACTCATTTCTGATATAATAAATCTTGTTTTAAACTACATAAAGTTGCAGAAGACTAGTGTCTGCACATTAACTCTTATAGCTTTTAATCTTTCTTTCTCAACTGAGAATTTAATAACTATTGATAATTACAGATTTAATCTCATATATTTATGTAACGCAAAATGAAAAATATTATCTTTAAGCTGTTGAGTGTAAAGTAGAATGACTCTAAGGAACAGATTGTATCTTACATATTCAGCACTTGTTATGGTGAATACTTCTCTGCAGCTTTATGTAGTTGTTTTTTTCTCTTTCTTTTTCAGTACAACACATGAGTTCTTGTTTGGTGCCCTTGCTGAATTACTGGACAATGCTCGGTAAGGGCATGTATAAAATGTAAAATTCTGCTTTGTTATTAAGAAGATTTATTTGATGTAAACAATTATTATTATATTTTTCCAGTTTCTGTTAATATGGGGGGGGGGGGGGGGGTGTTGTTGTTTCCTAGAAAAATGTAGGTAAAAAAAAGATTATTATAAAGAAATGTCCACTTTATGCAGAGACATCTGAAGTAGCTGATGGCCGTGCCAGTCATAGAAGGTGATGCATACTTCACAAAAAGCTGGCCAAATCACTGTTTTGTTGGCATGTTTTTCCAGTCTATCTCAAACCAGTTCTTTGCTGCTCTCTTATATCAATAAAAGTAATTTTTTAAATTTATTTTTGTTTAGAACGCACAAAGTTAAACAAGCGACATTAAGTAGTAAAACAGTGTACCGTAATATTAAGTGGGTTTTGATTTAAAAGTAAGAATTTTGACTATACAGATTTTCGTTTCTTCAGAGTTAAGTCAGTGATGTTGTTTGCAGCCAGCAGGGCCGCTCTCCTTTTCAGTCTGTTCATGATGGTATCTTTCCTGATCTGTATTCCAAGATAATTTCATATGAAAAAAAAAAAAAGGTAAAGGATCCCGTTACATGCCCATTGAGGCATATTGGGAATATGGTGTTAGGCCCATATTTTCTTGACCATCGGCACACTAGGAGTGATGTGGTCAGCATCACGCCGGCCGCCTTAACCTTCCCAGAGTTGCTCTGCTACCCAATTCTACCCCGGAACCGTTTGCGGTCTAAAAGATCCCACCTCAACTGGGGATTGAACCATGGGCCACCGAGCTAGGAAGCCAATGCACTAACCACTGCGCTACCACGGCTCCTAATTTCATATGGAGATAACACAATTTAAAAAAAATAACTTTGAGAAGCCAAGGCCTGTCATGGGAAACAGGAGACATAGAGGACGCTTGAGGAAGCCTCATGAGCATCCGAGGTCCAAGAGGAATGAACAGTACAGGCAATGGGTATTTTACTTGTCCTTGACATTAACACATGGTGTTTTTAAAGTACCTAAATTTTAAAAGTTAAAGTTAAAGGAAGTCCCATAGCAAAAACTGCTGTAGAAGAGTGAAATGTTAGAGACTTCACCATACAAGGTCTAGCTTTATGAGGTGGGGGTGACCATTTCCCTTCCTCGCTGCCTTTTGCCTTCCCTAACGTTCAGTCAGAGTCAGGTACTCGTTTACAGCTGGGTGGGCTGGAGCATGACGCCACTACAATCAAATGTCAACCAGACCAGTAGGTCTTTTATATTTGGACTTGCGCCCTAATATAACCAATGGAAATTGTGTGTCTAGGTTGAAAAGGGGCGCCTCGCCAAAACGAGGCAAAACTCCTATTTAAAAAAAATGATGCCAGTGTTTTGAACCCGGTACGTTTGCCAAGACAGGCCAGCGCTGTAACCCCTCTACCGCCTGTCGAGGCTGGACCTAGTATAGGGGAGTCTCTAACACTTCACTCCACTACAGCAGTATCTGCAGTGGGACGGCCTTTGCCATTTTATACTTTAAAAGAAGAGCGATTGGCTGTGTGGTTTGAGTACCTGCTTCTCAAGGCAAATTTACCGGGTTCAAAGCCTGTTAGCATCATGCTCCAGTCTAGCCAACTGTAAATGGGTACCTGTCTCTGCTCTTGAATTGGGGAAGGCAAAGGCATCGAGGAAGGGAACTGGTCTACCCCACCTCATAAAGCTGAGCCAGAGTATGGTTACGTCTGTAACACTTTACTCCCCTAAAGCAGATTCTGCTATGGAAATACCTTTACCTTTATACTTAAAAATAAAAAAATTTAAATGCATAAGAGTATTGAAACAAAAATTTCATAAAATTATTACAGATACATCCCATCAGTATTTTCAAATACTCACTCAGATGTGATACTGACTGATGTAGGCAGGTATTGTCTTCTCAAAACTTCCTATTCCAGGTCTTCTCTGTTAGTTTTTTGTTTGTTTTTTGTTCATGTTTATTTTCGTTTCTGACTCCCCTGTATCTTTTCAATTAAATGTTTTCATATTTACTCCACAGAGATGCCTCTGCGACCAAAATGAATATTTTCACCAGTAAGTATTTTCAAAGTTTGCGTGTTCGTAAATAACAATGAGAAATTGCTGAGATAGAGCATTTTACAATAGACAAGAGTGGCAGTTTCAAATCAAAGTTAAAATTTGTAATGTAAAGTATGAATTATTTTCATGAAAAGTGAAAAATGAATGGTTTGAGAATTTTCAGAGAGAACTGGAAAAGTGTCCTTAGGTCAAAGCTGGAAATGTTTTTGGAAAGTCAGAACTTCTTTAATTCTTTTAGTTTTTTCTCTTTTTTGCTCCTGGTGGGCCATGGCTGCAGCAGCTTCCTTGCACGGAGCCTGCATCAAAGCACTAATATGGAGCAATCTGTTTTACATGGTGGGGTTGCCTGCTTCATGCAAAACCTCACAGTAGTCTCATATCTTATACCCTAAGAGATGCAGTGGCCCGATATATCTCTGTGTCTCGTCAGAAACAACCGGATCCCCAAGGAACAACTCTTTCAGTACTAGGCCAAAAAATGTGGGTTTGGCTAGAGTAGAAATGGCTGTTCTCATTTTTAGTGATGGTGGTCTTAAATAAACTAATATTTGTGGTGCTCATCTCGTCATTCTTGATAAGGAAGGTAATTGCTTGTAGATTATTATGGTGTTCAAGGTATAAGTATCTTCTTGAAAAGGTTATTAATATGATGTGAAGGAAAATGCTGCGAAAAAAATATTGACATAAATTAAACTTATGAAATGCAGTAATGTATCGTTTTTGATTATTAGTTTTAATAAAACATTCTAAAATTATGTGCGCTAATTTTCACTAATGATGTGCTTATCATCTGTGCAAATCTGATGCAAATTCGTTGATCAGTTTTTTCCACCATGACAAATGTGACGAACGCGATTCAGACACGTAAGAATGAAGCACTACTGTAAACAAACCAGATGAGCAGGGCAGACGTGACTCATGCCACATGCATGTTAGGTTCCAAGGTCAACCTGTGTCTAGCATCTTCTGGCTGTGTCACTCGGTTCTGGACTTATGCTACAATTCCGGATACTTTTTGATCACACCTCGTACAATGGGACAGCAGAGTTTGAAATTTATCAGCTGATAAATAATCATGCTAGGGATGCTGATGCCATAGTATACACTGATGGGTCTGTACTCTGTGATGAGAAATCTGGATGGGTTTCTCAGCTAGAGTAAGGAGTAGGGTTGTCGCTAATTAGAGCGGAGCTTACATGACAACAACCTCCAGCATGAGAAGGGAGATGGAGGCAGCTATTATAGCCCTAAGGTGGCTGTCGGAAACGCCATTAACCAGGGCAGTTATTGTGCTTACATCTCAATCCATGCTTCGGAAGGTCCAAAATGAATGTCTGTGACATGGATGAAGAACATACATAAATGCCTCAAACCTTCAGGAACTGGTCATGCAAGGGTATGCAGCAGGGAGAGAGCTGATGACTAGCCTTGAGAGCATCCACAGTGGGACACTAGATATGGATAACAGAGATTTACTAAGGATAATTAACGATTGTCTGTTCAAGAACCACGATGCAATCAGTGAAGCAACAAGGCCAAGACTGCTGGAACTAGGCATCAAACTTAAGACTAGCAGGGATGGATTTATGAGAAGGATGGATCAGGTGTTTATAAAACCAGCGCTCTAGGTCTAGGAACAGTTGGCATTCATACCCTTTAACATTTGCTGAGGTAAACTGAGTACCTGTGAGTTTGCCTGGAGTGCGATGATGTCCATTATGAACAACAATAACAATAAGTGTTGATGCACAAGCTATCATGCAGAATAAAAGTAATGTAAAATGTGTGTAGCTACACATTTTTGACAGCTATTTTTTCAGCACACGGTGTGAAATAGTGTTGGTGTATTAGTTTAACTAAAATGTGTATTTGTTTAACAATTTCAGTTAATGACCCTTCCTTGCGTGGTGGTTATATATTATGTTTCTTGGACGATGGAGAGGGCATGGACCCAGGTGAGATCTTGGCACTCATGTGTGTAAAAATGTTAACCAGTAGTACTGAGGAGATTATATTTCTTCTTACTTCTTTTTCTGCTTATAGTACTGAGGAGATACTGTGTAAGTTCTTCTTTCTCACATTTTTGTTTGTTCTCTCTTCATTCTGCTTTCCCAACCTGGAAACAAAAAGGTCCTGCTTTCTTTAATTACTTTCTTCATTTCCCCTGTTTTCTTGGCACACTGATTTCATCTTTTTCATTATTTTTATGTGCTTATTCATAAATTTTTCCTTTTTCTTTGTTTTGGTCATTTTCTTTTATCCTCTCTTAGTACTTTTCTGGGTATTAATTATTTTGTTTCGCCATTTGTTTTGTCATTTTCTCTTTTTACTTCCACTTTAGAAGATGTATGTTGTTTCTGATGGTCTTCCATTTGTCCAAATAGAAATACATTTTTTTTATTTGGTGGGTCTTTTAATGTGATGTTCTTAATTCTGTGTCCCTGTCACGGAATTGCCTCCCTTGCTTTGCAGTAGTGGTCCAACAGTGGCCAAAACTCAAAAGTATCTAAAATAGGTCTTCAAAGGTGTCTACCTTCGCACAAGATTACTCTTGGCAGAGTTGGAGATAGCAGGATAATGATGCTTCTATCTCAAGGGAGTGTTCATAAGATATTTCAGAAGTCAAGAACAATGCTGCATTGAGCAGGGCAATTGTTAACATATCTGTTCCGCTGCCTTTTATCAAGAATTAAGCAATTATTAATTTCAGCTCGTTCAAGCCCCCACCCTGATTTACTCAGTGGAATTCTTATTATTCTGGTATAGCTCTGTTTAGAGTGTATTTAGTAAATTGACTGAGACAAACGTGCAGTACATTCAAAATATTTACAAGTAGCAAATTTAATAATCAACTAAGTTTTAACAGTTAAAAAAATTTTGAATAATCTTTAACAGAAAATACTAATCATCGTGTGATGGTAGGTGTTTTATGTACGAAGTCACTTGGCAGCTTTTAGGTTTGACTTAGCAGCAAATGGTAGTTTCTTCTCCCGCTGGGTTGTTGGGTTCTGTGCAGATAGGTCACTGGAGTTCTTGCATCTCTGGTCAAGATTACAGGCACAGCACATTCCAAGTAAGATCAGGGAGTAACTGCAAAGCTGGTCCTGCGTCTCTAAGACCCTCTGATGGTGGTGTCTATCTCGACGTCAGGCCACTTCTACCCTCACTTTGTTCCAGAGATTAGTACCTTCAGCTGGTACCACCAACTAGTATGGTAAAAGAATAGAAACAAATAACATCTGAGTATTGAGTTTCCCAACACATAGTTATGTGTCGCCATCTTCCTATTCCACCATCCCATCTACCTCAGAATTTACCCTCGATGAGAATTAAGCTTAATCCCTGAGAGAGAAAACTTTCTTTACATTTAAATTGAATACCTTTATATTTACTTTACATTCAAATTAACTCTTAGTATACGAGCGGCCTTTTAGAAAGGCCGATGATCGATCTGCACTAAATAATTTATTTATAAAGATAACATAAAGTGTTATATATCAAAATGTGAAGAAATGAAACCCCTATATCATGCATGTAACTAAATTGTTCAGTGGTTTTAAACATGCATTCACCTATACATTTTCGCTGTTGAAGGGGATCGATCATCGGCCTCTCTAAGAGGCCGCTCGTATACTAAGAGTTAAAAGGTTAATAATATAGATAGAATATGTTTACATTTACATCTACACTGTTTGAAAAATGCTCACAATATAGATTGAATATGTTTTCAGTTACATCTACACTGGTTGAAAAGCGTGAAAACTTTCATTCATTTTAAAGTGAATATGTTTACATAGACATTTACACTGGTTTGAAACTGCAAATATTATAATTAGAATGTACATCATTTCTTTCATCTTTCCCTCCCTGCTCCATATGGAACTTGGGACTACCAATGCTTTTAGTTCTCTTTATGAAACTAGTGATAAAGCAGTCACCAGCCCTTGCAGTGGTGATTCATGAAATCATCATCCTATATGCTGAGGTTGTCAGCCTCAAATGACTTGGACATCCACTAGCAATTTTCACATATTAATTTTCACATGGCAATATATACATATTAGTTCACGTTAGTAATGAAACATGTAAAATGTACAACTTATGCCAATCTTGGCTCACAGACTGTTTTGCTCGGAGAAATAAAGGCTCTAGAATAGGCCTCTTACACGTGTTCTTAGGGGTCGTTACTTTAGCAATGAATTCCCACTTTGACTCTGTGTTTCAGTTTCCTCAGATTCCGGTTTTCCTTGTTAAAATAGTAGAGTTTTCTATTGTCAAGATCCTCAAACAAAGTCCGGTCCTGATAATGGAAATCTGGTCTTATTCTTCACTCTGGCAGGTCTGGTTGTCGTCTTGGCAAGCGATTCTCACAGTGAACTAGACTTGCAAAAATTGTCAGATTATATTGCAGGTTTTCTGCCTCCGCTTTTCTGGGCTGTTGGGACAAATGCCCAATCGACGCAATTGTTATTCGCGCCTCAAAGTATCAGCCGATCTTATTTGGACGTTTAAATTTATGGCAACTTATGATGAAATATTTTGCTTGACATCTAGTGCAAAATTTCAAACTTTACTTTTCTAAAATTGGGTTGTAAACATCCAATTATTACTTCAACATGTCCTCCCAGATTGGGGGATTATCTGACTTGCCTATCCCACGTAATTCAACCATCGTTATCAGACCATGACTCAGCGCAATTTGGCCATCTTGTCTGGACATTTCGTGGTTTATCAGCACCTCCAATATGCAAGTCTGTTATTCTGTAGAATTGTAAAGGATTACTCCCATCTTGTGCAAACATCATCATTAGCCTTTCACCTGAGATCAAATGTGGGACCGTCATGTTTTTGTGATCCTATTAGTCCCTCACGGATGGACCGGCGAATTGAAGTGTGAAAGTTATATAAACATTGACCTTGGGATGAGTTTTCTGTGTTGACAAATAAGGGCAGGGGAGAGAGAAATATTAAAATATCACTCGCACAGAAAGATAATACAATCCTGCTGGAGTGGACATGAGAGCACACAAACCGTTTTTTGACAGTCCCAGGGATCTTTATTAGCATTCCCAAAGCATTTCTGGAACACTTATTTCAATTTACTGATTAATAAAGTTAAAAAGCCAAGGACAACTAAAACAAAATACTTTTTGAATATTTAAAGTTGGTTGATAAAATAGACAAATCTGTTATTATATTTTTACGTGCCCTAAATGGCAGATACATTTTAATGGATCTTTTAAAGATAATAAAAAATGGAATTTTAATGCTATGTCAATAAAAATTTGTACATTTATGTATTTTGAGTTAAGGAATCAGATGGAATACTCAGCACTTTGCTTATTTAATAAGCTAATATGCTTAATTTCGTCATGATTTTAAATGTATACCACACATACTGATTATCACTTCTATGATGTCAAAACAACACGACACTTAAACATGTATTTTAATATGTTACTTCTGCCACAGTCACAGACAAAATTAGAAATCAGTCAGCATATTAAAAATGGAAATATTTTGCCATATTCAGTGAGCTGATGTGCATAATGTAATCACATTAAACACATGTTTACAGCACGTCTTAGATATCACTTTAATGAAACCATAGTCCTTGTTCTGAAATTTCAGGGTAGAACCAAAAACACACTGTAAAAGGAGTGGGAGAGGGAAATATGAAAGTTCCCTCTTTAGAAGTTGAAGAACATTGTCTCTTCATGGACCTGAAAGGTAGAGAGAAGAGAAAAAAAAAATGTTTATTAAATTAATTCTTTTATATTGTCTTGTTTGCAGTGGAAACTGCCAGCATTGTCACATTTGGTAAATCAACTAAAAAATCAGACGATCTACACCAGATTGGCATGTACGGCAATGGTCTGAAATCGTAAGTGTATATTTTACTACAAATTTTCTAAAAATTTACATAAAACTTACATTTGTAAATACTACGAGAAGACAGTCATTATTGAACAGTGTAAGAAGAGATAAGCAGAGAAGAAATTTTGAAAAAAAAAAGACAGCCGTAATGGAACCTAGTGCTTTCTCCCTGTCATGGAGGAATGTCATTTTACCCACCAGACTGCCAGAATTATTAAGAACGTGCTGTCTACAAATTCCTATAGTTGGAGATTGATACCAATAAATTTCTGAACCCTTTACAGAAAGAAACAAGCAACACAACACATAGCAGATTACAGAAATCAGAATATTACAAATTATTAAACGGTTTTGCTTCTTGAAGTGAATACTTTATCTTAGCTTACATTTAATGAGTCCAGATCTGTTTTTCATGTGCTAGATTTTTAACATGGTTTTGGATATCCGGAGTCATCATTATATGACCATGGTTTTGGATATCTGGAGTCGTCATTATATGACCATGGTTTTGGATATCTGGAGTCGTCATTATATGACCATGGTTTTGGATATCTGGAGTCATCATTATATGACCATGGTTTTGGATATCTGGAGTCATCATTATATGACCATGGTTTTGGATATCTGGAGTCATCATTATATGACCATGGTTTTGGATATCTGGAGTCATCATTATATGACCACCAGCTCTGCACCATGCTACTTTATACGTACAGTACGTGGAAGTGAACCGATGTCTGTGAGTCTAATTAGATCCTCATTGACTCTTGAAATCATCCACACACTTCCAGGGATTCCCCCTGTGGTGAAACTTGTTGAGAACCCAGAATTGCACACTAAGCTTTGAGAAGTCACTTGAGCCCCTGTCGTAATTCTTTGGCTTGGTTGACTGCACGCAGAAGGATCGGTGGACCCATTGATAGGCAAGGAAAGCTGAGAAGTGGCTCTGTGCAGGACGTGACAATTCCTTGGGAGAGCCCAGAACCAGAGCACAGTATTTTAGCTCTGCATAGTTGGAGAGCCCCCTTGGATGGCGGGAAATGCACAGTATGCCACGCACTTCTTACTCCTAGCTTGGGACCAGATGTGATGATCCTTTAAATGCAAGCTAAGCTGGAGAAACTGGAGCTCATGACGTCAACTCTTTAAACACGTTTCGGAATGGCAGAAAAGCCACAGGAAAAGCCTAGATCTACAGTGTAGATAATACCAAGGAGTCTTCAACTTGGTAATGGCTGCTAAAGAGCGAGAAGTTCAGAGCCCTAGTTAAACAACAACAACAACATGGTTTAAATTATGAAAACTCAGCTAGTTTTAAAATATGATTAATTGATTTAACATTCAGTTGATTTATTAATCATTCCCTTAGTGGTTCCATGCGCATGGGCAATGACCTCATGTTATTTACCAAGAGGGGTGACACAAGATCTTGCCTTTTCCTGTCTCGGACATTTCACGAGGAGGAAAATATTGAAGAGGTTATTGTGCCTATACCCTCATTTGAGGCTGGTTCACGCAAGCCTATTGCAACAGATGCGAGAGCTAAAGAAAAAGTTAGTAAAGTTTTTATCTTTGAGTTTATAACATTTCCTTCTAAAAGTGCCATAATGAAGCTCTTGGAAGGTGAGAGTCATATCTTTAGTGTGTGATGTATCATCTTCGGAAATTTTTGGTCTCACTCTTTCAATTCCTTTTTTCATCTTTCTTCTTGGTGACTTCGTGTTTTACTTTCTAGTGATCTTCATGTAAGACACTTGATGTGATCATCATCATCACCATCATCATTCGTACCTTTCAGCTCTCTATGAAGCACAGGTCCTCAACAACAACATGCCAAGCAATCATGTCCATTCAAGCTCTTTGCCTGTTTTCTGTAAGTCTCCAGTTCTTCTCTCCATGCATTTTTTTGGTTCTCTCTCTAGTTCTCTTGCCCTGGGGATTCCAAAACAGGTACTGCCTTTTAATGCGATCATCTGGCTTTCTTAATGTATGTCTTTAATGAATGCCAGCGGTCTTAGCTTCAGCTGCTTTTCCACTGGTTCTTCCATCGGTTCCACATCGGCGATCTATTCATACCACTTCAATCCTTTGATTCCTGCGCAAGCATCCATTGATGAAAATCTGTATCTTTCTGGTTGTCAGATTATAAAGTGTTTTTTTTTAATTTTATAAATGTTATAATTATAATTTTATAATAGTAATTTATTTGATAATAATAAATAATAATCATTTTATAATAATTGATTTGATAATAATAATTTTATAATAATTCATTATCCGTCTTGTGGAGGATCAGTGTGCCATAAGGAGTAAAACAGAAGATGAAAATGAATAAATAACAGTAATAATTTTGTAATAATTGATTAAATAATAGTTAAAAGTTGGTAATACATTTATAAAATTTAATAAATTTTGTGATAAAACGCAACAATTAAGAGGAAATAAAATTATGTAATTCTTTGTGTCCTTGCAGCATGAAACAGAGATGGAAATTATACTGAAGTACTCTCCTTTCAAGACTATAGATGATTTCTTCACCCAGTTTGATAGACTGGATGGACAGTCTGGCACACTAGTCATGGTTTATAACCTCAAGCTGCTAGATTCTGGTGATCCAGAGCTAGATGTTATTAACGAACCTCATGACATTGTCTTGGCTAATCCTAGCACTCATGACTTTGATTCTGATGAAGGGTAAGTTGATAGTACATTGCTCTTGCTCCACTCTGTGGTCACACCCTTCTTCTTGTCTTTTGCTGCTTTATATCTTTTCATATTCTTAACCTGTGGGATGTGCCTCCCCAGGGACAGATGCAGAGGGCATTATGTGGAGATGGGAAGTATCTCTCAGAAAATTTATCACAGTTGCTTTTTCACTAGATAAAATTCAGAATCAGACTATAATTTTTATTTGGTAATTTTCTATTACTCGTGCTTTTTTTACTCCGCACAGAATACCTTTAGTTATGTGTTGTTTCATACGGTTAGGGTTGGGGTTAGGGTTAGGGTTGGTGTTGGGGTTAAGGTTAAGGTTAACCCCAACCCTAATCCTAACTGTAAATGCTACGAAAAAACTTATAACTAAACATATTCTGTGCGGAGCAAAAAAGCACGAGTAATAGGAAATTGCCTTTTATTTTATGTGTGTTTGTGTGAAACGAAATGCCGCTCAGCACCACTTTTTGATGAGCTGTGGGGTCTAATGTCTGTCTAAGGCTATGCAGTCTAATGCCTGTGTGGGAGGCTATGCAGTCTAATGTCTGTGGAAGGCTATGCAGTCTAATGTCTATGTAAGGATATGCAGTCTAATGTCTGTGTAAGACTATGCAGTCTAATGTCTATGTAAGGCTGTGCAGTGACACCTTTCGATGACCTAGGAGTAAACTATCAAGTGTGCATGTGTGCAGCGCTATGCTGTAAAAATTTGCTGTAAGAATGAACAAAAGTCATTTCCATTTATATTTTAATGTGTTCAAGCTATTGTAAGTTGACTTTCGGTTCTGACAGTGTTGGTTTATTTAAGTATTTAAAACAGTTGTGTGGTTATGGTTTGGTTATGATCAACAACAGAACTCAAAACACCACTGTTTAAAACACACTTTAAAATATTTATGTCATGCGGACATCTTTGATTGTTCATTGACTAAATTGGGGAAGGACGGGAGGTGTGAGCATTACGTTCACTTTCAGTGGAGGCTTTGGGCTTTGTCTTTCTCTTTTTCTACTGGTTCCTTGACAGAAGCTGATGATCTATGTGTTGATTTCTATAAAGTATGTCCAGTCCCTTTCCCGTTTGTTTTCTTATCTTTTGTGCCGTGGTCTTTTGTTTAGCTGTATTCTCAATATCTTAATTTCTGATTTTCCTGTCACTCATTTTCCAGTTTTTATTGTTTACTAATGACAAGGTGCATGAATGTATCATTTTGTCTATAGCCACTTTTGCCTATCAGCTTTGCAGCAGTAAAAAGTAAACTTATAGTTGATGAGCATAAATATGTAGAATATGTATCATTTCATATTTGCAAGGACTATTATTTGTAGAAGTTTTTTTGTTAATGTAATAAAACTGTTCTTTAAGTGCCAGCGGAGCATGAGATGAGAAGAAGGTGCTAGAAATGGATAGGACACATTGAGGAACCTGTTGATAGCATTACAAGGTAGTCCTCATTCTGGAATCCCCAGGGTAAGAAAGCTAGAAGAAGCCCAAAAAATACACGGAGAACAGAAATGAAAGGTATGAGGAATACATGGAAAGATCTTGAGGCTGATGGCAAGGGACAGGCAGATGTAGCGGGAGGTTATTTAAAATTATTTATCTATGTAAGAATCCAGGTATCTCATATGCTACCAGGATAGTATGCCAGTAAAGAGTTCTGGTCTTACAAATAATACCCCAGTCTTAGAAATAAGCACTGGTGTATGGATATCATAGAGATAGTCAGACTGTGAAAACCCTGGCCAGTTGGTAAGAAGTTGTACCAGGATTTAAGGTGTCTCCTCCCTGTGACTATCTTATGATTTCTTATTTTCTAGGGGATAATCAAAATGATCATTCACTGTAACCACAAATGTAAGAAGTGAATATTTCCTCAGGTACAGTTAAAATATTTTAATATTTACACTAATATTCTATTTCTGCTAGTTGGAAAAGAGCATAAAATTATATAAAAATTATTCACACAATTACTATTATTGCCTGTTTAGACTTCCAGATCTTGAATAATAAAGTTACTGAAAACTGGAATCACTTTAACTGTATCACTTTTCTTTTAGTCCTCTGACTTTACACATTACTGTCCTCATTTGACTGAATGCTTTAATGGTTTTAATACTGTTCTCACTATTGGCTGTTTGTTCACATATGGGTGGTCAGTGTCTTAACTGACACTTATCTTTTCAACTTGACACTGCTGACACTGAACTGTCCTTTGTAGATATCAGACTTGGTAGACCCAGCTATAGGGATGCCAATGACCAGTTGAAGTTCACTCTTTGGGGTCCTGCACTTTTGTGGGATTGCCTCTGATGAACAACACAAGCTTCTGATACGTGACAGTCTGGTTTGAGTTATTTCATGGAACCTGAAACATCATATCAGCCTTGGCTAGTATCTGGCTAGACTTGTAGCTGACTAGCACAGACGTCAGACCAGTCAGTCATCAGATGTCACCGTTATACAATCATAGTAAGTAAGGACATCATTTCGGTGATACAGAAGTATTAACATTTCAATTAATTGTAACTGACTAGCACATAAGTCAGACTAGTCAGTCATCAGATGTCAAAGTTATACAGTCATAGTAATGGACATCATTTCAATGATACAGAATTAATATTAACATTATCAGTAATAAACATCATCTGGTTTATTCCGCTCCTGTACATCCTTTACTTATTTATAATTTGATCTTTCCAAACCATATCAGGTACAAATTTAAATACTGATGCCATTCCTAGCATCTACACAAAATTAATACACAAATAGATAAAGTGAGTGCCCGACAGACCAAACGATCAGGTTGCTTTCTTCAGTAGTACAACTGCATAGTTGTTGAATTGAAGCCTGACTATGGAACACTCCAGTTTACCAGCTGTAAATGGGTACTCAGTTGTGTGCTCGAACTAGGGAAGGAAAAGGCAGCGAGGAAGGGAACTAGTCATTTAACCTCGTAAAAGCGGTATCTTCCATGATGAAGCTTCTAACACTTCATTTGCCTATGACAATCTCTGCCATGTGACTGCCTTTATCTTCATACGAGATACAGCATTTACTATGATAGATGTTATCTACATTTGTCTGTGGGGCTAGTTGTGATTAGTTTTTGTACAAGCAACAATCATCCACAAAGCACATGTTTAGAACATATTAAAAATAACAATACATTATATCAATGAATATTCTACGTGCATATTTTGTGAAGTCTATACGAACCTGAAATAAAAAAAAATATTATACACGGTAGTTATCATAATTTCGCTTACCCTCAGACTTCAGATACTGGACTGAAAAATTTTCTGGCGATCCGCTCACAATTCATATGGTATATGGGTAGTGGCGAAACTATGCCTCCAGTCTGTCTCAAACCTCTTTCGTTGTGTCCTTCGTTGTGTTGCCTTTTAGTTTACCGATCCGCTATATATAAGTCTCTGGCGGACGTATCGGAGAGCACTGACGTCACAGCTTAAGACTCGGCTGAAATCCCTTTCCGAAACAGCGATTTCACCCGATCTGTGCGTTGCCTGAAACTTTCCCTGTCTTATCCTCGGCTTATATATTATCCCTACTGTTCCATCCTATCTTGTTTTATACAGCCGATATATCTCTATTATCCTATCCATGTAATTTCACAAACTGTTATATGTTGATTTTAGTATTTAGAACAGAAGTGGGTTTACAGGCTTTCAGCTTAATTGTAGACAGCCGTAATACGCATATATCTCCGTAAATGATAACTTCCTACTGTTTTTCCTTATATACAGTTATACACAATCCTCTCCTGGACTACAAGGCGATATCCTTTTCACAAAGATTCCATTATGCTCTTATATATCATTGCCGATTGTCGATGTCTCATCGACATTTTGCCGATACACCGCCATTTTGCCCGCGGCCGGCCCTGTGACAATCGATCGGTGAATGGTCTGTAAATTACACGATGCCACTTTTGCAATGTATTGAAACCAATATTGCGACAGCGGACATGGCATGAATTTGTTGAAAGCTTATGCTTCTTGGGGATGCAAAGGGTAATGAATGAACAAAAACTGATCTTCTTTTAATAAATGTTTTGAACTGTACCTTTGGAAAATCTTAATTGATTATTTTTCCAATCTGCAGCTTAATGCCAGAGAGAAAGTCATTCCGTGCATATGCAGCCATCTTGTATATGGATCCTCGCATGCGTATTTATATCCAGAACAAGAAGGTGCGGACCAAACGTTTGGCATGCACCTTATACAAATCTAAAATGTACAAGTACTCCTCAAACCGTTTCAAGACCCGTGCAGAGAATGAAGCCAAGCGGGCTATAGATGAGGCATTAGCGGCTGAGAACAAGGCTAGAGAAGCAGAAAGTAAAGCCAAGTAAGTTAAGAACAGTTAAATTTTTATGTGTTATGAATTTGCTGTGTTTATTGTCAAATTCATGGGCAGATTTTATAAAGTCACATATAGTAATCATCTGAAAGCAGACAGACCTAGAAGCTTAGACCATGTGTCTTGGTTTATCACCATGAAATGTTTTATATCATGTCATTAAGAATTTACTTGGTACGAAACTTCCCTGTTTCTTGAAACAATTCTCTAGCTTTTTGGAAAATAAATGGAAACGACACGTATTGCCTTGTGCTTTAAGCGAAAGTTATCTTGAACACCCACTAGAATCATCCCACGTGGAGGTCAACAATCTGTTTTATTCGGATTTCACAGATGCCTTTGCCAGTAACTGCTTGTCCTCTTGGACATGTCAGTTTTTGTGATTTTAGCTTTTGCCGTGACAGTTAACAGGGACAGTCATTTGATCATTTAGGTCTATACCTGTGAGAAGCAGTCTTTGCTCAGTCAGCGTTATGTAGTAATCATGTGAGGAGGGAAACCCAGACAGTCTTAAAGTATATATTCAGGACACTGACTGTTAAGGCAAAAATGTTAAAGATAACTGTATATTTACAACAACAAAAATGTTGTGATTTAAGAGCAGTTAAGTAATAAGTCAGATTACAATCTATTTACCTATTCCAACTTCAGTCTTCTAGATATGCTGCAGATGCTGAAAGTTTGAGATATTGGTTTTAATTCTGTTCCCATCATTGTTTTGAGCTCAACTTGGAGGGAGGCAATCATTTAAATATCCAAAATATCCAAATACTACTAGTGAAGGAAACAGTTGCATCCCTTGACAGCTGGAACTCAGTACAAATATTCTTCTGTTGACAACGGTAACACACTCAGATGTCAGCTTGCATGTGTTGGAAAGAAGCAGTTGTCAGCTGAATGATGCAATGTTCAAAGTATTTTGACATTTTTGTAAACAAATATTTTGATTACCACTATATTGTGCACTGGCATCCTAGCTCAGTGGTCCATGGTTTGATCCCCCAGAGGTTGATTGTTTTAGACCACAAGCGGTTACGGGGTCAACCCAGCCTCATGAATTGGGTACCAGAGCAACTCTGGGATGGTTAAGGTGGCTGGCGTGATGCTGACCACATCATCCCTAGTGTACCGATGGTCAAGAAAATATGGCCCTAACACCATATTCCCAATATGCCTCAATGGGCGTGTAACGGGATCCCCTTTATTGTGACTCTAAAAATACATTTATCTTGTTCACATATAAATAGGAAAAATTTTCTTCATTTACATACTCATACATTCCTGCTTCACTTCAGTTAAATAAGGAAAAAATCATTAATGTATTAATGCCTTTTCTCCTCAGAAATTTAGAAAACAAAACTGGATCATCCACAAATAAGGAGCATAGGGTAAGTGAATACATCTAACACCAGGCCTTACCCGAATCACATGTTTTTTTTAACAGGCCTTACCCGAATCACATGTTTTTTTTAACATTAAGATTTTGTCCGGTTTTGGTTTTGTAAACTTGGTACAGTTGTTAATAACATACATATCACTCAGATCACTTTATTTATTTGTTCATGAAATCTAGCGTGTCAGTCTGTTTTGGCTGTTAATGTAAAAACTTGTTCTAAATTGGCATTCAAATGGATGAATGTAATTTGTTGTTTTTTGCTGACGTCTGAAGACCTGCTTGACTTATTCTTTATGTCCTTTGTACATCTTTTTGTGCTCCCTAAGGAGCAGGAGGCCACTTACTGCTGTTGACTGTCTTGTGGGAAGCCTGTGCCATACCACTTTATGTATCCTTGTTTCTGTGGCAATTACACATAGTGAGGATGCCAGCCCTTAGTACAACCCGAGATTAGATATCTTTTATGAAATGCTTGTGGGTACAGTGATTCTTCACTTTCTTCCATCTCCTTAGAGACCCTTGGAAACCACATTGAGTTATGGAAGCATGAATGATGAACAAAAATGGGAAAAATAAGAGCTTTAATTTGTTTAAAGAGAACTCTACTGGATGAGATTAATACTTTCACATACCTAGCCATTTTCATAGCTCTCATAAGGGTGGCACATGGAGATATACATAGAAGATGAAGGCAAGAAAAGCTTTTTGGCATTGATGAGCATGTGAAAATCTGGAGAAACTCCAAGAAAAAGCTAATTTGCAAAAAGTTGGCTCTTAAAACAAATGTAAAGGTTGTTTCAATGTATGAGGCAGAATCCTGGATGACACAGACTACAAAAAACAGTCTGTGTAAATGTAGTGAAAACCATAAAGCACTTCCATCTGGTACATCTTGGAAACGGGTAACCTTCGAGCCCTTGTGTTGCCTGGAAAATGCTGAGGGGAATGGTTAAGCCGCACCAGAGTGGCCCAGCATAACAATTCCCCCTCTGGTGCAACATGTGGAGAATTCAGCATTGCTAAGCTTCAGGAAATCACAGAGCCCAGACTTAGCTCCGACTTTAATGGTTAACTGCGTACACGAGGTGAAAGCAGACAGACCTAGAAGCTTAGACCATGTGTCTTGGTTTATCACCATGAAATGTTTTATATCATGTCATTAAGAATTTACTTGGTACGAAACTTCCCTGTTTCTTGAAACAGTCGCTCTAGCTTTTTGGAAAATAAATGGAAACGACACGTATTTCCTTGTGCTTTAAGCGAAAGTTATGGCTGGGAGTCCAAAGTATGCTGCTTCTTCTTCCTCTAAATACATGTCAAGCCATGATGAAACACCTGGGAAAGAAATAAGAGCTCATGACTCCAACTAAACAAGTTGTGGAGTGGCAGAAAAGCCACAGGAAAAAAACCTTGATCTATAATGTAGCTAAATGCCAAGGACAGCCATCTTTTCCTGTGGAACACAGGCAGTTTCTTGAATTTGGCATTGGTTCTGCTAAAACAGCAATGAGCTCAGCAGACGTAGTTAAACAACATCATCTTGTGAAAGAGTTAAAGCCTCAGATTCAAGAGAGAAAATGGATATGATTAGCACATTCCTTCAGGGAACAACACACCAGTACAACCAGTCATGCCATTAACTGTTACCTACAGGGAAAGAGAAAGGTAAGAAGGCCAAAGGCAACCTTGAAAGAAGGGTAGAAGCAGGAAACTAACATAAATGGAACCTCATGGGAACTTTAAATGATGGCCCAAAATAATAATTGGGGGAAGGCAACAACTGCAGCCTCAAGTCCCTCTGGGAATGAATATTGTAGATGGTGATAATAAGTTGGAAGATGTGATATATTTATACTTTGAACATGTAGCAATCGTCCCAAGTAGTTTCCTGTGGTCTCTGACGAGATAAGTAAAAACATGACTATTGCCTCCTCAGGCCTGTTGTAAAAGGAGACTCATATGAGGCAGCCTCATCATTACAACACATTGCTGCAGAAACTGCAGCTGCAAGAGCAACTGAATGCTTTGGGGTTAGCTTCCTTCAGTGGGGCCCCACTGCAGAGGTGGCTCCATTCTACATGAGTGAAAGGAGAATTGATGATGATGATGATGTAGCATTCACATAATCATGATTGTACGCAATGCTTTTTTTTCAGACGGCACTGCGTAAAGCTCAGCAGTTTGCAGCAGAGTGTAGAGGGAATGCTCAGATAAAACGGCAGATGGCAGAAAGAAAAACAAAGTGAGTATACGTGAGAAGGGTTTCATTTAATTTTTTAAATTTATGTGCAACTATCCATAAAATATTGTTGCTTATTTATGTTTTGCTTGAACTTTCAATTGCATGTTTTTTTTGTTATTTATTAAATTTTTTTTTTTTGGTAGCTGTAAAAGGTTTGTATTTGTAAGACTGTCAAAGGTTTGTTGTTTTTGAAAGGCTGTAAAAGGTTTGTTGTTTTTGAAAGGCTGTAAAAGGTTTGTTGTTTTTGTAAGACTAAAAGGTTTGTTGTTTTTGTAAGACAGTAAAAGGTGTTTTTGTAATACTAAAAGGTTTGTTGTTTCTTGTAAGACTGTAAAAGGTTTGTTGTTTTTGCAAGACTGTAAAAGATTTGTTCTTATTGTAATACTAAAAGGTTTGTTGTTTCTTGTAAGACTGTAAAAAATGCAAATGCGGCTGTTTAGGTTTTGATGTCTCATTGTGGACGTTTTAGAAATTTGCTGTTTCTCTTTCAGTTATCAGAGGTTTGCTTACCTTTGGTTTTTGTTACAATTGTTGCTCGCTCTGTAAGCTGTGCTGAAAGTTTTTTTTAAAAATGCTAGGAGCGGCGTCAGCTTTTTGTTTTGTTGTAGTTGTTTTAAAAATTCAGTATTTGACCACGAATTTAACTCTTGCATAGAGTGTTTTTTGCTGTAACATTTGATGCAGAGTATTTGAGGAAAACTAAAGGTTAGCATAGAGATAACTATCTTTGGTGGAGAGGAAAGATTATGAGAGTGTTGCTCAGTCTGTGCTTCAAATTACGAAAGGCAGGAACTGTTGTGTTTATAATAATTTTTGAATAAAGTCTGTTTTCATTAGTGGTGAGTTATGTAGTGAAGAGATGAGCTAATAACTGTAAATATTAGAAAGTCTCTAGACCAACATTTACAACAAAAAGAAATGATTGGGATAGGACATAAGATGGCATGACTGAGTTACAAATTATGATCTTGTGACATTACAGATCGCTAAAGGACCCCAAGACACTGAATCTGATATTTGGCCTGAACATAGAAAATCGCAGTCATGATGGTGTGTTTGTTTATAACTGCAGTCGGCTCATCAAGATGTATGAGAAAGTGGGGCCCCAGAATGAAGGAGGGGTGTAAGTATCTTGCTGTTTGTTTATATCTATTGTTTTGAAGATGTTTAGATTAGCAATAGTTTACCTTTCCTGTCATTAACGTCTTTCAGAATACAGGTCAGTTACAGTGGCTGTCTTTAGTCTTTCAGAACATAGGTTGGTTACTGTATCTTTAACTGTTTTAAGAACATACATCGGTTATTGTAGCTTATCTTTTAGAACATAGATCAATCACTGTAGCTGTCATTAACCTCTGTCAGAACAAAGGTCAGTTATTGTGACAATTTTTAACTTCTTCAGAACATAGGTCAATTGCTGAAGCAATCCGTAACCTCTTTAAATCATAGGTCAGTTATTGTAGCTATTTTTAATCTCTTTCCGATCATAGGTCAATTACTATAGCCATCTTTAACCTTTTTCGTAACAAAGGTCAGTTACTGTAACGATCTATAACCTCCTTTAGAATGTAAGTCAGTTACTGTTGCTATCTTTAGCTTCTTTCATAACATAGCTCAGTTACTGTAACCATCTGTAACCTCTTTCTTAACGAAGGTTACTGTGGCCATCTGAAACCTCTGTACAAATTGATTTTTACCATTTATTTTGTCCCTGCTAATTTCATGTGTGATGCTCTCCACAAACCTTTACATCACAGTCATTGCCTTATAAATGAGAGCAGTTTTGTTTCTGTGTCCAGCGGCAGGTTTGCTAATATCATTGCTGCTGTAGTGGTAATTTTTTTTTACAGGGATAATTTTTTAAGTTTACTGAGTGCTAACAGCATTAAGCTTAACTTAAATTGAGAGTTCATTTGGTTGTGAGCACTATACCACCAGTGCCAGACCGGAACATTAACCAAAGGAAAGGAATGACAAATTTTCAAATGTTGTTTAATTATGGCAGCTGAGCTTGTTGCTCATTCGCAGCAAGTGCCAGATTGATTTCCTTGGCATTATTTACAGCGTATATCAAGGGTTTACCTGCGAGTTTTCCGCCATTTTATAACTTGTTATTTGGGAGCCAAGAGTTCCAGTTTCTTTCCTGGCACAGCATCGATTTAAAGGATTCTCAAGTCTGATTTTAGGCAAGAAATGGGAAGGAGGGGCAGCACACTTTGCATTTCCTGTCTGAAAAAAAAAAAAAAAGGTGAAAGGTGGGTCTCCAGATATGCAGGGCAAAAATGCTGTTCTCTGGTTCTTTCCCAAAGAATAGTCACGTCCTGCACTGAGCCACTACATCCTAGCTGCCTTCAGCTGTATCTGTCCATTGTCGGATCTTCATGCAGGCAGTGGATCAGATAAAAGCTGGAGTTAAATCTGGCTATTGAGTGATTCCTCCAAGCATAGTGTGCAGTGCTGGGTTCTTATCATGTTGCACCACAGCTGGAATCGTGTTGGGCTGCCTTAGTTCGGCTAATTGATCTGTGAGTATTGGCCAGGCAACTAGAGAACTTTGAAGGTTGCCTGTTTCCATGATGCCAAGGATTTCACACTGCTCATGCATGAATTCCAGGGTTTGACCACAAACACAGACCCTGAAGCAACATGAATCAAGAGTTTTCCACACTTGAAATGAGCAGTCTGAGAGAAACAGTAGATAGGACCCAGAAAGACATAAAAAGTGAAAAAGATCAGTGTCAGTGTTACAACAACATCAGTGAAAGAACATGTTAGAAAAACAAATCTAGGGTAAACAGTAGCGGTAGTCACATACCAAATGCTTCCGGGAGGGGGAGGGGTGTGAAGCGTTAGAGACTTCACCATACTAGATCTAGCTTATGTATGAGGTAAGGTGACCAGTTCTCCTTGCTGCATTTGCCTTCCCTAACTCATGAGCATAGTCAGTCTACCCATTTACAGCTGGGTAGACTGGTATGTGACACTACCAGGTTTCGGTCCTGGAACCCGGTAACTGCTGCAAATGTAAAGTGCTCTAACCGCTTAGCCATTCGGGCGCTAATCTAGGGTTCTTCATCCTTATTGTTCATATAAGTTACTTTCACAGCTGAACTTTAGATAACCGTATAAGTAGTTTTTTCTTATTGTACACATATAACTCTTTCAGTTTTTTTGTGGGCATATAACATCAGATTAAAATAGTTCAGGAAAAGAGAATGTTCCATATTGAGTTAGATTAGTAAAGTGACCTGTACATTCATGAAATATGATATAAATACACTTTAAGTGCACTTAAATTTTAACTGGTAATAAAACTTTCCTGTTCATAGCAAAAGTAGTAAAGGACATAAGAAAACTTGGCTGTGACATAGTTTCTTCTGGAAGATGAGGTGAAATTCTTTATGCATTTCTTCTTCATACACTCTCAGACGTCAACTTGAATATGTTCAAAGAAAGCAGGGCAGTGGTCAACTTCAGGCTGTTTCCATCTCCATAGAGTTTATCCTGGAATGGTACTAGTGACGGCCATTTGTGCTTTCTCTGTTCCCCATATGTCGGGCATCTTTGAAGTATATGTTCAGCTGTCATTTTATCGGTGCCACAGTTACACTCTGACGGTCCAGTATCTTCTGTCTTCGTCATTGTCTGTTTCTTTTTTCCTATTGTCACCATATAAAGAAAAAGGGTAAAGGATCTCGTTACACGCCTATTGAGGCATATTGGGAATATGGTGTTAGGCCCGTATTTTCTTGACCATCGGCACACTAGGGGTGATGGAGTCAGCATCACGCCGGCCACCTTAACCTTCCAAGAGTTGTTCTGGTACCCAACTCATGAGGCTGGGTCGACCTCCAAAGCCGTTTGTGGTCTAAAAAATCCCACCTCAACTGGGGATTGAACCATGGACCACCGAGCTAGGAAGCCAGTGCACTAACCACTGTGCTACCGTGGCTAACCATATAGTCCAGCTTTTCTCTGTTCATAACATGTCTAAAGAAAATGGATTGCTTCTTGAGTAAAAAGCTTTATTTGCACACTGGCGTATTTCAGGACATCCTCATTACTCTGTTTAGCTGTCCATGGTATTCTTAACATTATTCTGGAAGACCATGTCTTTATTGGCCTCCATGGATTTCTTGATTGTCTACTAATTTTTCATGACTCACTTCCATATGTTAGGATTGATTCTGTATAACACATAACTCTCTTTTTTTTTTTTTATACTCCCATTGAGAAAGATATTTAATAATTTTCATGTTAGACTTACCAATGCTATTCATCAAAATAATTGTTCATACAATGTGACCCAAAAAAAAAAAAAAAAAGTCAGACTCATTTTATGGCACCCTGTTTGATCTCGCCCCGTTGTAGATCTGAGGGTCTCTTATGAGACAGAGAAAGAACAAGGGCTACTACTCTCTCAGACATGTCATACAAGACAAACTTAACATAAGGTTGTGCCTGGGACTGGCAAACCCCATCATGTAAAACACATGGCTACAGAAACCACTACTGTAAGAGCATGTGAATGTTTTGTGTAGGCTTCTGTAAGTGGGCCAGCTACAGTGGTGGGCTTTAAGCTCTGTAAGGAGCGCAACAGGAAAATGATGATGATGAAGATAGTATTCCAGGGATCTTCTGCGTCGTCAACTAATTTTGCATGACTCATGTTTTTATGTTAGGATTAATTCTATATAACACTGAAGAACGATTGTTACTTCCATTGACAAAGATAGGATCCCGTTACACGCCCATTGAGGCATTTTGGGAATATGGGGTTAGGCCCATATTTTCTTGACCATCGGCACATGAGGGGTGATGTGGTCAGCATCACGCCAGCCGCCTTAACCTTCCCAGAGTTGCTTGAAGAACTCTTGTTACTTCCATTGACAGAGATAGGTTGCATAAAATACTTTTCATGTTAGACTTATCGGTAATATTCTTTAACATTTTTATTCATCCAGGGTGACCCAAAAGTAAAAATATAAAAAATACCATGCGGGGATTATTTTATGGCAACCCCATTTTGGTCATTGGTTTTTAAAAAAAAAATTGTTGGGGTCATCTTTTAGTGAGGGCTTTTGAAAGCATGACATATGTTGTGGTTTTTGACATGTTTGTATCCTTGAATACGTACGTATGTGTTAGTCACATTTGTTCTTCTTTTATTAGTATCCTGTAGAATCCATAGGTGATCATGACTCTCCACAACTTCTGTTACCTCTTGTCCTTTTGCAATACAGTTCCAGAGTTTTGTGTGCCATGTTATTTTTATGTTCATTGTTTCTGACTGTTTTGTGTGCCATGTTGTTCATTGTTTCTGACTGTTTTGTATGCCATGTTGTTCATCTGTTGTCACTGTTTCTGACTGTTTTGTGTGCCATGTTGTTCATTGTTTCTGACTGTTTTGTATGCCATGTTGTTCATCTGTTGTCACTGTTTCTGACTGTTTTATATACTATGTTGTCAATGTTTCTGTTTTGTATGCCATGTTGTTCATGTGTTGTCAGTGTTTTTGAATGTTTTATATGCCATGTTGTTCATCTGTTGTCAGTGTTTCTGAATGTTTTGTGTGCCATGTTGTTCATCTGTTGTCAGTGTTTCTAACTATTTTGTATGTCATGTTGTTCATCTGTTCATTGTTTTGTTTCTTTGTTATCCTCTGGCTCTCTTTGCATCAGTATTTTCTTTTGTGTGTAGCGTGCTCAAACTTTTTTTTCGCTCAAAACATTCCCAACTTGATGGACTGTTTTTTTTTTTTTTTTTTTTTAATCACTGCAGCGATTCTATCATTGCTGATCAACAGTGAGTGGTATTCTTTTTTTTTTTTTTAGTTGTAATGAAACCCGTATTATTTTGTATTATCATGTTTTTTATAGTATTGGCTGCACATATGATCCTGATCAGCAGTGTCATTTTTTTTAGAAGAGAACAGAAGCTGGAGGTCCAAAGCTAGAAAAGATCATTAAATATTTCAAGAATAATGTCTTTAAAAGATGTGTATAAATATATATGTTTAGATTCATACTGAGGCTGGCAACATCATAGAAAAAACACAGTGCTCCATGCTGCTTAAGGGGTAAAAAGGAAAATAATGATACAGTCTCTTTGAGTAGAAAATGAACCATTGCGCGTATTAAAATCTGTATGGTATGTTTATATATTTTACAAGCTGTAAATTCTGAAAAACAGAAATGGAATTCTGCTTGATGATCTAGATTTTGCCGACGACCTGGATCTTATGTCCCACCACCGCAACCAGGTGCAAGACAAAATGAAAATACTTGATGAGAGGTCACAACCACTGGGTTTTAAAATACACAGAGACAAAACAAAGATTATGCGAATAAATGCGACTTGATGATAGCGAAATTGCACATTGGAGATATATCCCTACAAGATGTGGAATCCTACATATATTTTAGCAGCAATCTAGATTTAGTTGAAAGACAGTGATATCAAAATAGGAATTTTTAAAAAGTCAAGAAATGCTTTCATTGCATAGGGAAATATATCCAAATCAAAATCCAACACATAAATAAGAATCTTCAACTGAAACGTCAAGGCAGTCTTATGGTATGGCTCTAGGAAAAATCAAAGTCTCATTGTCCAGTTTCGAACAGGACATGCCGATGTCAACGGCCATTTAAAATGTATTAACCCTCAGCACTTACCCATGTGAAGACACTTCTCTCACCCTTATGAAACAACTAGCCACCTTCTCATGGAGTGCCCACCGCTCACAAACGCCAGGAAACAACCTACTACAGATGCCCCTGGCAATCACCAACTCACTATATAGAACCTTGGACCAACTGCAGAATACCTACACTTTTCTAAGAATGGCTTTGGGCTGCCAAGAGTAAACAGCTGAGCAGCTATGGGAATCAACAGCAACAACATTGTATGGCTCTGAAACACAAAAACAATAACATTGTATGGCTCTGAAGCACAAAAATGATAACATTGTATGGCTCTGAAACACAAAAACAATAACATTGTATGGCTCTGAAGCACAAAAACTATAACAATTGGATGCCTCTGAAACACAGAAACGATAACCAAGGAGTAAGAGCTTGTTAAATTGGTGCTTGCGCAGAATAAAAGGATTTAAATGGTTTGACAAGATCACTCATGGGGAACTGATGGAAAGAACCAGACAATTTCCAGTGGAACAAGATGTGGGAGAAGATGATAGGGGGACCATTGAAAAAAAACCAGATCAAAGCATTACAGGGGAATCTTTTTGTGTGGAATCTCCAGGGGAAGAGCAGTATGAGACTAAAAAGCACATGGAGTAGAGACATGAAAGGGATATAGATGACATGAAATGACTTTGAACAGATGGCAAAGTATGATATAGGGACAACTTATGAAATGGCAGAAACTACATTCAGGTCCAAATGGGAAAGAGAGCACCCAGGCCATATTAAAAAATGATGCATATCATCAGCTCTCTAGGCGAGACCAGGTCACCATTTTTTGGCTACGCACTGGACACAACAGATTGAGATACAATCTATACCACAAGTACAGAATTGGTGCAACGGATCTCTGCACCTGCTGCACCAGCTCGATGACAGCCAAACACCTGCTGCAGTCCTGCCCAACATACAGCAGTGAACGGAGTAGCATATGGCAACAACCTACCTCACTCCACGAAAAACTGTTTGGAGATGTCAGGAACCTTGAGCTGACTACAGCCTTTATTAGAGGTATTAATGTAGAAGTCTGAAGGTGAATGAGATGTCAGAAACCTTGAGCTGACTACTGCCTTTATCAGTTATTAATGTGGAAGTCTGAAGGCGAATGAGGAAGCAGAAGAAGAAGAACAGATGGCGTAGGACAGGAATGCTCTGAGGATATTAGTTGACGACTTATGCTTTATATGGAGCTGAAAAGTAATGAAATCCAGATAAGCAATACTAAAGACTTTGATCCCTGTAACTTTTATTATTTGAAAATATACAGTTATGAAGAAAAAAAAAAAGGTAAAGGATCCCATTACATGCCCATTGAGGCATTTTGGGAATATAGTGTTAGCCCCATATTTTCGTGACCATTGGCACATGAGGGGTGATGTGGTCAGCATCACGCCAGCCACCTTAACCTTTCCAGAGTTACTCTGGTACCCAATTCTTGAGGCTGAGTCGACCCCAGAGCTGTTTGCATTCTAAAAAATCCCACCTCAGCTGGGGATCGAACCATGAACCACCGAGCTATGAAGCCAGTGCACTAACCACTGCGCTACCGTGGCTTTTCAGTTATGACGACATGACATTTATTACTCTGAATTCTATCGTGATTTACAGTTTAAGCATCTGATTGGCTAAGCGGTCAGAGTGCTTTCCTTTCGCGCCACAGTTACCGGGTTTCCGGAATCAAAACCTGGTAGCATCATGATTCAGTCTGCCCAGCTGTAAATGGGTACCTGACACCGCTGTCGAATTAGGGAAAGAAAAGGCAGCGAGGAAGGGAACTGGTCACCCCACCTCATTAAAAAGCTGGACCTCGTATGGTGTCTTTAACACTTGACAACCCTGCGACAGTTTCTGCTATATGGCTACCTTTTACCTTTATAAGTGTTTGGGCCTGTAATTTCTGGTGTGACAGTGACTATTCCATTATTAATGCTCGGTGTAGGCTTATCAAAATGTAGGCCCATTAAGACAAATACATAGGTAGACCCTTCAGTTTATTATTTTTAATGTGTAATATAGGACAAATTTTGAGAAGAAATGATGGAATGTGGAAAAAGAAAAAGAAGAAGATAGAGAGAGTAAAATCTGAATAAACTCATCGCTTGGTGATTAAGGTAGTTGACAACATGGCTGGTTCAGGACATGAAAGACTGTAAGAAATGGAAAGACATGATCACCCACTCCATTTTGGCTTAGCACTTAATGAATGTAAGATCATTCATTCTTGTACCTAGTTTAGGCACTGTCTAGCCTTAGCAATTATGTGTACCCCCAGCACTTATGTGTAGGCACTGTGTAGCCGTAGACCTTTTGTATAGGCGCTGTGTAGCCTTAGACCTTTTGTATAGGCACTGTGTAGCCCTAGCACTTACGTATAGGCACTGTGTAGCCCTAGCACTTATGTGTAGGCACTGTGTAGCCCTAGACCTTATGTGAAGACACAATGTAGCCCTATCACTTATGTATAGACACTGTGTAGCCATATTGCGTATGTATAGGCAGTGTGTATCCCTATCACTTAATGTATAGGCACTGTGAAGCTGTATCACAAATATGTGGGCACTATGTGGGCATATCACTTCTGTGTGGCCATTGTGTTTATTTATCAGTTGTGTTGAGGCACTGTGCATCCCTGTCAGTTTTGTGTAGGCAATGTGTGGGTCAGTCACTTATGTGAAGCGGCTGTTTAAATTATTGACTGTGTTCAGGCACTGTGTAACCCTATGAGTTTTTTTTTTTGGGACTGTATGGGCTATCAGTTATATGTAGGCACTGTGTAGGCCTATCGGTTATACGTAGGCACTGTGTAGCCATACTGATTATGTACAGGTACTGTGTGGGCCAGTTGCTTTTGTGTAGGTACTTTGTATATTTATAGCTATGTTTAGGTACTGTTTATCCCTATGTTTTGTGTAGGCCTATCAGTTATATGTAGGTATTGTGTAGCCATATTAGTCTTTAGTAGGCACTGTGTAGCCCTATCAGTTATGTTAAGTTATTGTGGGGAACTCACTTTTGTGCCATTCTTTTGGACCTACCGTCTACGAGGAGTGGGGGAACATGCTGTATGGGCAACCGCCTGATCTCCATACAACTGAGCCCAAGCTTGCACCCTGGAGAGGACACTCCCAGTTCACCCTATGGTGTCTGCACAACATGGGAAGTAGCAGTTACCAGTTATAAGTAGCACAGACAATGTAGGCGTGCCCATGTCCGAAGCATGGAAGATCATCGCATCCCCAAAGATACTTTCTACGGACAACTGGCAGATGACAAAAGAACAGTTGAGCAACCACAGCTGAGGTACAAAGATGTGGACAATAGAGACATGAAGGCACTGGACGTAAATCCAGCAACTTGGGAGGATGAAGCAGCTGATCGCACCAAGTGGCGATGCTCCTTATGGCACCACTTCAGATTTGGTGAAAAGCTCTCACAAGCAGAAGAGAAGAGAACATGCTGAACACCAGGCAAAAAAAGTAGCTTAGGGCTGTCACCTCAGGAACACATTCCCATAGTCAGTTATAACTGAAGGGACTATTATTATTATTATAAGTTTAGATGGAGGTCTCGTGTGAGACAAAAAATGAATAGGATTACTACTGCCTCTGGCATGTTGAACAAGGCAGCTAATATAAGGTTGTGCATGGGGCTGGCAGACTTACCATATAAAACAGATTGTTACAGAAACTGCCACAGCATGTGAATGCTTTGTGAAAGGGGAAGGGGGGCAGCTGCGGTGGTGTTTGCATGCCGCCTAGCGAGCAAAAAGGAAAATGATGTCTAACATTATTTAGATAGTTTCAGTCAAATCTGTCGTGTGTGTTTTAAATCTACCACAGTTAGCTGTATATAAAAGATAAACATTATTTAGAATGTTTCAGTCAAATGTGTCTTGTGTGTTTTAAATCTACCACAGTTAGCTGTATATAAAAGATAACATTATTTAGATTGTTTCAGTCAAATCTGTCGTGTGTGTTTTAAATCTACCACTGTTAGCTGTATATAAAAGATAACATTATTTAGATTGTTTCAGTCAAATCTGTCGTGTGTGTTTTAAATCTACCACTGTTAGCTGTATATAAAAGATAACATTATTTAGATTGTTTCAGTCAAATGTGTCTTGTGTGTTTTAAATCTACCACTGTTAGCTGTATATAAAAGATAAACATTATTTAGATTGTTTCAGTCAAATGTGTCGTGTGTGTTTTAAATCTACCACAGTTAGCTGTATATAAAAGATAAACATTATTTAGAATGTTTCAGTCAAATGTGTCGTGTGTGTTTTAAATCTACCACTGTTAGCTGTATATAAAAGATAACATTATTTAGATTGTTTCAGTCAAATCTGTCGTGTGTGTTTTAAATCTACCACTGTTAGCTGTATATAAAAGATAACATTATTTAGATTGTTTCAGTCAAATGTGTCTTGTGTGTTTTAAATCTACCACAGTTAGCTGTATATAAAAGATAAACATTATTTAGATTGTTTCAGTCAAATGTGTCTTGTGTGTTTTAAATCTACCACTGTTAGCTGTATATAAAAGATAACATTATTTAGATTGTTTCAGTCAAATCTGTCGTGTGTGTTTTAAATCTACCACTGTTAGCTGTATATAAAAGATAACATTATTTAGATTGTTTCAGTCAAATCTGTCGTGTGTGTTTTAAATCTACCACTGTTAGCTGTATATAAAAGATAACATTATTTAGATTGTTTCAGTCAAATGTGTCTTGTGTGTTTTAAATCTACCACTGTTAGCTGTATATAAAAGATAAACATTATTTAGATTGTTTCAGTCAAATGTGTCGTGTGTGTTTTAAATCTACCACAGTTAGCTGTATATAAAAGATAAACATTATTTAGAATGTTTCAGTCAAATGTGTCGTGTGTGTTTTAAATCTACCACTGTTAGCTGTATATAAAAGATAACATTATTTAGATTGTTTCAGTCAAATCTGTCGTGTGTGTTTTAAATCTACCACTGTTAGCTGTATATAAAAGATAACATTATTTAGATTGTTTCAGTCAAATGTGTCTTGTGTGTTTTAAATCTACCACAGTTAGCTGTATATAAAAGATAAACATTATTTAGATTGTTTCAGTCAAATGTGTCTTGTGTGTTTTAAATCTACCACTGTTAGCTGTATATAAAAGATAACATTATTTAGATTGTTTCAGTCAAATGTGTCGTGTGTGTTTTAAATCTACCACAGTTAGCTGTATATAAAAGATAAACATTATTTAGATTGTTTCAGTCAAATGTGTCTTGTGTGTTTTAAATCTACCACTGTTAGCTGTATATAAAAGATAACATTATTTAGATTGTTTCAGTCAAATGTGTCGTGTGTGTTTTAAATCTACCACAGTTAGCTGTATATAAAAGATAACATTATTTAGATTGTTTCAGTCAAATGTGTCTTGTGTGTGTTTTAAATCTACCACAGTTAGCTGTATATAAAAGATAACATTATTTAGATTGTTTCAGTCAAATGTGTCGTGTGTGTTTTAAATCTACCACAGTTAGCTGTATATAAAAGATAACATTATTTAGATTGTTTCAGTCAAATGTGTCGTGTGTGTTTTAAATCTACCACAGTTAGCTGTATATAAAAGATAACATTATTTAGATTGTTTCAGTCAAATGTGTCGTGTGTGTTTTAAATCTACCACTGTTAGCTGTATATAAAAGATAACATTATTTAGATTGTTTCAGTCAAATGTGTCTTGTGTGTTTTAAATCTACCACAGTTAGCTGTATATAAAAGATAACATTATTTAGATTGTTTCAGTCAAATGTGTCGTGTGTGTTTTAAATCTACCACAGTTAGCTGTATATAAAAGATAACATTATTTAGATTGTTTCAGTCAAATGTGTCGTGTGTGTTTTAAATCTACCACAGTTAGCTGTATATAAAAGATAACATTATTTAGATTGTTTCAGTCAAATGTGTCGTGTGTGTTTTAAATCTACCACTGTTAGCTGTATATAAAAGATAACATTATTTAGATTGTTTCAGTCAAATGTGTCGTGTGTGTTTTAAATCTACCACAGTTAGCTGTATATAAAAGATAACATTATTCTTGGACAAGAAGAATGAGAACAGGGGAATCAAAAACACACATATTCCTTGACTTAGTAAAAACTGTTTAAACTGCTTGTTAGTGTTTAATATTCAGGAAAATAGCAGTGTTTGGGAAGAGAAGCATTAATTTTTGGAGATCCGCTTCGTTTGTGAATGGAGAAATATCAGTGTGAGGATATCAAGGTAGTATTGGGGGGAGTTTCCTTGTCAAGAAGTAGAAATAGCTGGGACGGAAAGGGTCTTTTTCCAGGAAGATGGCTTTATTTGGAAGAATAAGTAATTTTGTCAAAGAAATCTGGATTGAGAGGCAGGACATCTTTGTATTATTCAGTGTTAGATGTCTGAAAGGTGGCATTGGATTATTTTAGATGGCCGTTCGCAGAGTCAGCCTGTCATGCTCATTAATTTTGGGAGTTGCTTTGGTGCTGATAAAGCTGTGCATAGTTGTTGTACAGTTGACAAAATCTGGCGTGATCAGTCATCTAGAGATTGTTTGAACATTAGTGAATCTCTGGGTCAGCGGCAGGCAACCAAGGAACTGTGGGGATCTACTTAAGATTCTTTGACCCCTCATAAGATTTACCTAGATAACAACCTGTTTGTTTTCAGGTTTCAGAGTGTCTGGAATAAGTGCAGTCTATATATCACACATATCTCAGCCCGACAAAGTTCTTCCAGCAGTTCCACAAACAGGAGTGGTGGAAAATTAAAACTAACTGATAGTTTACTGATTATTTTAACACTTCAGAGAAAAGATCATGTTCCTGTCTCGTGCAGTTCTTGATTAAAATGAATTTTTGTAAGCTAGCTCATGTTATCACCGGAAATGAAGACAAATTACCTTTAATCCTGGGAATAGCAAGTGGTTGTCTGAAGCCTCAGTAACAGAGGCAGTTATTGTGTCAGACTCTCAGTCCATGCTTCGGAAGGTTCAAAGTGGATGGGCGGCATGAATGGAAAACATTCATAGAAGCTTTGAATCTGCAGGAACGTGTGGATCTACTGTCCTGGTCATGCATGCATACGCGGTAATAAGAGAGCTGTCAGACTAGCCTCAAGAGCACCCATAGAGGGGACACTGGTTAAGGATAAGGGAGAGATACTGAGGACATTTAATGGTTGCCTTTTAGAGAACGGCACTGCAATAGATGAATCAAAACAGTTAAGATTGTTGGAATTTGGCATCAAATGTGAGGCTAGCAGGGATGAATCATGTCCACAACCAATTTGCTACAGGAACAGTTAGTATTCATACCCTTTGACATATGCTGAGGGAGACTGAGTACCTGTGGGTTTGCTTGGAGTGCAGTTTTGTTGATTCTGTTCAACAATAACAAATAGCACGCTTTTAATGCAAGTCTACAATTTTTTTCTCTTTTTCGCTGTCCTTCAGATAGCTATAAAATTATCCCTTGTAATCTACTAGTAAATTGGTATACACCTAATGTCGACACCAGCAGTTGGCAGTAAATAGGAACAGTTGTGGTGAAAAATACATTCTAGGTCATGTATATTATCATTTATGTCATGACCTCAAAATCCAGCCCTGCAGATCTGAGTGGAGCAGTTCCAACTATGATGGTTTGGCCATGTCTGCAGAATGGGAGAAGATCGGGTACCATGACAAAATGGGAAATGGAGCCGGGGATCCAGACCTCCAGGATGACCCAGAGTTCGCTGGGAGGACAAGAGACAATCTCTGAAGGGCCGAGGACTAGATTGGACCCAGGCCAGGAGGAAGACAGCCTATAGGATAGTCCGGTGCTCTCTCTTGCAAACCTCTACACCCCAGGGTAGAAGAGGAACGACTAAGTAAGTATTTTATCAGTGCAGTGAAAGCACACTTCACACTAAGCATGAATACACAAACAAAAATGGACACTATATTGTTGGTGGATTCTGGGGTTTTTTCCCCCATGGACTGTATTTGTAAATAAGCTTGTCAGTCTTTCTCCATGTGTCTTCACCAATTTCTTTATTTATACAAGTTTTTCTGTTTGTACCTGCCCAGTTGTTGTTTGAGTTGAGACATTTTTGTTTTGTGTTGGTGGTTGTCCTGATCTTATTTTTTTATTTGCATGTTTGTCTACTTTTTAAAATCACTATATAGACGTAGAATTCACAGCAATGCCAACAAGACATAAAATACAGGGTGGCCCAAAATTCTGAATCCATATTCAATTTGCCGTATATAAATTTTTTCTCTCTTCTAACTGAATCATTGTTTTAACATTTTTCAGTGACAATTTGGAATTAATAGATGAACGCTGGGAAGTCAAAGGCCACCTATTTGAGCATTTGCTGTAATTTTTTATATTTAAATAACGTATACAGTTTATTTCTCTATAGATCCAGACGTTTGAGCCACCCTGTATATTGTACATATTTTTACCATCATATAAGAATTCTATTAACTTTTTGTCATTGTCAGATAAAATTTTCTTAGTGAATTTCAAAACTGTTCTCTTGCTTCATTTCAGATTCTGTAGCGGAGTTGTAGGTAAGACAGTTTGTACCATGCCTGAATCTGTTACTGTTGTTTCTTTGCACTGTATCTCAGATAATAGAAAGAGTATTAATTACATTTCTGGAAGGGAGAAGACTTTGTTATATACTCTTGGTGCACGTTGAATTTAAGAAAGAAGGACATAATTATTCTCTATGTGACACGGAACATCATTTATTGCCACAAAAAGTTTATTTAGCAAGAAATGCCCGTATTTCATTGTTGTCATTTTTTTGTTGCGCTCCTCACTGAGCATCGATCCACCACCACCTGTAGCTGGTCCCCGTGTGTGAAACCTGCACCATGCATTCTTGCAGTGGTGGTTTCTGTGACAATTTGTTTCTTCTTTTTCTTCTTCTGCGTTCGTCCTGAAAAGGACGTTTGTTACGTTGTGTCGCCGTTTACAGCAAAGCTGCGATATTTGCGCCATTCGGCCTGACACATCCGGTTTCAGCATGACATTTTTGGGACCGGATTAGCCTTCCCTCTTTGATCCCTACTCTCTCAGCCAGACTGCAGTGATGCAGCCTGTTTCCAGGACCACCACTTGGAGAGTGGAGTAGGGTCATGGTCAGCTCTGGTTCGTTGACCCTAATGCAAGCAGTCAAGCTATGGGTCGCTGACTGCATTTACCACTGTTGCTGCGTCTTCGGTCCCACAATTTGTTTGACATGATGAGGTTGCCAGCCCCCTGCACAACCTTATATTAGTTGCCTTCTATGGCATGCCTGAGAGTGCAGTATTCCTGTTCTTTATTTGTCTCTTCTTGACCACTGAGAACTACACAGGACAATACTTGTATTTAAGGTCAAATTAGTAATAAAAACAACAGTGTTACAGTTTCTTAATATGCTAGTTGAATGTTTTGACACAAGAAATCTTTGCATATTTATATGTGTTTATGTGAGATTGATCTTGTCTTAGTGAACTGCTGCGTCAGTGAAATACTTTCGGTAGACAGTGTATTTTAATTCACAAGTCCATTCATTTTCAGAATGTGAACCTTTTGGTTTCTCATTAAAAGTACATGAAGATCGGTTCAGTTTCTGAACAAAGAAAGAAAGAATGGGACTCCCGCTTTCTCAGGTGTGTCATGAGCCACCACTGCAGCCGGTCCCCTTGCAGGAGGCCTGCATCAAAGTCTTCTTCATCGATCCTTAGCGATCAAAGCAGTCAGTGGCCATCACGCCTAGTGGTGTCTTGTAGGGCAGGAACAAACTATTTACACTCTGCTTGGTCGACAGCCATCCTTCGTGCAGTGCCCCAGCTCTAGTTCATTCTTTGCATCACAGTTCTACGCCAAGTTGTTTTTGGTCGGCCTCTCTTTCGCTTTCCTTCAGGGGTCCATATCATAGCTGTTCTTGTAAACGGGAGCCAACCCAACGCCAGCGTCTGCCAGTCAAAGTATTTATGTGCTATTGCAGTGCTGGTTTCAGTGTCAATTTGTTTGACACAATGAGGTAAAATATTAGTCACCTTAAGGCATACCTGAGGTAGCATTAGACCTAGTCTGTCTTTGCCTGGTCAGAGAACCCTGGGAACTGTTTTACTGACATACCATGATAAAATTCCAGGCGTAGTCTAGGCCATTTGGAATGGATGATTTACGTAGCAACTTACATATTTTAGGTATTGTTGATGTCCCCTACCTCGTGTTGGAACCAACCCACAACAAGCAGGACTTTGCTGATGCCAAGGAGTACCGCCATTTGATGAGAGCTATGGGTGAACACATGATCCAGTACTGGAAGGATGTTGGCATTGGTAATTATTTATGTTCAGAAATTATTCAAAGTGATAATCATCATCATCAACCTTCCGCTACTACAAGGTGCTTAGGTCTTCTATAAACTGATGCCAAGTCTGCGTGTCCCATGCCTTCATCATTTCTGTCTCCAGTTCTCTTCTCCATGGGTTCTTTGGTCTCCTTCTACTTCTCTTACCATGGGGATTTCAGAACAAGGACTGCCTTGTAGTGCTATCAACAGGTTTCCTCAACGTGTGTCCTATCCATTGCCAGCATCTTTTTTTCTCATTTCTTGTTCCATGGCACTTATATATATATATAGATTGATAGACAGATAGATACAAATGGGGACTATCTGATGGAAAAAAGAAGAAAACAAATAAAGAGGTCATAGAAAAGCTAGGAATGAAAAGATAATTAATGAAAGAGATCAAATTTAGATAGCTAAAATATTTTCGTCATATAAAAAGACATCACCTTACTGAAGACGATAATGGAAGTAAGAGTTGAAGGCTAACGCACAAGGGGAAGACAGTGCTATAAGTGGGAAGATAATATCAAAAGATGGACAAGAAAGAGTATTGGAATGTACCAAGACAAGAGACAGAAAACATTATAGATCTATTACAACTGACCTTCAGTGTGGAGATGGCAGTTGGTGATGATGGTTCATCGCAAGCGGAACAAGATAAAAAGAAGTTGCTGACGATGGATAGGACATACACTGAGAAAGCCAGTTGATAGCATTGTTGGGCTGTCCGTTCTTCTGGAATCCTCAAAGGTAGGAGATGGAGAGAGAGAGAGAGAGACTAAACAGCACATAGAGATGAGAAATGGAGGCAAATGAAATGGGGGTGAGGAAGATATGGAAAGATTTTGAGCTGATGGCACAGGACAGGAAGACTTGGCTTGAGTTTGTTGAAGGCTTAATGTCCTAGGGGAGTTGAAGAATAATGAATGAATAAGTTCTTAGTTCTTGCTTCAGAAGAGTCTAAGAGATTACATTTCTGAGCATGCCTTTCGTGCTTATTTCCAAAGGCAAAGTGTTGATGGCCAGCCAAGAGTTCTGACACAAAACTTCCACTTAACTGATTGTCATTATTCTTTTTTTTCTCCTGGATTTCACTATATCAGATTGTAACAGTTACTTTAATGTAAACACGTGCTAATAATATTTTAACACAGCTAATGATTTTTATGCTTTCAGCTCAACAAGGCATCACAAAATTTTGGTGAGTACAGTCTTGACATATGAAGTTTGCCGCTTTAACCTTCCCAGATTTGCTCTGGTACCCAATTCATGAGGCTGGGTTGACCCCGGAGCCGTTTGTGGTCTAAAAAATCTCACCTCAGCTGGGGATTGAACCCATAGACCATCGAGCTAGGAAGCCAGTGCCCAAGTTTAGTACTTTCCAAATATTTCTCTTTGTCAGAAAAGCAGTTCTTGCCTTTACATTCACGTGTGTCCCCTGTGATATCTCTGACAACATAAGTAACCAGTCTTTGAATAATTGACCTGGGAGATATTTGTCTGAAATCACTGCTCTAATAGTCTCATCATCATCACTCGTTGGCTCCAAAAGGAGTAAAGTCTCGTACACTGTTTGATTACTATTGTTTTTTTTTCCACTGTTTCAGGGAAAATTTTGGTTATGTCAGCTCTGAGTGGAAAGATCCTCCATCAGATGACATTAAGTTTGTACGGAAGAGAGCCATGCAGCTCAGTGTGACTTTGCAATGTGGTAAGCATCCTTTGATTTTATTGTGTTGGAAATTTAACTCAAAATTGTCAAGAAGAGTATTACAGAATCGCAAAGTAGTGACTAATAAAAATGGCTAGAAGGGAGTGAAAAGACTGGGAAAAAATAATAAATTTGGCTTTTCTGCCTCTTAATGTGAAACTGGTGGAAAGAAAGAAATAAAAGGCTGAAAACCACATGGAGAAAAGAACTGGAGACAGAAAGGGATAAAGCAGATGTGGAAAGGCCTTGAATGGATAGCATAGGACAGGAAGGTGTGGCATGTTGTTGTTGAGGATCTGTGCTCCACAGGGAGCTGAAAGGTATTGATTGATTTCCTGCATGTCACATGTAAACTAGAGGCATTCACCAACAGATGCCTCCACCAGACACGCTGTTAGCTTGGAGCCTACAGGGGGAAAAGGAAAATGGTATAGTCAAAGAGAATAGTAAAAGAGAAAGCCAAAGTAACCAGGGCATATTGGTCAGAGATTAAGAAAACAGAAGCAGCCCAAAACAGAAATTGGAGGTGAGCAGATATTGCCTTCATATTTTCCACAGAGGAACAAAAGAAAAGCAGTTCTCATGAAGAAGTAGTACTGACACCATCGTTATTTTGTGTTGATGGTATGTTACTTTGTGTTGACAGTATGTTATTTTGTGTTGATGGTATGTTACTTTGTGTTGACGGTATGTTACTTTGTAAAAGTCATGAGAGGATTTCAATATTGTGGTTGCCTTATTCCTTTTGTCCGTTCTTGATCAGGGTAGTTCTCATTCTTTGCATGTTCGCAATTAAGAATTGCAAAAAGCGCCATCAGTTTTGCTCCGCCCATCTATCTGTCACTAGAAAAAACTTAGAATTACTGGACTGGTTTTTATAACATTTTCATATTTAAGACTTTGGGAAAAAAGTGTCATCTAGTTTCAGATTTGATCTCAGTTGGATAAGAATTACTTAAATACTGCAACTTCAAATCAGAGGCTATATTTAAGTTCATACGCCATGAAAAAAAGAAGTGAAATATAAATGGAGAGATAATACACTATTTCCATTTCGTCATTCACTGTCAAGTTGTCAGTAAAGGTTTTTCTGTTTTTGCAATGTTCAACATGTGTCTAAACATGTTATTCATAAACCTGTGTCATATGTAATGTCGATGTGGTTCTCAAATATCACTAAATTATGTCAAGTAAGTGAACACACGACTAAAAAAAAATTTTTTCCAGCGTCAGTGTTGTGGTAAATATTTGTATTAACAAAATTGGAACAACATCTTACTGTTTTTTTAATACCAGTGTATGCAAACTTTTTAAGAAGTCAAATGGTTTCATACAACATGGAGATTGTTTGTGCTGGAAAACAGGAAACTGATGCATTTATTCTTTAATACACAGTCTGTTGTTTTATAGTGTATTTCTACTTTTTTTTCGCATACATAATGAGAATTAAATATCTTAATACCAAATATTAGATTTTTTACCGGCATGCTATTCACCCATAACTGTAGAGCAGGTGTTGAGAATAGATAGACCTAGATAACTACACAATATAGTAAAGTAGTATGTAACAAGAACAGAAATTAATATATAATGATTGGTGAGACCATGGCAGGAAAGTGAATGTCTATTTTAAGTCCTCATACAATATATTGATAATGACAAATAAATATTGACTTAGGTGCCATCCCAAACACCCTAGGCTTTCACACCCTTAATGACATATGGGGGTTACGGGAACTACCATTTAGGACTCATGCAAAAACACAGGGGTACACATCCACACAATTTGACACTTTAATTTACTCAGTTTACAATAATTGGAAAGTAGAAATAATACCACAATCAGGTATTGACAATTGAAAATATCATCTGGAATTAGAAACACTATGTATCCTAATGATAACCTACCAGAGGTTGAACGGGATATTTTTCTTCATAAATAAAAATATTTTAAAAATGTCTTAATTTCTAATAATCGGCAAAGCAGACATGTTTGTATTGTGTTTTATATATATATATATATTCATTACTGTCTGGTGTAGAAGCATGGAAAATGAACAAGCAATTGAAGAAAGATTTGAGGCCCTTGATGTGGATATATAGAAGAATGGGGCATGTCTCATAGAGAGAGAAGAAGACAAATGAAGAGGTCCTAGAAAACCTATGAATGAAAAGAGAATTAATAAAGGAGATAAAAATTAAACAGCTAAAATATTTTGGCCATGTAAAAAGACGTAGCACCTTGCAGAAGCCCATAATTGAAGGCAGAGTTGAAGGCAAATTCGCAAGAGGAAAACAGTGCTATAAGTGGGAAGATAACATCAAGAGATGGACAGGAAAGAGTCTATCAGAGTGCACCATCAAGACAAGAGACAGAAGACGGAGATCCCTTGCAGCTGAACTTTGAAGTGAAGATGTCATTTGATGATGATGATGACGATTTATTAATCATCTGTTTTCGTCTGCTAATTTAATCAGTCACTCTTGTTCCCGTTGTCAAATTTTAATCATCTCTGTCACATTTTAATCATCTCATCGTACTCACCCCTTGTGGTTACTGGGGAATATCTGACAAAGTGTGGGACCACTGCTCCCACCGTGCATGTTGGAAGAGATGACTGTGAGGGCTGTTCATGGGACCACCAACTTCACCATATACAAAATTTTCTACGCAGACTACTACTGCAAGAACGCATGAAGTGACTGGTGCAAGTTTCCTTCTTGCATGAATGGAGCCAGCTGTGTGCTATCTTCCTGATAGAAAAAAAAAAAAAGAGGATATTTATCATACTGGCTTGGTTTCTTTCTCATCAACACTGTCTTGTTATCACCACCATCATCATTGCTGCTGTTACCACATTTATTCTTTTCAGATATGTGCCTCAAGTGGAGAATGATTCCGTTCAACTCCAACAACATTGGCAAAGATTTTCCTGACCACTGGGTCTGCACTATGAACCCTGATCAACAGCACAATAAGTAGGTTATTGGCCATGTTCTTCATCGTTATCCAAAACTTAATTAAAAGTAATACGTACAATGCTTCTGCAGGGGTTTGGTGATAACATTAGATTTGTGTGCTTCGTGCTGATAATTTTGTTCATTCTTCCAGAGACTAGAGTGCTGACAAATTCTCCTGCTTAGAAATGTCTGGTGCAAACCAGCTGTGTTCATTCCTGACTTTGATGACTGCTGTTTGCGCGCGCGCGCGCCCCCCCCCCCAATATTTTTCGGCATTTACGTATATACTCGTTTAGATAGATGGAATTATCAGTCTGTTTTCTAGATAATTCTTTTCTTGTTTTATTAAATGTAAAGGAATTACTGGTACCTGTGACTTTCTGTAATATTTAACTTTTAAACCAGTCCACAAGGTTTTTTTAAATTTTGACATTTACCCTAACAGACATTGTGTCTAGGCTGAACAGAGCAAGCCTTGTCAAAATGATGCAAAACTCATTTTTTAAAAATCTAGTTACTGGCTTATCCTTTAGATCAGGGGTAGGCAACCAGTCGATCCTGATCTACTGGTACATCCCATTAAATGATTTGGTAGATCTTTAGGCGACCGCGGGGAAAAAACAGAAAGACTTTTTAAACGGGAAATTTTGGACTAGACCTCTCCCGTCGGCATTTAAAATTGTGGTGTACTCGGGATCAAAGGTACTTTCTCCACATTTCCAGTGAAAGCTCTCGAGCTAGCTACTAAAATGTATTCGTGAACTGCATGAGATAGAAAAACTATATTTTGTGGGTAAGGTTTATTCCCCCCCCATTCCACTTAAAATTAGATGGAAGGACAGACAGACATCCCAAAACCTCCTAGCTTGCCAACCCCTACTTTAAGTTATCTTCCTTGTCTTTTACCTTCAGGTGGAGAATTTAACACCTAAAAGTGTCCCATCAAAGTGTCATGTGGAAGTGGACTCCTATCTGCTGGCTCTCTCTCCCTGTTTTGTTTACTCCGTCTCTGAGGTTCTTTCATGGCTTCTTTCCTTTATTTACTGTAGGGACCATTTCAGAGCCATGTGGGGATAACTTTTTATACCATTTTAGTGGATACCAGGGCACCCAGACATACCAGACAACGATAAAGCAGACAGATTAGCAAAACTAGGAGCAAGCATGGTTCAAACAAACACTCCAGCAAACATGCAGACAGCTAAACAAATACTCCAAAACAACTTCAAAGAGAAATGGCTGAACCGATGGACAAAAGGGTCTTCTGGACGTGCCTTGTATAAAGAAATGGCCTATCCCAACAAAAATGACAACATTAATAACCTACGACATAAGGAGCAGAGCACAATCTTCCAACTAAGAACAGAACACACCAGACTCAGTAAGCACTTAAACAAATTAAACCCCACACACAAGCCTAATTGCCACAACTGTACCCATCTGTATGAGACAGTTCAGCATGTGCTGCTCACTTGCCCAGGACTCTCCACAGAGAGACGACAGCTATTGCCGGGCTCCCCAACAATCACAAACACTCTATACAGCACCACTCAACAGCTACAGAACACATGAAAATTCTTCAGCTTGGCATTCACTGCTAAAGAGCGATGAACTCAGCAGCCTTAGTTAATCTTACTAACTTAGTCGTTCCCCTTCTACCGTGAAGTGTAGAGGTTTGGAAGAGAGAGCGCCAGACTATCCAATCGGCTGTCTTCCTCCAGGCCTGGTTCCATTCTAGTCCTCGGTCCTTCAAAGATTGTCTAATGTTGTCCTCCCAGCGAACTCTAGGTCGTCCTGGGGGTCTGGATCCCTGGCTCTTTGTTTCCCATGCTTGTCGTGGTAGCCGATCTTCTCCCATTCTGCAGACATGGCCAAACCATCTTAGTTGGCACTGTTCTACTTGGGTCTGCAGGGGGGTGGGATTTTAGGCCTTGACGTATCGTCTGGTTGCGGACCATGTCTCTTCTTGTTACTTCAACCACCTTCCTCAGATACCTCATTTCTGAGGTTTGGATCTGGCTTTTGTGGGTTGTATTCATTGCCCATGACTCGCATCCATATGTCAAGACTGGGACATAGGTGGAGCGGTATACAGCCATCTTTGTTTTCTTACCAACCTCTCTCTTGCTGAGGAATCCTCGATTTATGGCCTGAAAAAGTCTCCCAGCTGCTGCTTTTCGAGTGGGCAACTCTTCTTTGCTGCCTCCCTTTTGGTCTATAATAGCTCCGAGATATTTAAAGTGGTCGACCTGCTCCAGGACCTGTTCTCCCAGCTTAATCTGATGTCTTCTTTCTTCTCGTGATATCACCATGGATTTTGTTTTAGAGCTGCTTATGACCATCCCTCTCTTCTCCAGCTCTTCCTTCCAGACTTGCAGGTTGGATTGGAGATGTGTCTCTGATTTAGCAATCAGGGCAACATCATCAACAAATGCCAGCTCTGAAATACATACCTGTCTCATCTTCCAGTACCCCACTGAATACTTTCTTGCTATCTCCTTACATGCCTTGATAACATCGTCCATGAGGAGTATGAAAAGATAATGTGACAGGATATCACCTTGTCTTACACCAGTGGTGGTCCTGAACTTTTCTGACTTATAGTTTGCTGTCCTCACATAATTTCTGCAAGACTTGTAGAAGCTCTGTATAGCATGAATCAGAGGTGCTGGAATGTTCTTCCTTGCCAAACAGTCCCAAAGTTTGCTCCAGGGGACCCTGTCAAACGCCTTTTCCAGATCTATGAAACAAAGATGGATCTCACTCTTATACTCAAGGGCCTTTTCGCTCAGCTGTCTGAGTGTGAAGATTAGGTCTTGAGTACTTCGGTTTGCTCGGAATCCGCACTGGATCTCATCCAATTGTGGCTCAGCTAGGCGTCGGAGTCTCTGCTCTAGGATTCTAGAGTAGATTTTACCAGGGACACTGAGAAGGGATATGCCTCTGTGGTTTCCACATTGTCGATTGTCACCTTTTTTGAAAATTGGTGTTATGATGGCAATCTCCCAATCCGTTGTTAATCAACAACAACAACAAATACCATTTTAATATTTACCATATAATTGATGTATTCTCCTGTTGATTTTTTTCATTAACATTAGTATTGTTTGTGCATTTTTCAGTTGAATTGCTCTCATCATAAGGTAGATAAAATTAATTTCTTAGGCCTGTTGTAATGAAGTTGTTGTTTGCTTCTGTGCTCAGATGTTCATCAGCAGAGCAGAAACTGAACATTCCAGAAGGTGTCCTGAAGAAGGAGTTCAAAACTCAGGAACAGAAAAAGAAAGATTTAGAAGAGGTTTGTTTTGAAAATGTAATAGAACAGTCAATTTTTAAAATGGATAGTTCATATATGAAATTATCACCTAGAATTACAGGGGCGTAATTTTTTGACACCAGGGGTGGATCTTTCCTTTGGCGCGACCCCCCTTATAAAACACAGAAAAATATATGCTTGCAAGTAGATTTTTTGACAGTACAGTACTGTCATATTAGAGTCTGAAAGCACCCCCCTTCTGGCTGTCACACAAAGGGGCTTACAAGATAACAACTTCCAGCATGAGGATGGAGGTAAGAGGCAGTTACTGCGCAGCCTTAAGGTGGATATGTGAAACTTCATTAACAAAAGCAGTCATTGTCAGGTTCTCGGTCCAGGCTTCGAAAGCTTCAAAATGGTTGGCTACAGCATGAATTGAAAACATTCATAGAAGCTTTGAGTCTGCAAGAGCTGGTGTGGATCTACTGTCCTGGTCATGCAGGGTATGCGGTAATGAGAGAGCTGACAGACTAGCCTCAAGAGCACTGATAGGGGGGACACTGGATATGGATAAGGGAGAGATACTGAGAACAATTATTGATTGCCTGTTAGAGAATGACACTCCAATTGATGAATCATCAAGGTTAAGACTGTTCGAATTTGGCATAAAATGTAAGGCTAACAGAGATGGACATATGAGAGGATGCATCCATAGTGTATACAACCAGCGAGCTACAGGAACAGTAAGCATTCACACTCTTTGACATACACTGAAGGAGACTGAGCACCTATGGGTTTGCCTGGAGTGCAATGATGTCGATTCTGTTCAACAACAGCAATAACACAAGGAGGGGGGAACCCCCCTCACAGCCCACATAGAATGCCACTGCAGTATTAAATAATTTTTAATATGTGAAATCCATTTTGGTTTGTGGTAATGATTATTACTGAAACATAATAAGACTGAATATTTTTAACATTTGATTCCAATTAATGACAATCTGGACATTCCTAAAACAGTTTACTTCCTGACTAGATATTTGGTTGTATGTGTATATCATTGGTTCATATAAACATCTTCGCCTGTACATTATTGGAGTCTAAAAGGGGGAGCACAGAATCGTGACATATTATCCTACCATGCATCTCATAGAAGGCGATTAAGGAGGGTTGGGCAGTGAGTCAGCTACCCCTTCCTGTAGAAACTTTAAGCCAAAATGAGCTTCAACAACATGAACAAGCCATCCAAAGCAGGTAATTGAGCTCAGTCATCCAAGAAGAAAATTTTCTATTAAGGATGTTTAAAGGGCAGCTCAGACAAAGGAATCTGGGCTGCTCACACACCCTTGTTGTTCTAGGACAATCTGTAGATGAGGCACCAAGAATGTTTGAACACTAAATGAACAAGGGGAAAACTGCAACGAAGGAAGTAATGGAAAGATGGAAAGAATATTTCTCAGAACTCCTGGATGGTGAGCATGGTGAAGCATCAGAAATGATAACCACTAGCACAGAAGAGAAAACCAATGATGGTGAAGATGACATAAAGATGGAAGAACTGAGGGCAGCACTAGAGAAAATCAAGATGGGCAAAGCAGCAGGGCATGATGGTATAACACCAGAAATGGTTAAGTACATGGGAGCATCAGGCGACCTATTACTCTTAAAGGTCCTACAGGCAGCATGGTGCAACAAGACCATACCAAAGGATTGGGAGATTGCCATCATAACACCAATTTTCAAAAAGGGTGACAGTCGACAATGTGGAAACCATAGAGGCATATCCCTTCTCAGTGTCCCTGGTAAAATCTACTCTAGAATCCTAGAGCAGAGACTCCGACGCCTAGCTGAGCCACAATTGGATGAGGTCCAGTGCGGATTCCGAGCAAACCGAAGTACTCAAGACCTAATCTTCACACTCAGACAGCTGAGTGAAAAGGCCCTTGAGTATAAGAGTGAGATCCATCTTTGTTTCATAGATCTGGAAAAGGCGTTTGACAGGGTCCCCTGGAGCAAACTTTAGGACTGTTTGGCAAGGAAGAATATTCCAGCACCTCTGATTCATGCTATACAGAGCTTCTACAAGTCTTGCAGAAATTATGTGAGGACAGCAAACCATAGTCAGAAGAGTTCAGGACCACCACTGGTGTAAGACAAGGTGATATCCTATCACCTTACCTCTTCATACTCCTTATGGACGATGTCATCAAGGCATGTAAGGAGAGAACAAGAAAGTATTCAGTGGGGTACTGGAAGATGAGACAGGTCTATATTTCGGAGCTGGCATTTGCTGATGATGTTGCCCTGATTGCTAAATCAGAGGCACATCTCCAATCCAACCTGCAAGTCTGGAAGGAAGAGCTGGAGAAGAGAGGGATGGTCATAAGCAGCTCTAAAACAAAATCCATGGTGATATCACGAGAAGAAAGAAAACATCAGATTAAGTTGGGAGAACAGGTCCTGGAGCAGGTCGACCACTTTAAATATCTCGGAGCTATTATAGACCGAAAGGGAGGCATCAAAGAAGAGTTGGCCACTCGAAAAGCAGCGGCTGGGAGACTTTTTCAGGCCATAAATCGTGGATTCATCAGCAAGAAAGAGGTTGGTAAGAAAACGAAGATGGCTGTATACCGCTCCACCTATGTCCCAGTCTTGACATATGGATGCGAGTCGTGGGCAATGACTACAACCCACAAAAGCCAGATCCAAACCTCAGAAATGAGGTATCTGAGGAAAGTGGTTGAAGTAACAAGAAGAGACATGGTCCGCAACCAGACGATCCGTCAAGGCCTAAAATCCCATCCGCTGCAGACCCAAATAGAACAATCCCAACTAAGATGGTTTGGCCATGTCTGCAGAATGGGAGAAGATCGGCTACCACGACAAGCATGGGAAACAAAGAGCCAGGGATCCAGACCTCCAGGACGACCTAGAGTCCGCTGGGAGGACAACATTAGACAATCTTTGAAGGACCGAGGACTAGAATGGAACCAGGCCAGGAAGAAGACAGCTGATAGAATGGTCTGGCGCTCTCTCTTCCAAACCTCTACACCTCACGGTAGAAGGGGAACGACTAAATAAGTAAGTAAGAAAACTGCAAACCAAGGTGGAAGGGAATAAAAAAGAAGAAACTGAACACATGAGAAATAGTGATGCCCTCATCTGAGGAAGAAAATGCACTCCAGAGTGAACATATGAATGTAATGCAACAACTAATAATAAAGAAGAATCTCAGAAAGAAAATTGTACATCAGATCTCATAATATTGTGGATAAAAAGGGAAGTGGGTAATGTAATGGTTACCACACTGCGCTGGAGATTGGGTGATCCAGGTTCGAGCCCTGGTGAGGGCATTTTAAGCAGTGTCGTCGAACAGGGACTGAAATAACCTGAACTGCTCCTGAGCCAACCCAGCTCTAATAGGTACCTCCGAAATCGGCGAGTATCTGCCTGAATGGTGAGAGGACACCTGTCGTTGTGTAGGGAAAAAGGGATACTCACGTAAAATCTGTCTCAGGTTAGACATATTAACTGGAGAAGTTAAGACATTACAATCTTGATGTGTGACCTGCATGTAAAGATAGTATCACACAACAACTGATTTAAATAGACCATGGGAAAACATTACTGTTGTGCTACCAGAGCCTGAAAGGGGAGCAAGGAATAGTAACTAGACTGGAAGGGAGGCATCAAAGAAGATTTGGCTACCCGAAGAGCAGCAGCAGGGAGACTTTTTCAGGCCGTAAATCGAGGATTCCTCAGCAAAAGAGAGGTTGGCAAGAAGACAAAAATGGCTGTATACTGTTCCACGATGTCCCAGTCTTGACGTATGGATGCGAGTCATGGGCAATGATTACAACCCACAAAAGCCAGATCCAAACCTCAGAAATAAGGTATCTGAGGGAGGTGGTTGAAGTAACAAGAAGAAACATGGTCCACAACCAGATGTTACGTAAAGGCCTAAAAACCCGGCCCCTGCAGACCCAAGTAGAACAGTCCCAACTACGATGGTTAGGTCATTTCTGCAGAATGGGAGAAGATCAGCTACCATGACAAGTATGGGAAACTAAGAGCCAGGGATCCAGACCTCTAGGACAACCCAGAGTCCGCTGGGAGGACAACATTAGACAATCTTTGGAGGACCGAGGACTAGAATGGAACCAGGCTAGGAGGAAGACAGCCGATAGGATAGTATGGCGCTCTCTCTTCCAAACCTCTACACCTCACAGTAGAAGAGGAACAACTAAGTAAGAAAGGAATAGTACCACTGTAACCTTTCGTGCATGTTATGAAGAGTGACTAAACTGGTTACCCCATTTTAAGCCACAGAAACGTTTAAAAAGCATTTTATTATAAAAATGGACAAGTCATCTAAAGAAAATAATTCAATTCAATTCCTAAATAAGGTCCTCTTGCTAAGGAGGCTTATGGTGCAGCCCAGAGAAAGCGAGCTTTTATTGTATTAAGAAGTATATGAAGATCAAGAGAAGTAAGTCCAATACAACTCAAATGTCAAGTCAGTCCTGTTGTATGGCTCTGAACCACGGAGAACAACAAAAACAGCAGACAAAAGTTACGGGCTTCCATAAATTGGTGTTTGTGTAGAATAGAAGGATTGAAGTGGTATGACAAAATCACTAATGTGGAACTGATGACAAAAATCAGACAAGTGCTAGTGGAAGAAGAAGAAGACACTGGAGCTGGACAGGATACACATTAAGAAAACCTGTTGATAACGTTACCAGGTGGTCCTTATTATGGAATCACCAGGGTAAGAGAGGTAGAAGGAGACTCTAAAACACATGGAGAAGAGAACTGGAGACACATGAAGTTGATGAAGGAGATATGGAGAGACTTTAAGCAGACGGCACTGGACAGGAAGACTTGGCATAAGTTTGTTGAAGGGCTATATTGCTCCTTGGGGAGCTGATGGATGATGATGATGTGTTGTTGTTATATTCCTTGTATTGATGATGTGTTGTTGTTATATTCCTTGTATTTTATTTGTTAAACCTTTTTTGTTGAAATTTTATTGCAGGAAATTATACGAAAAACAGAAATGTTAGAAAAGTTGCAGGTAAGTGCATGAGCTTCATTGGCTTGTGTTAATGAATTTGTATCAAATTAGAAATGGCGTTAGTACTAATGCTGACCTTGAAGTCTTTCATTAACTCTAGCTGCCTGCTTATTCTAGACCTTCTTGAATTGTCATTTATCTTACCCGACAGTTCAGATGCATGTGTGTCTGGAAATAGATGTAGTTCCATGTTTGGGAACCAAAAGGGAAAACCTGAGAAAAAAAAGATGATACAAAGAGAGACGTAGTGAGAAGTGAAGCGAGGAATGAAAAGCGGAATCAAATGTCAACATTTGCTCTTAGAGTTCTTGTGTTATCAGTGTATGAAAAGAACGATGAAGTTAAAGAAAATAGGTTAGGTATGTCTTACTAGGACAAAGGATTAAAAAATTGCCAACGTTATGACCACAGAGTTTCATCAGGGACAGGTGAACACACAAAAAAAACAGTAGAGAAAATTTGAAAGTGAGAACTAAACTAAATGCATAAAAAAATAAATAAAATTGTGCAAGAAAAGAAATAATTTGTTGCACTGTTATACTATCTATCAAATGTCAAACTTCTCTTGATGTCATTCTGTTTAGTTGTACTGGTCTTACTGATGGAGATAAGGGACACAACAAACAAAATATGTTATTCTCACAAAGAGATTGTTTTGTAACAGTAATTTTACATAAGGACATAAAGAGATAAAATGCTTTTTTGCATAAACAGATAAAGTGCTGAAGGGTTTTTTTAAATTTATGAAAATATGCATAAATAAAGAACTAGAATGGTTTGGCATGAACATAAAATTGTTAAAATAGTTTTAGGTAAGGTGATAAAGAGCTACAGTAATTTTATAAGGTTATTTATAGAGATGCCCTGTTTAGTTCCAGTGGATCCTCTGAAGAAACAAATAATGAAAAGGACTGTTGCACCCTCAAGCATGCCTTTCAAGGTGATTAATATAAGATAGCACAGTGGAGCTGGCAACCGCACCATGTAACACAAATAGCCTCAAAAGTGCCCCAGCAAGAGCATGTGAATGCTAGGTGCAGGCTTCTTGCGAGGGGACCAGCTGCGGTTGTGGCTGCATTCTCTGTGGGGAGCGCAATGGAAAATGATGATGGTATTGGTGATATAGAAGTTGCTGCATGAGATGCGTGAAGTGAACATGATATCAGGTGCAGTGTATTGAAATTGCTGTGTTGAGATGTGTGAAGTTAACATGAAATCAGGTGCAGTATACAGGGTGTCCATAAAAGAATGTACTTATTTCTTTATTTTTTCACCTACTTGACCAGTGTGTTGTGGAGAGACATGTAACAATTACCGGTTGCAACTCAATTGCGAAAGTTTCACTTAAAAGGCCCGCTGTGCGCATGCGCACTGTTTTTGCAAAATGGCGCCGACCAAACAACAGAAGGCGTTTTGTTTGGTAGAATATGCAAAAACGACGTCTGTTATCACAGTTCAATGCAGTTTGGGGTTGATCCACCTGATAAGAATTCCATTAAGCGTTGGAATACAAAATTCCTGGAGGAAGGTTGCATGTGCAAAGGCAAAAGCACCGGTCGCCTGTCATGTTCGTAGGAGGCAGTGGATAGAGTTCGGCAAGCCTTCCAGCACAGCCCCATGAAGTCGGTTCGAAGGGCGAGTCGTGAGTTGGAAATGCCACGCAGTACGGTATGGAAAGTGCTTCATAAGCGTTTGAGAATGAAGGCTTACAAGCTGCAACTTGTGCAGGAACACACTGAACCAGACAAAGCACTTCCCACGGCCTTCAGCAAGAACATGCAGAAATTGCTTGAGAATGATGATTTCAGGGAGAGGCTCGTGTTCAGTGATGAGGCGACCTTCCACATCAGCGGCAGAGTCAACAGACACAATGTACGGATCTGGGGTTCAGAACACCCTCAGTCATTGAGCATAAGAGAGATTCTCCAAAATTAAACGTCTTTGGTGCCATATCCAGAAGGAAGCTTTACGGGCCATCTTTCTTTGCGGAAAAAACCATTACTGGACTCTCGTACTTGGACATGCTCGACAATTGGATGATGCCCCGAAGAGGACTCACAGGATTTCATTTTCCAACAAGATGGAGCTCCACCCCACTACCATGGAGCAGTGAGAGGGTACCTCAATGAACATCTCCCACAACGGGGGATCGGTCGCAATGGTCCTGATGATGCAGTGTTGCTGAGATGGCCTCTGAGGTCCCCAGACATGACACCATGTGATTTCTTTTTGTGGGGTTTCATCAAGGACAGAGTCTTTGTCCCACCATTGCCTTGAGATCTGGTGAAGCTGAGAGAGCGGATCATTGGAGCCTTTGCTGCTGTTACAGGAGACATGCTGATTTGAGTGTGGGAAGAAATGGACTATCGACTAGATATCTGTCGCATCACGAAGGGTGCACATATTGAGTCTTTGTAAGGTATGCTTAAAAACTTGCAGAGATTATCTTACTTTTGTGATAGAAAGCATCCTCGTACCACATCATGGGGTCGAGAATAAATTTTTTGAAAAGGGTACAATCTTTTATGGACACCCTGTATAGAGTTGCTTTGTGAGATGTGTGAAGTTAACAGGAAATCAGGTGCAGTATATACAGAAGTTGCTGCATAAGATGCGTGAAGTTAACATGAAATCAGGTGCAGTATATAGAGTTGATCTGTGAGATGTGTGAAGTTAACATGAAATCAGGTGCAGTATATAGAGTTGCTGTGTGAGATGTGTGAAGTTAACATGAAATCAGGTGCAGTATATAGAATTTACTGCAAGAGACGCCTGAAGTTAACATGAAATCAGGTGCAGTATATAGAAGTTGCCTTGTGAGATGAGGAGATGCATGAATTTTACATGAAATCACTTGCAGTATGTATCAACTTACGATAATCTCCTTACCAGAAAATGAAAGTGGTTCAATCATCCAAAGATGTTGAAACAGCCCTGAAGGGTGAAGACAAAGCAGTTGATGGTCGGTCCAGTCTTGGTAGGGTAAGTACTTCATTTATTTATTTATTCATCCATCATTACCCTTTAATTGCCTGTGGCACCCATACCTTCAACGAGTGATTGCCAAACCTTCTTATCCTGTGTCTTCCGTTCAAGGTCTTTCCATGTCTTCTTGGAATTCATTAATTCATGACCCTTCAGATTCCCTTTAAGCATATACATTCATTACTCTTCAGAAGTAGCACAGGTCCTCAACAAATGCATGCCAAGTCATCCCATCAGTTCAAGCTCCATCTATCTCTTCCTCATCATTGTCGTTTCTATCTCTAATTCTCTTCTCCATGTGTTGTCCGGTCAGCCTCTTTATCTGAGGATTCCAGAACAAGGACTGCCTTGTAATGCTGTCAGCAGGTTTCCTCAGTGTGTGTCCTATCCATTGCCAGTGTCTTCTTTTCATCTCTTGTTCCACTGGCACTTGTCTGGTGTGAATACATTCAAGGAGGTCTTTCCATGTCATCTTGTTCCATTGGTATTTGTTAGGTTTTTTCCAATAGTTCCACTTGTATTTGTCACGTTCCTTCCATTGATTCCACTGGTATTTGTCAGGTTTTTTTTCATTAGTTCCACTGGTATTTGTCAGGTTCTTTCCGTTAGTTCCACTGGTATTTGTCAGGTTCTTTACATTAGTTCCACTGGTATTTGTTAGGTTTTTTCCATTAGTTTCAATGGTATTTGTCTGGTTCTTTCCATTGATTCCACTGGTATTTGTCAGGTTCTTTCAGTTAGTTCCACTGGTATTTGTCAGGTTCTTTACATTAGTTCCACTGGTATTTGTCAGGTTCTTTACATTAGTTCCACTGGTATTTGTCAGGTTACAAGAACTAGTGAAGCAAGTGAACAGTATAAGTCATGAATATGGACTCGACATTAATATTGAGAAAACAAAAACTATGATAATTAGCAAAACAGACGATAAACCCACATTAAAGATAAGCGTAAATGGGAAAATCCTGGAACAAGTCAAGAGCTACGTATATCTTGGTCATATAATTACAGAAGATGGCAGATGTGAAACGGAAATCAAGAAGAGAATAGGAATGGCCAAAGCTACATTCAACAACATGAAACATATACTGACATCCAAACAGTTATCTCACAAATTAAAACTGAGAATCATAAAGTGTTATATATATTCTGCATTTCTGTATGGTGCAGAAACATGGACGATGAATAAGCATTTGGAAGAAAGAATTGAGGCTCTTGAAATGTGGATATATAGAAGAATGGGGCGTATCTCATGGAAAGAGATGAAAACAAATAAGGAGGTCCTAGAAAATCTAGGTATGAAAAGAGAACTAATGAGGGAGGTCAAAGTTCGGCAGCTAAAATACTTTGGCCACATAAAAAGGCATAACACCTTGCAGAAGACCATAACAGAAGGGAGAGTTGAAGGCAAACGTGCAAGGGGAAGACAGCGCTATAAGTGGGAAGATAACATCAAGAGATGGACAGGAAAGAGTCTATCAGAGTGCACCACCAAGACAAGAGACAGAAGACGTTGGAGATCCATTACAGCCAACCTTCGTTGTGGAGATGGCAGCTGATGATGATGATGTTTAGACTGTCATATTCTTCGTTGTCTTGCTTCTTCTTCCTTCTTGCATCCATCAGTTGTAAAATTTCATCTGTCATCCACTTCTTCTTTGCAGTCCTCTTTACTTCTGGTACGATTTCTTTTGATGTTTGATGTATTGATTCCTTTAGCATCTCCCACTGTTCATCTATACTCAGTATTTTTTATATTGCATTGTACCTATTCTGTACTGTAATATATCTTTCACTCATTTCCTTATCTGATTTAAGTAAGGCTAAGTTTAATTTGATGTTGTTTGAAGCTCACTTTACTTTCTTCAATTTTATTCTAAGTTTTCCTATTACTGGTAAATGATCACTGTTGCAGTCAGCTCCTGGTCTAGTTTTCACAGATTTCAAACTTTCTAAATCTCTGCAATCTGATTATGAACATTGTTCCCTGGACTTTTCCACGTCCAAAGGTATCTAGGATGCTGCTTAAACCAGGTGTTTCCTACTATCATATCATGTGTTCTTGCCCACTCTATCACTCTGTCACCTCTCTCATTTCTTTCTCCCACCAGTCACATCAAATGACGACGCTGTTTTCAAAAGCCTGTCACTCCTGCAAATATAATTCCAAACAAATAAAAATCCAATCAAAGATAGTACACAGTACAAAGTTATAGCATACAAAAGTATTTTAGTGCTGCGATTATCCAGAACGCGTGCGTAATGATTTAGATATTACCGATTTTACACACAAACATCAGCTGATCTTTCCTGCCAAAACTAAGGAAAGCGACCTTGCGTGCTGACAGATTTATTACCTCGGGGTCAGCATTCAAGTCACCGAACTAAAATAGCACTTAGGTGTAAGGTAAAAACAGCCATGATGGAAAACCAACATGGTTTCTTAAAATGTGTTTTAACCAATAGTTGACAGATTTTGGAAACTTTCTTCTTCTTTCTTCCAATGTTGCAAATTTTGGTTGTTGATAAGTTTCCGTCGGGTTCTCGAAGACTATTATTATCGTTATCATTTTATTAAAGAGTATTCTTTGTTGTTTCATGTTAGTGTTAGTATATGTTCAAATTGATATTATAATATGATCTTGTACCAAGTGTCACTAGGGGTTTATTCTGTTTAGATAGCGTGCATGGTCGAAAGTCAAACACTAACATCCAGGTGAAGAAATAATGGAAAATCCATCAATGCTTTCAAAGAATAAAACTTCACCGATAAGAAAACTCGATTGTGGATGACTGTTCCTATTTATTAATGAGTACAGTTATTTGCAACAAACATTGTAACATGACACTGTTACTTTGTCAATAGATTTTGGTCATCTTCATAAAAAACTTTGCACAGACTATTGTGAATCAATTACAACTATCACACTTCATAGTTTTCTGTATCTCTTCTGCCATCACGCCAAACATTATTCAGTTATAATATTCCACATTTTATTTACGTCTGCATAATCATTCTAGCTTTGCTAGACCAAATTTTATTCTGAGTTCATATTTTCGTTTGACTTACCACGCCATATTTATTACTATCACTTCAATTACTGATTATTCTGGCACAATGGCCTTCACAGAAGTCATTCGACTATCAAATTATTTCATCTATTTTTTTAAGATATATTTAATCTCTTATCAATAAAACTAAGTGACAACGGCCACACTTTGCAATACACTGTACAGTGGTTAAAACCACATTAAGTAGAACACTACTGATCGGCACGAAGACCATAACGCATACTTTGCTACACATAAATTAGTGGCTAAGCCACATATTCTAAAACACGCTCGCTAGGCACGAAGGCCACAAGCAGACTGTTTGTAACTATGTATTACTCGTCATCATCCTATATGTGATATGTCTAAGTGTGCCTCTAGTTGGGATGCTAAATGGTGCAATCATCCCGACTGAAAATAAACCAGCCAAGATGATTACCAACCATGAAGCAGTCCTCAACAACAGATCTGGCCTGTTCCAGGGAGATGCTCAGCAGTCGTTTTCAGGACATCATCTTGCTAGCTAGTAGTTATTTTCAGGGCTTGATGTTCAGAGTTCTTGTTTTTTTATATGGACAGTTGTACAGTGATATCTTTTGCGCTGTGATAAAACCAAAGGCCTATTTCTATGGTTGAAGTACCATGCCTTGCCACAAGAAGGCAAAGAACTCAATGGGGGGAAAAACATTCATTTTTTAAACAGGGGTTGAGCCAATATGTACTGTCCATCTGGCTGTATGGATAAGAAAGTAATAGGATCAAATTTGGGAGAAATAACCACTTAAGGGGAAGACAAAAAGTTTGGATAAATACTTCATGGTTGCCATCACAAAGATATTTGTCCCACATTGCAGATGAGTTCTTCATTTCGTTCCATCAATCACTTTATTGCAGAAAGCTAAGGCTAAATCTCCTTCACCGCCTTCCTCTCCGGAGCCACAAAAGTCCAGATCTTCAAGTTCACAAAATAATGCCTCTGTCAAGAGAAACCGAAGGAGCCCATCTCCACCTCCTCGTCCTTCTCCTAGGTTGGCAGCCTCCAAATCATCACCTCGGGCAGCAGCCAAACCTGCGAGAAGTCCAAGCCCACCCCCCAAACGTGCAGCAGCAGTCAAAGCCAAGGTATATTTTGTGACAGATTGTTGTCTTCTGTTTCAGAAATGATGAGCTTAGAACTATTTAATACCAATCTAGAAGAGTTCTAAATTTGTGTGTGCCAGGAGTAATGGATTTTTTTAGTGAATAATTGATGCATGTGTGGACCCAGTTATGAACCTCTTTGGTTTGCACTGATGATATCTGTAATATCGTTATTCCTCATTATGCCGAGAGATGTATAAGATAGAAACAACACCCCTTATATTCAACCTGACCAGTAACATGGAAATCAGTCTTTGAATAAATCTCTTAGAAAATCAGATTCTAACTTTCTGTATCACAAAGTGTCAACCTGCCAGTTTGTCATTCAATCGGTTCAAAATTCTATCTCATATTTGTGTCAAATTGTGCCTCAATCTACCCTTTTCCTTTACTGTTCTGTGGAGAGCAGAAATGGCAGCCTCAGTGCACAATAAAAGCGCTCTTTAATAAACTAATGTTTGTGACTTTGATAAACAAAATATGGTCATTTTTCATAAATGAAAATAAAGGGAAAATGCAAGTAAATTTCAATATATCAGTACTTTTTGGGAAAAAAAACTGTCAGTCTGCAATGTAAAAGGAAGGCACATGGAAAAGTTATTAAAAATTATGAAACCATTCAATGTGCCAAGTTTTTTAAGAATTATCTGTAATGAATGAGCTACTTATCATGTCTTTTCCAACTGCGATGATGAGTCTCTAGTCTCGTTCGTATTACACCATGTTTGGTGAATGATTTGAGATTACAGAACTGAGCAGTTAATAACTCTCGTAGCAAAGATGCCACTAGAAATTTTAAAATGTATTTGAACACACAGATTTGCAGAGTAAAATGTTTAGTTGAAGGGTAGATTGATGCTGATGAAATTGTCAAGGATTTGTTGTTGTTTAACTAGGGCTGCCAAGATTCTCACTCTTTTGCAGCAAATACCAAGTTGAAGACTCCTTGGTATTATCTGCACTGTAGATCTAGACTTTTCATGCAGCTTTTCTGCCATTCTGATGTTGAGTTGAAATCATGAGCTCCAATTTCTCCAGCTTGGCTTGCATTCAAAAGATCATCAAACCTGGCCCCAGCTAGGAAGAAGAAGTGTATGGCATAATGTGCATTCCCCACCATCCAAGGGGGATCTCCAAATATGCAGAGCTAAACTACTGTGCGTTGGTTCTGGGCTCTCCAAAGGAATTGTCATATCCTACACAGAGCCACTTCTCAGCTCCCTCTGCCTATCATGGGTCCATAGTTAGGTTCTCCTGTATGCAGGTTCTCCTGTATGCAGCCAACTAGGTAGAAGCCAGAGTTACATCTGAGACTCAATTGACTCCTCCAAGCTTTGTGTGCAGTGCTGGGTTCTCAACATGCCCACATGAGGAACCGCTGGAAGTGTGTGGATGATTTTGAGAGTCATTGAGGGTGCAATTAACCTCACAGACAGAGGTTCACTTCCACATTTGTGTACTATAGCATTATTCCTATCTGGTTGTCATATAAGGATGACTCCAGATATGCCTTCATGCGTGTCAAGGATTTTAAAATATGTGTGTGTATTTTTTTTTCTTCATAAACCTTGTTTTCTTTCATGTGGTTGATTAGACTTTTGGTGAGGATTGTCCTGTTCAGCCTAGACAAATCAACCATTGGTTATAGGGGGACCTATGTTCAAATGTAATAGACATTGTGGTCAAACTGTATGACTTCAGCAAGAGTTAAGTTTAGATTAAACACTTTGTAATATGGTGAGACAGCTGGCCATAATATGAAGAGCTTGCTGGGCCTAATGTGGTGAGATTGCTAGCCATAATATTGTGAGATTACTAGCCATAATACTGTGAGATTCCTAGCCCCAATATGATGAGATTCCTAGCCCCAGTATTGTGAGATTGCTGGCCCCTGTATAGTGAGATTACTGGTCCCAATATGGCGAGATTGCTGGCCCCAATATGGTAAGATTGCTGGCCCCAATATGGTGAGATTGCTGGCCCCAATATGGTGAGATTGCTGGCACTAATGTGGTGAGATTGCTGGCCCTGTATGGTGAGATTGCTGGCCCCAATATGGTGAGATTGCTGGCCCTGTATGGTGAGATAGCTGGTCCTAATATGGTGAGATAGCTGGTCCTGATATGGTGAAATAGCTGGTCCTAATATGGTGAAATAGGTGGTCCTAGTATTGTGAGATAGCTGGTCCTAATATAGTGAAATAGCTGGTCCTAATATGGTGAGATAGCTGGTCCTAATATGGTGAAATAGCTGGTCCTAATATGGTGAAATAGCTGGTCCTAATATTGTGATATAGCTGGTCCTAATATGGTGAAACAGCTGGTCCTAATATGGTGAAATTGCTGGTCCTAATATGGTGAGATAGCTGGTCCTAATATGGTGTGATAGCTGGTCCTAATATGGTGAGACAGCCGGTCCTAAAATGGTGAGATAGCTGGTTCTAATATGCTGAGATTGCTGGCCTTAACATAGTGAGATAGATGGTCTATTGTGTTGAGATAGATGGCCTAGTGTGATGAGATAGATGGTCCTAATATACTGAAATGTCTGGCGTTAATATGGTGAGACAGCTGGCCCTAATATGATGAAATAGCTGGCCTTAATGTGGTCCCTCGGGGACTAAACGGTATTGCGTGAGTGATTAGCTTCTTTTAAATGTTCTTTAGTAGTTTTCTTAGCCATCCAAAACATTCTTAGAATTCTAATGAGAAGTTTCAGCTCTGACACTTCTTATGATCTTTTTTCTTTCTTATTGTCCAGCACTCACATCTATACTATAAGACAGGTTCATTGTAACATTTTAGTACTCTGTTTGATTTTATGCAATGTGTTTTTAAGAAATCCTTATTTTTTTCAATGGTTTCTGCTCTCACAGGCTGAGCCCAAGCCTGCACCAAAAGCAGAACCCAGACGGCGTATACAGAAACCAGCAGAACCATCTGAGGAGGAGGAGGAGGAAGAAGAAGAAGAAGAAGAGGAGGAGGCGGAGGATGATGAGGAAGTAGAGGAGTCAAAAGCTAGAAAAGGCCGGAGCCAAAACAAAACTGACAAGTCGGAGACCACGAAAGATACAAAGAAGACAAAAGCCAGGGAGCCGGTATGGAAAGATTTAACAATATAACACATTTTATAACACTGCACTGTAGGGGTATTCACACAGCTATTATTAATTGTACTTTAAAGACACATTCATTTGCTTGGGGGGGGGGGGGGGGGGGGGGGGGGGGGGGGGTCGTGCTAAAAGTACAAGTAATGTGTTAGGGCATATTTCTGGACTTATTGCATTTAATAGGGGCCCTTAGGCTTCAGAAGGTAGATAACTTTTATTAAAGTAGTGTCAGTTAAAGAGAAGTGTACAATGAAGTTTGAGAATTATGTTATTGTAACACAGGTCAGTTTGTATTAAATATAATACTATAATATATATAATCTAATAGCCCCTTCAGTCATAACTGACCATGAGGTGACAGCCCTCAGCTGCTTATTTTCCTGGTGTTCCTTTTGACGTTTTCTCTTTTCTTCTGCTTGTTATGTGAGCTTCTTTTCACCCAGTCTGAGGGTGGCGCCACAGATAGCATCACCACTTGGTACGACCATTTTCCATGCGGCGGACATGGCCAAGCCAGTGTAGTCTGCACTGTCTAAACAGTGTATACATGCTTTGAAGGCCAGCACGGGACAACACCTCGATATTTGTCACTTTATCTTTCCACGTAGATGGAAGGTATTGAGCCTTCTTTCTTGCTTAGCATAGGTTGTCCATGTCTCGCTGCCATAAAGAAGTGTGCTGGTGATGCAGGCGTTATATACCGCAGCTTTGGTCTTCGTTGTGAATTTGGAGTTTGATAAATGAAAATTTATAACTATTTTCCATTACCTTTAACTAAATGAAATCAAGTCCAACTTAAAAATCAGAATCTTCAACTCACATGTCAAGGCAGTCCTATTGTTTAGCTCTGAAGAATAGAGAACAACAATAGCAGCCACCACGAAGTTACTAGGTACAAGATCGCTGATGGGGAACTGATGACGAGAACCAGACAAGTGTCAGTGAAACAAGAGATGAGAAGATGCTAGCAATAGATAGGACACACATTGAGGAAACCTATTGATAGCATTACAAGCCAGTTCTTGCTCTGGAAACCCCATGGTATGATAATTAGGGGCAAACTGAGGAACATGAATGAGCGAACGAACGAACTTTATTTCCAAAAGGTTAAGAATTGGGTGCGTCTTGTGGAGAAGAGAACTGGATTAGTGTTGAGGCCGATTTTGTTTCGCTTTAGGGTTTTGAAGTGTATGTTGTTTACATACAATATTCATTCAGAGTAACTGTCCAGGGTTCTTTCTTTACATGCCTTGCAGACAAAAATTTGTTTTCTTTCTTTCACACTTTAAAGAAGGTAATAACGGCAGAGTGACAGTTCATAAACTTTAATAAACATTAAAAACGTCACAATAGACCCATTGATGTGGTCAGGCAATGAATACACAATAAGTCACAATACTGCACACTCAGGCTTGTACACTGCCTGTGATCTTGAATATCTTCACTATATACACAAAAGAGATTTATATTATCCTCTCAATAATGAAATGTGAAATTAACCTGTTCACAATATGTGTTAAAGGTGCATACTTGCACAATAAGAAACTTTGTACATATCAATATGTTTTGTGGGCAATACACCACACATTGTACACATTCGCCGCAGTCCAAAACAGCTGGAACCTGACTGCCCCCTTTTTCTGCACACCTACCACTGTTGCGTAGCAAAATGTGTGTTGCGTATAAATGTTCCGTGGATGATGTCACATTTGCCACACAATGTTGAGGGTGCTATATTTCATCTGCTTTCCAAAGGTATGATAATACTGACACTTGCAGAGTAGTGTATCACCCTCAGACACCAGGGATGATGAGGCAGAGTAACATGGTGTCTTTAGTCTGGTTTAAGTGTGTGACGTAAGGATAGAGTCAGATAGCTACAGTATCATACATGGACGTCACATCAGACCATACAACGTAGAAAGTCAATAAAGCTTTTAACAGCAGTGATGTTTTTTTTGGCAATATATATTGTGTACGCCACAATGACAAGATGCATGGACATCGTTATGCAGAAACATCACAGGTATAGTACAACAGTCATTGTATCATTGACGTAGTCAATTCAACAGGAACAGCATACAGCATCAAATAATGTAAATCATATGCCTTTTAGGATATCGTAATCAGCTGTACATGTAGTCAGGTAGTAAACTTCCCCTTTCCATAAGAGCTAGTAGATATCAACTAGGAGATTAAATCTAGTCTCCTATATTCGACCTCAACAAGACAGGCATGTCTTTTGAGCGTCACATTATCGTCCTCTATGTTCCTTAAACAGCAAAGGTATCAAACCTAGATCCATCAATAGAGTTCAGGAAGCAAATGGTCCTTAGGACAGGCATCAATCGATGCGTGACAATATAAGTGGATCGTGAGCTGAGCAAACTCGTCATATCATAGACTCTATAATGAGGCAGGCTAGGCAAAAGTCAACATCACAAGATGGCGATAAAGTTACTCAGCAAAAAAGGATTCAGTTACCTGTTCATCAGGAATTAAATCACATAAATCACATAGATCACATATGCCTCCAGGCATTTGGAATAACGTAGAGATATATCATCTCAAAAAAGAAGGAACAACAATGATGAGGACTCCTTCCTGAATAATCTAAGCGAAGACGTTAGCACACCGCTACGTCTCGCCTTACCAGCATTTTCGCTCAGACTCCCCTGGGCGGAAATCATACAAACACTGCCACAAACAAAGACATGCGCAGAACACCCGAATCGAATACAACTCAGCTAATTTACGAAACAAAGAATGTTCTACGATGTTCGACTAAAGATTCGAACCTTAAAAGGAAATGACATCGCAAGTTGCCAACTGTTTCTAGGAAAACGCTCCATACATGGTTATGACTTAAAATCGCTCACACACAAATTATCAACAACCCTAGCTATCAAGATAAGACAACTTCCTGACGATGCTATCAAGATTAGACGACTGTAGAAATAAAAGTGACTACAATTCCATGAGTTACTTCCCATGCATTAAAAAATTTAAATATAGTCAGAATGCATGGTCAGAATATATAGTCAGAATAAGTTGCGACAAGTTTAGCGCAACATTACCGCCACCTCCCGATTAAAAAAAATGTGCAACTTTTTTTTTTTTTTTTTTTTTAAATATCCAAGAGTAAAACCAAAAGCGGTTTAACAACGCACGAATTATGCGGGGATAACTAATTGCACTGCCTAATATGAGGCTAAATTGACACATAAAGTGTCTGGTGAGAATATTTCTCAACAGATAAAAAATCTGATTCAAGAAAAAAAAATATATCGGGGAGGTGCCACCAACACACACTACGCTTGCATGAAAATACAATATAAATATGCAAGTTCATATCATTATAATCAAATAGCAGTGTCATATTCTAATACCGCTTAGAATGGATGTACACATCTGATATAGAATGTTAAATATTACATTATCTAAATGTTTAATAATACCATTACATAATGAAATTAAACATAAATGACGATCCAGGACACATCTCCTGTCGTTCCAAGGAAAGTGTACAATGTGGAACTCTCCATGTTTGACAACAGAAAGGTAGCTTCTCCGATCAAACAATAACATGCTGAGAAAAAACAACCAATATAATTCTATTTAATAGCCATTAAGTTTCATACTATACAATACATTATTATTAACAATTGTGACCGAGTAAACTTTCGGCCCTTATATTAACTACTCAGTCTTCTTCTTATATTAAAGATGGGAACAGAAGAAGATGATAACAAAGCACAATAGTATGTGTTCACCTAAAGTGAGGACAGTTGTGCTAATGTATTGTAGTAATATAGGTGTGTTATGGCTCTGTCGTATATCTAGAAATAGGACAGAAGTATTAGTTGGAATCATGTGGGCATCTAGACAGAATGTCAGCCATCACATTATCCGACCCACGGATAGCTCGTACCGTGAAGTGAAAAGGTTGAAGAGCAATAGCATATCGAGTGGATCTCGAACTCTTCAAGTTCTTAGTCTGAATAGCTGTAAGAGCTTTCTGATCAGTTTCTAGAATGAAATGTGCGCCCAGGAGGAATCTTTGTAGTTTGAGAATAGACCAAACCATAGCCAACAATTCACGGTCTAAAACCGAGTAGTTCCTCTCTGCCGCATTTAGTTTTCTAGAAATGTACATGACAGGATGCAGAGTTTCAGCATATTCCTGCATAAGTGCTGCTCCGATCCCAGTGGATGAAGCATCACTTCGAAGAACAAAAGTCCTATCAAGAGTAGGTAATCTTAGGATGGGAGGAGAAGAAAATATTTTCTTGATCTGGTCTAAGGAAGATTGACATTCCTGAGACCAACGAACCAGATTAGGCGACCCTTTCTTCAACAAAGTTGAGAGAGGTGCCATGATCGAAGATAGATTCGGGATGAATCTCCCATAGAATTGAATTAGACCCAAGAGACTACGGACTTGTTTCTTCGTTTTAGGTACAGAGATGTTCAATATTTTCGAAGTATTGTGGTCTTCTGTCTTCAAGAGACCATGACCAACACGATGACCCAGGAAAGAGATTTCACCAAAACCAACATAGGCTTTAGAGGGTTTTGCTGTCAAATTAAACTCACGTAGAGTGGACAGTAGGTCATATAAACCCAAATAGTGATCTTCCCAGGAATCACTGAAGAGACAGATATCATCTAAGTATGCGATGACGTCTGAACGATGAGAAAGAATTCGACGCATCATGCGAACGAAAGTAGCAGGGGCGTTCATAAGACCGAAAGGCATAACATTCCATTGAAATAGACCCCTAGGTGTTGAGAAAGCAGTAAGAGGTTTGGCATGATCTGCTAAAGGCACTTGCCAATAACCTTTAGACAAGTCAAGTTTAGTGAAGAATCTAGAATTAGAAAGTCTAATAAGTAGATCTTCTAGTAAAGGCATAGGTTCAGCATCGAACTTTGTGACTTGATTTAATTTGCGATAATCAACGCAAATTCGTATGTTCTTATCTTTCTTCCGAACAATAACCATGGAAGAAGAATATGGAGAAGTCGATGGTTCAATTATGTTTAATTGAATCATTTCATCCAATTCCTTTTCCACTTGTGACTGAAAGTGTATAGGGATAGGATAAGGCCTAACCCTAATAGGATTATTGTCGGTAAGAATTATGTCATGTTCTATGACATGCGTGTGACCAGGGATGTCGGTTAGAACATCCTTAAATGTCTGTAACATCGACGAGACTTGACGATGTTCATCAACAGAAAGATTAGGAGAAATGGAGACATCTTTCCAAGATTCCATGGAATGTAGTGGAACCACTGGAAGAGGAAGATCGACATCAGAAAAAACAGATTCCTCATCCTGTATGACAGACAGGGATGAGTAATGACCATGAGGTACAGAAGAATCGTCCGTTGCCTGGAAAATAGGCAGCAAATAGTCTGGACGCTCATGAAATTCCGTGAGCATGTTGATATGGAAAGTTTTATGCTTTCCATCTATATCGACCACATAGTCAACATCGGAAATTCGTGAGACTATTGCATATGGACCTTTCCATGCAATCAGAAGTCTATTTTCCCTACTGGGGAGTAGGACGAATGCTTTGTCACCTGGACAAAGTTGTCGTAGACATCTGTTCTTGTTAGCAAACTGCCTTGCTTTTTCTTTAGCAATTTCTGATGAAGCAGTCGCTAGTTTGCATGCATCAATGATCTTTTGCCTAAGAGCAATGACATACTCATATGAAGATTGAGTGTCATCACTAATATCATCGGCAGTGATGAGATCGTGTAATAAAGACATAGGGCCGCGCGGACGCGCGCCAAAGACAAGTTCAAAGGGAGAAAATCCTGTGTGTTCGTTTGGGACCTCTCTATAGGCAAAGAGAGCCGCGGGTAAAACCCTGTCCCAATCTTGAGGATGATCTTCAGTTATCTTACCAAGTAAAGTCTTGAGCGTTCTATTCAGACGCTCAACTAACCCATTAGACATAGGATGATAGATGCTACTGAGAGATCTTTTAATGTGTAAGGTAGACATTACTTGAGACATAGTATCAGATATGAGTTGAGTGCCATGGTCAGACAGTATTTCTCTGGGGAACCCCAAGCGAGAAAATATCAGCCAAAGAGCATCTGCGATATCTGTAGTAGATATGCTCTTTAGAGGGATAGCCTCTGGCCAACGTGTGCACATATCGACACATGTAAGGATAAACTGATGTCCTCTGGCCGACTTTATCTTAAAAGGGCCAATAATATCTATGGCCATTTTCTGAAATGGCCGAATAGGGATGTCAGCAGCCTGGATAGGCGCAGCATGTCGTGGTCCTCTAGATTTGACCTCCTGACATACCTGACATGATCGGCAGTATATACGAATGTCCTTGTTAACAAAGGGCCAAAAGAAAGCCGCAAGGACTCTCGACTTTGTACGGGAAAATCCCATGTGTCCAGCACATTGCGAGTCATGAGCATGTTGCAATATTTGCACTCTCATACTCTTGGGAACAAGAATTTGCGAATGTGCTGACGTAGCCGAGTCTTGTACCATACGTACAAGCACGCCGTTTTTCATTTCTATCCAAGATTTTCTTTGTGTATCCTTATTTGGATCACCTTTCTTCGCAAGAATGAAGAATTTTTTTAGCGTCGGATCTTCTTCTTGTAATTTTATGAACGAGTCACGAGAAATAACCAAGTTACTATCTTGGCTATGAACTTCAACGCTATCATTATTCAACGAAGTTTGTGGTGTTTGTAGAGCTTGTGCTCTTGTAACCACTGCATTGGTAGCTTGCATATTATCATCTTCCCAAGCAGCAATCTGCTGTGGGGTACATTCCCTAACTCCGTGGATACGACCAATAATAAGGTCCGCAATAGGATTAGGTAAGAGACAGGCATGCACATCTCCCGTAAAGAAAGGAGTGGCAATGTGAATTACAGCAGTAGGATATTTTTCTAGAGTGCCGCCAAATGTGACACATTTGATAACCCTTCCTGTCGCACAGGATGGTTCTACAAGCGATTGTCTAACACCAATAGTGGTGCATCCGGAATCGAAAAGTAGTGAGACCGGAGTATTATTAACAAGACCCTTATGTAGGATTAGAGAACCTCTCCCGTCATGTGCAACCGAAGCAGGAAGAGCGGGGAGAGGGTGACCACAACTCAAAGTCGATATTGTAGTCGGTTCGAACAGAGTACTGCATTGGGGGCATTTGTTTGCTCTCCCAAAGTCAAAAGAAGAACAAGTGACAGCGTCAGAGTTTTTATTATCAGAAACCTGATTACAAGCTCCCTGAGATTCTTGTTGAACAGAGTTAGCCTGCTGATATCTCTTTTTTTTTTGTATTGAGATCTACCGCGACTACTATTACCTCTGAAGTTATCACTGTTGTTATTATCTCTGTAGTTATTAGTGTCTCTATTATAATTGTTATCCTGTTTCGAACTACAGTTTCCATGATTATTATCATGTCCACATTGATGTGAACATCTATTTGTTTGGTTTTGAGGTCTACGCGAGGAAAAGCCTCTGTTACCATATCCTCTTCTGAAATGCCTAAAATTATTAGGTTGGAAGTAACGAGGACTGTCAGCTCGTCTCCAATTCTTCGAAGAAGAATCACCCTGAAATTGATTTCCATAATTTTGACCGTAACTACGGTTACTTTTCCTATCAAAATTTTGTTGGAATCTATGACTAGAGTTTTGACCATAAGGTGCTGCCGAAGCAACTGGCATACCTTCTTTTACTTTAGCGTTACCAATGGTTACGTGAGGATGCGCAGTTATATACTGGCTACAGAAATCTTCCATTTCTTTTATTGTTTTAGGTTTACGTTCGTGAAGGAAAGCAAGGAAAGACTCATTAACAGAAGACATGACTTTGTCTCTAAGTATTAAGTCTATAAGTCCTTCATAAGTTTTTTCTATCTTAGACAGCTCCACCCAACGTGAAAAAGTAAGACGTATCTTTGAAATGAATTCAGAGAATTGCATTCCAGTTTCTGGCAACATATTTTTAAATTGAAGACGATAGCCGTCTTCGTCAAGTTGGTATTTCTTTAACAACATAGCCCTGACGACATCATAGTTGTTCTTGTCAGGCTCATCTACCATACTTAACATACTCAAAGCATCACCTCTAAGTATCTTGGACAAATGATAAACCTGCAATGATTTATCTATGTTATGTACTTTACATGAAGTTTCAAATCTGTCCAGATAGAATGTTATATCGTCGATGGAAGCATTGAATGGTGGTAGATTAAGCTTGAAAGTGCTTGCATTAGTCTTATCTGAGACCTTATTTGCATCATTAGCATTAACCATGTTCATCACCTTTAATTTCTCAACTTCCAAAGCTAAGAGTTTTTCTTCATGCTGCATTTTTGCTATTCTCTCATCAGCCTCTCTTTGTAACTTTTTTTCTTCAGCCTCAGCCTCTCTTTCAAGTCTTTTATTTTCAGCCTCTTTTTCAAGTCTTTTATTTTCAGCCTCTATTTCAAGTCTTTTATTTTCAGCCTCTTTTTCAAGTCTTTTATTTTCAGCCTCTATTTCAAGTCTTTTATTTTCAGACTCAATCTGTAGTCTCTTCTCTTCAGCTTTTGCTTCTGCTTCTCTTTTTTGTTTTTCCATTTCCATTTGGAATCTTTTTTCATCCACCTGCATCTGCAGTTTCTTTTGTTCAGCTTCCATTGCTTTATCATATTGAGTAGTTGCAAATTCTTCTAACTTATCACCAGTCTTCCCAAGCAATTTACCCTGCTCAATAAAGTGCTCAAATGTAGACATGATGAGTAATAATATGAGTCCACAACCTGAAATAATTAATTATCTTATTTCAAATTTAATTATAGCAAGTCTTAAATGAAGCACTTGCTTACTCACAACACTATATTATTATCCCAATCTTTGTGGGAAACAAGTCTTAGATCAAAGAACTTGTGTATAGACCTTGTTGAAATATCATCAATCAACTCTTGATCATAGGTGCACTTCCCATTCAATAGTGCACAATACTATTCATCATTTATTTATCATCAGTATAGTAGTAGTGCATCAGTATAATCCACTATTCGATTACCATTAGTGTAACCAATGACTATGTAAACACAACTACAATGTAAACATCAAGTATGTAAACACTAGCAATGTAAACATTAACAATGTAAACAATACCAATGTAAACAATAACAAAGGTTTAGCAACAATACGAAAACATTCGCAGAAATCAACAAAAAATAAAGCGAAAAGTAAAGAAATATCACAAAAAATGTGATGATATCTGCGAGAAGATATTACAAATACAAGACACAACAGTGTATAAACAAAAATGGTGTATGAAACTAAACAATAGGAAAGAGTAGGCTAGCAAATACAAACAAATCAAAACAAAACTAAAGAGTGCGAAAAATAACGAAAACAATACTAACACATGTCATCACAACTAACAAAAAATAGCAACAGAAGTCGCTTTGCAAATTCCAGTATCGGAAATTTGCACACCCTACAGAAAACGCTCACGATAGACGACCTCTATGACGTGGTATGATCTAAGGGAGACACCGCCCAACCGAAAACCCGCAGACACATAAATATATAAATATACAAATAACATATAAACATATAACATGTAAACAAAAGAATGAGAAATACAGAAGACTCAGTAGAAGTATAAAGGCACAGTTCACAATCAAACAGGCCACTTAACTTATGGAACTCCAATCGTCAGTACAGCAAAAAACAGGTGGTAATCAGCATTCTAAGATCGAAGATCCAACGTTGATCACACATCTGAACTTGCATGAAACAGCTAAGACGATGGTTGAGACTTGAGCTTCTAAACAGTACAGGCACTGTACAGGTAGTGTAGTAACGGCACTTGACCTTCTTATCCAACAGTAAATTGCTTGAATCGGTACTTGGCCTTCTCAAGAACTCGTAGCAACCAGAACTTGGCCTTCTCAACAACTACAGCAACCTGGAACCTTGATAGCAGCAACTTGTGTTATCCTGCAATATATACAATGCCGGGTACTGTCAAATTTCTTGCTTTATGGCAAAACTGCAATTTCGACATTTATCGGGCAACGCCGAGTAGTCTCAGAATTCTTTATGTTGATGTCTTGAAAAATGTTGAAATATTGATATCATGTAGAATGAAGTGGGTAAGGGACCCCGTGTATGCTGGTACCAGACCAAACCAGCTTATGGCCACCAAATGTTGCGTAGCAAAATGTGTGTTGCGTATAAATGTTCCGTGGATGATGTCACATTTGCCACACAATGTTGAGGGTGCTATATTTCATCTGCTTTCCAAAGGTATGATAATACTGGCACTTGCAGAGTAGTGTATCACCCTCAGACACCAGGGATGATGAGGCAGAGTAACATGGTGTCTTTAGTCTGGTTTAAGTGTGTGATGTAAGGATAGAGTCAGATAGCTACAGTATCATACATGGACGTCACATCAGACCATACAACGTAGAAAGTCAATAAAGCTTTTAACAGCAGTGATGTTTTTTTGGCAATATGTATTGTGTACGCCACAATGACAAGATGCATGGACATCGTTATGCAGAAACATCACAGGTATAGTACAACAGTCATTGTATCATCGACGTAGTCAATTCAACAGGAACAGCATACAGCATCAAATAATGTAAATCATATGCCTTTTAGGATATCGTAATCAGCTGTACATGTAGTCAGGTAGTAAACTTCCCCTTTCCATAAGAGCTAGTAGATATCAACTAGGAGATTAAATCTAGTCTCCTATATTCGACCTCAACAAGACAGGCATGTCTTTTGAGCGTCACATTATCGTCCTCTATGTTCCTTAAACAGCAAAGGTATCAAACCTAGATCCATCAATAGAGTTCAGGAAGCAAATGGTCCTTAGGACAGGCATCAATCGATGCGTGACAATATAAGTGGATTGTAAGCTGAGCAAACTCGTCATATCATAGACTCTATAATGAGGCAGGCTAGGCAAAAGTCAACATCACAAGATGGCGATAAAGTTACTCAGCAAAAAGGATTCAGTTACCTGTTCATCAGGAATTAAATCACATAGATCACATATGCCTCCAGGCATTTGGAATAACGTAGAGATATATCATCTCAAAAAAGAAGGAACAACAATGATGAGGACTCCTTCCTAAATAATCTAAGCGAAGACGTTAGCACACCGCTACGTCTCACCTTACCAGCATTTTCGCTCAGACTCCCCTGGGCGGAAATCATACAAACACTGCCACAAACAAAGACATGCGCAGAACACCCGAATCGAATACAACTCAGCTAATTTACGAAACAAAGAATGTTCGACTAAAGATTCGAACCTTAAAAGGAAATGACATCGCAAGTTGCCAATTGTTTCTAGGAAAACGCTCCATACATGGTTATGACTTAAAATCGCTCACACACAAATTATCAACAACCCTAGCTATCAAGATAAGACAACCTCTCGACGATGCTATCAAGATTAGACGACTGTAGAAATAAAAGTGACTACAATTCCATGAGTTACTTCCCATGCATTAAAAAATTTAAATATAGTCAGAATGCATGGTCAGAATATATAGTCAGAATAAGTTGCGACAAGTTTAGCGCAACAACCACCAATCTCTAATGTGTGACATAGTTCATGTATGTAGTAGATTGGGGGGAACGATGCGGTGCATATACAGCAACACAAAGTAACTCCCAACAATTAGGAATGAAAATGATGCAGAAGACAAGGAAAGACCTTGAGCTGATGGCACACGACAGGAAGACTTGGCATGTGTTTTTTGAAGGCCTATGCTTCTTGGGGAGCTAAAGAGTATTGATTGGTCATTTATGACTCTTCCTTAATTTGTATATTTAGTAAATTCTGCCGAACGTTTATTTAATTTCAGAATACTTAACAGCCTTTAATGATCACCAGCAACAATTTTAGGAAGCAGTAAATGTCCACCATTTCTGCTTGCGAATTGCCAAAAGTTGTACGGCCGTTTCAGCTATAGTTCAATCCTTTTAGTTCTGTTTTTTTTTTTTTAAATTACTATCTTTTTGTCATTCTTCCAGTGCCAGCATAAATGTTTGTTGTTGCTTGCTGAGGTTAGTTTTATGTAGACTAAACTGGTAAGCATCATCATCATTATCCTCACCCTCTCAGCTCCTGAAGGAGCATAGGCACTCAGTAAACTCTTTCCAAGTCTTCCTATCCTGTGCCATTCCCTCAAGGTCTTTCCATGTCTTCTTTATCCCTGTCATGTCTCTACCCAGTTGTCTTCTCCATGTATTTCTTTCAGTCTGTCTTATCCTGGATAATCCAGAACAAGGACTGCCTTGTAATGCTATCAGCAGCTTTCCTTATTGTTTGTCTTTATCCATCGCCGTTGTTTTCTTCTCATCTCCTGTTCCACTGACACCTCCCCAGTTCTTGTCGTCAGTTCCACACCGATGATCTTGTCTGGTAAACAGTGGCCTTTTTTTTTTGGTTTCTGTGGTTGTGTTTGAATACCTTGAGAAAACCCAGAAGAAATTTGCGGCATAAATCTGACAAACTTGCTTCTTGTGTAGGTAATTGAGTATCCGGAGATTCCTGTGAAAAAGCGGAGAATATCACACCTGAATCAAGACAGTAATGAGAAAAAGGCAGCAAAACCGGCAGAGGCCCCGGCCCAGGCCAATGTAGAAGCTGATGATGATGATGGAGCTGCATCTGCACGAGCCACACGTTCTCGTGGCAAAGGAAATAATCTCAAGTGTGAGGTAAGTCAGGATCAACAACAAATTTGAATGTAAAAATTTAATGTGTAGTTTTACAAAATCTTAAAATGCTGAACTGTCAGCTAGCCAGGTTTTTCTTTTGACAGGCAAATGTAAATATGACAGACAATGATGGATAGAAAAACAAATAGAAATATGGTTTGATTCTGTTGCACATGATTGTTTCAGGATGCACTACGTATCCAGAAGGGAAGCTAAAATATGTACCAAAGAATTCAGCCAATCAAATGCATACATATATTTTAGTATCGAAGTTGCAGGAGGTTGCTTTGAAATATGAATATGTGAGCTTAATCTGTGTTTTTTTTTTTTTTTACATTCAAGATCGTTCCATGTCTTCATTATCTCTTTCACGTCTGTTTCCAGCTCCCTTTTCTGTGTGTTTGGTGATCTCCCTCTATTTCTCTTTTCCTGGGGATTTCCGAACAAGGACCCCCTTGTAATTGCCGTCAGCAGGTTTCCTTAATATTCATTCTATCCAACATGTGTCGTCTTTTTATGTTTCACTGGCACTCATTTGGCTCTTGCCATCAGTTCCACATCTGTGATCTTGTCATACCATTGTATTCCATGGAAGCACCGATTTATGAAAGTCTGTGACGACTTGTTTGTCGTTCTTGGTTTTCTCTGTGTTTCCATACAAATAGGACTGCCTTGAAGTTTTGAGTGGAAGGTTCTGATTTTTGTGTTGGACTTTTCTCTTGATCTCCTTTATTTCCCAATGCAGTGAAAGCCCCTTTTACCCTTTTGTATTTGGTGTCATTATCTCTTCCCCTAACTTTGTCTATATTGCTGCCAAGATATACATATGTATGAATGTTCCTCCAAGTGCAATCTTACTATCATTTGTTACATTTATTCTCAATCTTTGTCCCGTGTATTTTGAGACCCAATGGCTTTGACCTCTCATCAAGTATTTTAATTTTGTTTTGCATCTGGCTACACTTATGGGAATCAGAGGCACATCTCCAATCCAACCTGCAAGTCTGGAAGGAAGAGCTGGAGAAGAGAGGGATGGTCATAAGCAGCTCTAAAACAAAATCCATGGTGATATCACGAGAAGAAAGAAAACATCAGATTAAGTTGGGAGAACAGGTCCTGGAGCAGGTCGACCACTTTAAATATCTCGGAGCTATTATAGACCAAAAGGGAGGCATCAAAGAAGAGTTGGCCACTCGAAAAGCAGCGGCTGGGAGACTTTTTCAGGCCATAAATCGTGGATTCCTCAGCAAGAAAGAGGTTGGTAAGAAAACGAAGATGGCTGTATACCGCTCCACCTATGTCCCAGTCTTGACATATGGATGCGAGTCGTGGGCAATGACTACAACCCACAAAAGCCAGATCCAAACCTCAGAAATGAGGTATCTGAGGAAAGTGGTTGAAGTAACAAGAAGAGACATGGTCCGCAACCAGACGATCCGTCAAGGCCTAAAATCCCATCCGCTGCAGACCCAAATAGAACAGTCCCAACTAAGATGGTTTGGCCATGTCTGCAGAATGGGAGAAGATCGGCTACCACGACAAGCATGGGAAACAAAGAGCCAGGGATCCAGACCTCCAGGACGACCCAGAGTCCGCTGGGAGGACAACATTAGACAATCTTTGAAGGACCGAGGACTAGAATGGAACCAGGCCAGGAAGAAGACAGCTGATAGAATGGTCTGGCGCTCTCTCTTCCAAACCTCTACACCTCACGGTAGAAGGGGAACGACTAAGTAAGTAATATGCAGGGAGTTCATAAAGTCTCTGTACAATTGAACAAACTTATTAAAAATACAAATGAAGAGATAGCTCTGTGCAGTTTGTTGCATAATTTAAAAAAAACGTTATAAAAGTTTCTTCACATAATTTAGTTAACTTCTACGTGGGCGTTATCTTTCGCACAAAGCGCATCAAGACGGTATTAAATTTCCATCCATGTTTGCTCTAATACAAGGGGATTGACATAAGTCTTGGGCCTGACCATGAAGGAGTCACAGGAGGAAGATGAAACTTGCTACATTTAAAGTTCATCACATTTGCACTGAATGTGTAAAGTACGCATTTGTTTCTTCAATGAGTTTTCCCGCTACGGCGCACTGTACCCTATTGACCGGATCTGCTGCTCCAAAGATTTGACAAAACAATGGAAAAGTAGGAGGCCAGAGCTGTGATAAAATTTCTGATGTTTCAGGGGAAAACACCTACATTTTTTGGAGACCATGGTGACAGTAGATGAGACGGGTACACCATTATGACCCCGAATCCAAAATTGCCAGCATGCAATGGAAAACCCCGGGCTCCCCAACACCTGTCAAGCCGAGGGCGCAGAAATCTGCAGGAAAAGTGATTCTGACTGTTTTTTGGGACGGCAAAGGTGTCCTTTTGAAAGATTATCTGCCTCGTGGCAACACAGTTAATGGACAGTACTATGCAGATCTTCTCACAAAACTAAGAAAAGTTGTGACCAGGAAACGAGGGATAACGCGCACTCAAAATCTTCCTTTGCTTCAAGACAACGCGCCCTCTCACAAAGCACGGCTTGTGCAGCTAGCAGCCAACGATTTGAATATTGAAACTCTGCCACACCCACCATATTCTCCAGATTTGGCTCCATCAGACTTTTTTCTATTCCCAAATCTTAAAAAACAGCTAAAAGGAAATCATTTTGACAGCGATGAAGAGGTTATACTGGCATGTGATGACTGGTTTAGTTTGAAAAATAGGGTGTTCTACTCCCAAGGTCTTTTCAAGGTCAAGCAGAGATGGCAGAAGTGTGTCAATTCAGACGGTGGCTATATTGAAAAGGAATAAACACTATACAAAATTTCAGCTCTCTGTGACATGTCCTTCATGGTCAGGCCCAAGACTTATGTCAATCCCCTTGTATAGCTTCATCAACTTTATGGACACCCTGTAGAAATGCAGGTGTAATTTGAACCACCAGCGTTTCTAATGTTCTTGCAGCAAAGATTTATTTGTTAATTTGGAAATGAATTTATGATGGAGTTTTCTTTTCATGTGCGATGTGTCACTTTGAATATGCTTGAATAAAGTAGCAGTTAGACTCTGATGTAGCCATGAGCTTCTCCTGGACTAGTACCAGTGAAGACCCTATGAACGTTTTCTATTCCTTATGTGTTGGGCACTCCTGCAGCAAAAGTTAGGCAGTCATTTTATCAGTGACTTAGTTGTTCTTATCTTCAACTTATTAAACAGATAGTATCTCAGCTGCGCCCTATGTGAAGCCTGAAGATTATTACTTATTATCTTCTGTTGAGTTGGAAGTATGCATCATTTGTCTAGTGGCTTGGTTGTTCCATCACCCAGTAGTTCTGTTGCAGCCCCCTTTATATTCTGAATCTCTTGCTTCTGTTCTACTAGCACTACCCCGTAGCATTGTTTTAAGAGTAGGAAAACAACAATGAAATGCTGGGCAGGACACTTGTCCAGAGAGTTTCAGAGGCAGTGGACCATAGGCTAAGGAAAGAGTGGACAGGATTCAGAGGGAACAGAAGATGTGCAGATCATATATTCCTTCTCGGGAACATTATAGAGCAGTGCTCAGAATGGCAGAGATATACATTAGCTTTGTTGATTTTAAGGGGGATTTTGACAGCAAGCGCAAGGACAGCCTATGGAGGGTGCTAAGGGCTTGTGGAATTCCCAGCTGCATTGTTTCCATCATAGAAAGCCTCTGCTGGCTTTGCATGTGGTGTTGGATAGAGCTACCTAATGTTTGGGGTGAAGACAGGAGTACGACAGGTATGTCCCTTATCAACCACTTTATTTTTGACAGTCGTGGGCTGGGTTGTGCTTTGGACGGCAGAGGGCAGTCCAAGAGGAGTGGGATGGACCGCGTTTTCTGCGCTGGGGGATCTGGGGTATGCAGATGGCATTGCACTGCTCACTCATTCACATCAACATATTCAGGAAAAGGCAGATAGAGAGGACAGGGGTCGTGAGGCTCAGTGTGAGCAGTCCTGGGCCCATGAAAGTGGGGAACCAGAGACTGGAGCAGACAGACACATTTACATACCTGGGATGAATGGTGACATCAAACAGCGGAACGGGCGGAGACATCAGCAGCGGAGTAAGTGAAGCGAGAGTGGCCTTTAATGGTCCAAACAACATCTGCAAGCCCTCTCAGTTCAGCACAAATGCTAAATTGAGATTGTATGAGAGCTGTGTGCTTTCTGTGGTGTAGGGTGCTGGAGAGTGGCAGAGAGGGAGGTGTCGAGGTTATTTTCTTGCCATCATCAGTCGGGAGCTGCTGGCTCAGAGCTGCCAAGAGGACATGCGCACCACCGTGGCTGGTGGATGCTGGAGTTGGGGTTGGCCACATCCTCAGAGGGGACCCTGATGCCATGACAAGAATGGCTATGCTGTGGATCCTGGAGGAAGGTGTAGGAGAGGCCGGCCGAAATCAGCTTGGCGGAGGGCTGTGGAGGCCGAGATGCGGGGAGTGAGCCAGGGCTGGGGCGCTGCTTGAAGGGTGGCCGCCGACCAAGCAAAGTGGAAGCAGTTTGTTGCTGCCCTACAAAACGCCCCCAGTCATGATGGCTACTGACTGCTTTGACAGTCAGTGGCTAAGGATCACAGAAGAAGAAGAAGAAGCACTGGATACCTTTTTTCCCCATCATCAAATTCAGTTACTTTCGACCAAAAATTAAAAAATACAAATTATCACTAACCGCAAAGGCTCCTGGGTCAACCCAGCCCCAAATGGGTACCAGAGCAACTCTGGGAAGGTCAAGGCGGCCGGCGTGATGCTGACCACATCACCCCTAGTGTGCCGACGGTCGAGAAAATATGGGCCTAACACCATATTCCCAATATGCCTCAATGGGCGTGTAACGGGATCCTTTACCTTTTTTCTTACATAAATGTCACTTTAATTTAGCTTGAATACGTTTTAATTCTGCTTTTAGACTGTGGTAGATGAAAATGAGGCTGAAAATGAGGCTCAACCAACAGAGACTGTGATTGTTAAAGAATCAAATGAAGAAGGTATTTGCATTATGGTCTTCATTATTTGAACAAATATTTTTAAAATTCAGTATTGTGTTACCTAACTGATATACTTCTTTCTAAGAAGAATATCTTATCTTTTGAGCATTTCAGCTTTTTGAAAACTGAATGTTTACAGTTTCATCTAGTCATACCATCCCATGTCTTCCTTGTCAGTCTTCCTCTGTCTGCTTTTGTTTGTTTAATTTTTGGTTAAGTCAGTAAGAAATATGTCCCATTCAACATGTGATAGGTTATAATTAGAATATATGGAGACATAGAAAGAATAGGACTGCTTGACCTTGGGCATGTCATACAAGTTGACTAATGTGAGTGTCACGAAGTGGATTTAAGACTAGAGGCTGCCTACATATAGAGACAAGACACTAGTGGGAAGAAAGTCAAGGGGCGAGAACCTAGATTGACTCTCCCTTGCCACTGGTGACATATTGTATTGCTATAGCCTCAACACCTCTAACTACCAAGACTGGGATAAGGTTTAACTAAATACCACAGGCACCACTATACAGACAACATATAAGTACAGTATAGTTAAAGTAAGTGACTGATCCAGTCTAAAGTTTAAATAGTTTTATTTACACAACAAAATTCAGATAACATACTAGAAATAAATAAAGTGTGTGTTCGAACACCTGAAAAAGAACATAACAATCAATTAAAGTGATAACCTATGGTAACCCCACAAAGTCGCCCTCCCCTCAACCTGTAGGGAAGAAAGGTAAGAAATACAACAACCTGTGAAGTGGGATCTCTAACATCAGATCCCCCTCTTCTAATCAACCTGATATTATGTAACCACAATCTAACTCCTACTGTCTGTCAGTCTGCAGACATCACTACAATGAAGTGTATACACAGCTTCTCTGCTTTAGGCAAACTACCCTTCACTAGTTAACACTATGTCCACCAAAAAGAACTTATCACCTCCTACACAAACTAACCGACGAATTGCTGAATTCTATCTATGTTCAGTTTCTGTATGACACTCCTGGTTTCTACTGAGAGACCCCTCCACTACTCTCCTCCTCTCTCTCTCTAGTGCAGTTAAGAGATATTGTGACCCTTTTTCCTCTAACCGACTGTTGTAGCTGCTGACTTGGGTTGGTAGACTGGATACGTGTCTTGGACTATCGCTGCTTCACAAATGACGAATCTTAATTCGCCTGCCCGGTTACCCCTCTTTTGGGTTTAGGGCCGTCGGTTTTATTATGACCGAATTTCACGACACCTCTAGGCCCTGCGCCTAGGTTCAGTGTGTGCATATATGAGCATAGAGCTCAGGATTTGTTAAGGAATCCGTTCTTTCTGAAGAAGGCTTCGCTTCCAGCACCCTGCTCTCTCTCTTTCTGGTGCAACCTGAATTTGAGCCGGTGACCAATGCGTCACCCCTCCTCTTTCTCTTCTGGCGCTGCCTCGACTCTTCTTCTCCTGAGAAGGCCGACGACTTCTGGCAAGCTGTAGGACAAAACTGATGCCCTAGCTGCCCGCTGTGAAAATATTTGCTGTGGAACAAACAATAACAACAGCTATACCACACATCAAATTTTCCATATCTTTAACCCTTAACTCCCAAATCTTTAATACCTTTCCCTTTAATCAATACAGCTCCCCTGCTCTATTTCCGCGCCCGCACTAAACACTATTCCTACCCCACTTCCCCTTAAATACTGTCCTGTCGGAAAACCCTTATCTGCAGACTCAGCTGACTTAATCTCTTACGTGCCAGCTTCCCAGTCAGCCATCACAACATTTCAACCACTGAACGAAACCTATTGCCGGTAAAATTCCTGGCCCTACTTATTTAACAGTGATCGAGGTGAGTCCTCGTTAAACCAAAATACAATAGACTTCTCTAGAGAGAATAACCTCCCGTCTCCATGAATTTCACCACTATAAATATGTTTCTATTTTAGGACTAATTAAATCCCATCTAGACCTGTAACTGCTGACTTCAAAATGTATGATTTACCCACACGTAATAAATACACAATTACCTATGCTCTATCAAAACTATTAAATTCCCTCTCTCTTATTCAACTGCGTTACCCAATTAGCCCGCAGGTAATCTACACACACTTAAATAATGCACACAAATACCTAGCGTATTTACTCTGCTAACGTTATAAATCAAATATTGGGAAATCTTCATCCCCATGCCGGTAATATTATTTTCACCCTATTCATGTAAAGTTATCTTAAGGAACTGCAATCCTGTCTCATAAAATACATACACCTCTATCTCCCCTGTTCCTGCCCCTACGTTATCAAATTAGCCCGCTAGAAAAGTACACAGCTAGCACTCACGTATACCTCTCCCAATCCTTAGAAACCATAGTGAAGTTACATACATCGTCCCTCATGATTTCAGTAGGTATTTGCCTGCTAACTTATACATTTAATTTCACAAGCATATTTTACGCTGCATTTATTTATAGATCACAAGTCAAGGAAATAGTAAGTATCCCTGTCTTCTGACAATATAACAGTAATAACCCAATTAATTACAAAACCTAATTATGTCCAAGGATCTACTCTGAGAAAACTATCAGAATTCAATAATACTGCATTAAAATTTCCTACATGCGCTTTCTAGTATTATTATTAGTTCTAATAGATAGCATTTGTTGGCCCTTCTACATTGAATTAACTTTACTCCTAGAATAACAACGATACAAAAACCCTGTTAAAATCTTACAGACTATATAAGCTTAATTAACTATATATTTACCAAAGTCGAATATCTCCGTAGAACAGACGAACTCTGTATATTAAATACAGGCGTTAATTTTCATGGCTTGAAGTTTTAAAATCAGAGAGGGTTTCCGCATTATTAAACACGAGTATTTATTACCGAAACCAGAGGCTGACCCACGCCAAACGTGAGTCATTGCGTGGCTTTTTCTTTATCGGGTCACTCTGATTCAATCATCATGCCGCAAAATCTAAAAATAGCCCTTGGTCATAAACTAAATTTAGAACGTAAGAGAAATCTGAGTAATTCCATTACTTACTGAGCTATGCGCTTAAATCACCCCCTACCCCCAACTTTTGCGTGAGTAGATGCGAGTTTCGTGGACTTTTCCCCGTCTTAGAATTTACCCCTCCTAATAATTACGGATGCACTCCCTGCTACAGAAATAAGATGCCCCACCATTTCTTCATGGGAAAGAAAACTGGTGCAAGTCTAGAATCTAAAACCTACCATCCCTCTTGAAAACGTAATTAATTATCTACAGAAAAAGACCAAACACCATTATTATTCACAGAGAAGGAAAAAAAATGGATACGATACAAATCCCACCATAATCCCCTCCTGAAACAACGGAAAATACTACAAGGAGAAGAAACCTGGGGTGGATTACATGTAATCCCTCCTAGAAAAAAAACGTAAATAATGCAAGGAGAAGAGACATGGGGCCTGTTGCAAATCAAATCACAGTAACTCCTCACAGTGAGGTTGTACATGAGGCTGGCAACCTCATCATGTAAAACGTATTTCTGCAGAAACCACTACAACAGGAGTGGGTGCTTTCATGTAGGCTTCCTCCAAGAGGCCAGATGCAGTGATAACTCTGTGCTCTAAATAAAAACAAAAAAATGTTAGATGGTGGGATAGATGCAGAAAGACTGAGGTTACCTCCAGGAGAAGTAATTCTGTACTTTGGACATTCATTGAACTCATCAAGCAAGAAGACAAGCAAGGACACTGGGTAATCCAGTTAAGATTTGTAGAAGATGTATTGAAACAGCTATTAGGGTTTTGTAGAGTATAAATGTTTGGATACACAGTTCAGTTGGATGTTCAGTTGACCAGATTCCCTCCCGCACTTTCTTCTTATAGTGAGTAAGTGTTGACTCACGGATAGATTTGATTTGAATCTTTGGAGCCCCAGTTACATCTCTTGTGTTTTCTGTTATCTGTTATTTCAAATGTTTATAAGCAACAACATCAGCATTTTCCTTTCCCACTCCCTGTGAAGCATGGAGCCACTATTGCAGAAAAGCTGCTGAAAGCATTCACATGCAATTTGTTTTACATAATGAGGTTGCCGGCCCCGTGCACAACCTCATATTAGTTGCCTTGTACGACATGCCTGAGGGAGCAGTTGAACTATTCTTTCTATGTCTCATCAGAGACGCCCCCCCCCCCCTCCCTCCAGGAGCTGCACTGGGATAAAGCCAGAACAGCTACATTGTTTCATAAGAAATACAAATGGCTTATTCAACAGAAAAATGTTGATGTAATTTTTCTATGTCAGTATATGCATGGAGGCATATCTGGAGTCTTCTTTATATGACCACCAGCTATGCACAATGCTGCAATATACAAATGTGGAAGTGAACCTTTGTCTGTGAGGCTAATTACACCCTCATTGACTTTTCAAATCATCCACACGCTTCCAGGGATTCCCCCTGTGGTGAAACATGTAGAGAACCCAGCATTGCACACTAAGCTGGATGAATTCACTTTAGCCCCAGACATGATTCTTTGGCGTTGACCTGGTTGACTGCATGCAGGAGGATCTCACTATGGACCCAGCGATAGGCAGGGGAGCTGAGAAGTGGCTCTGTGCAGTACTTGACAATTCCTGAGAGAACCCACAACCAGAGCACAGTATTTTAGCTCTGCATAGTTGGAGAGCCGCTTTGGATGGCAGGGAATGCACAGTATGCCATGCGCTTCTTACTCCTAGCTTGGGACCCGATGTGACAGTCCTTTAAATGCAAGCTGAAGAAACTGGAGCTCATGACTTTAACTCAGCTAGTTTCGGAATGGCAGATAAGTCACAGGAAAAGCCTAGATCTATAGTGTAGATAATATCAAGGAGTCTTCAATTTGGTAGTGGCTGCAAAAGAGCGAGAAGCTCAGCAGCTCTAGTTAATCAACAGCATTGTCAGTATTGGTTATTGTGATGACATCACTGTAGGTGTTTTTAAACATGGTGTCAGGCCTTTTGAATATGGATGTCCTTGCTTGGATTAGGGCTTTCACAGGGAAGGAGGAGTAGGGGATGGTGAGGGATTGCATGGTGACAAGACATGATAATAGATCTGAAGGATGCAAGATGCACCTAGAGAAAGAGGCAGAGAGATGAGACTGATGGAAAAGTCCTCAGCAAAAACATGCCAGACCTTTCTGTCATGTGTCATCCTTTAACTCATTCCACCCTGGAGGTCTGGCACATTTTTGTTCCCCACCCCTAACCAAGGGGATGTAACTCTGTTTACCAAATGACATGTAATCTTTGAAAGCATATTTGAGCATGCAAATATTCACCAATTTCAATGAAATAAAAAATGCTACAAAGAAAAATGAACGAACTTTCAAGAAATGTATACATTTATATGACTTTAATGGTAATTTATTTTTAGAAAAATAAAAAAAACAGAGAAAAAATTCACCAGTATAATTTGGTCTCTGGCACATGGAGTCCAAACATTACATTTATGTGCCTTGTGTTTCATGGTCGCTGACAGTGTTCAGCGTGTCAGTCCATTCCAGGTCTGCTTCTGTTTCACCAATGCCCGAACTAATGAATGCTGTCACTAGTTTCACTGTTATCATCAAATGAATCCACTGCCTCATTGTCTAAGTCAACATTGGACTCGTCCTCTTGGTTGCTGTCATCAGGATCATCATTATCAATCCTCCACAAGGATATTACTTGCTAGTGTACACATGTGCCCACCTTATCTTCATGAACCTTGTATTGTGTTCCTTCCCAGATGGTGTAGGCTGCAGGGTGGAAGCTCAGGTCAACAGCAAATGGTGAGTATATTTTTAAGTACAAGTAAATTTTCTTGCTGGGTTGCCCGTGCATTTACAAAATGTAAGTGTTGTCGTGTTACATTTGTGGTATTATAAAAGTGAAAGAATGTAGCCCAGAAGGTTTGGAAGTGGTCAAGACCCTTCTGAATATTGTTTGGTCCAAAAGGTGCAAAGGGGAAAATAAGAGTCGTTATATTTGCATAATCCAAGGTATTTTGTGCGCCTTGTTGTAGTTCCTTGGGGGTTTCTGGAGAGATAAAGAATAGGACTTCTGCATCTTCCAGGCAAGAGCCAAATAATGTGAAGCTGGCAGCTTCATCATGTAAAACAAATAGTTGCAGAAACCAGTGCTGCAAGAGCGCAAGAATGCCTTTATGCAGGTTCTTGCAAAGTGACCAGCTGCAATTGATGCTTCATGTTCCGTAAGGAGCAAAAGATGAAAAGAAGATGAAGAAAGGTATTATTTTATTGGATCAATGAAGAGTAAAATTAGATTGAAAGGTTAACAAGAAATTGATAGAGTACTGTTGTAAAGTTTCTTTTCTTCTTTCCACTCTGTAAAGGGTCAGTCTGTATGCTCTGTAAGGAAGAGTGGTGTGTTGTTGAGATCAGGCATGCTCCAGTCTACCCAGCTGTAAATGGGTAACTCACCCTAGTCCTGAGTTAGGGAAGGCAAAGGCTCCAGGGGAAGCAGGCCCTAAACTTGGTCACTTCAACCGACGCAGGATGGTGTATGTATGAAGTAGAAGTGTAGAGTGTGATTACCGCGAATGGTGTACTGTTCGTGTGCTGACCAATATAACCACTCATACACTTGTGTCTACAAGGCACCAATGCAGACTGCTGGAATCTTTGTTCACTCAATTTATTCAGACGTACACACTGGGACATACGAGTACATCATGGTATGTTGACATATCAATTTGTAGGTATACATAGCAGATCTGAAGTCATGACACATTCAGAAATAATGGGCAGTACATCAAAAGTTCAATGTCATGATATATTATGGCCGCATCCCCCTATCTGACTAAACGCGTCAGTGAAGGCAGATCGATAAATAACTAAAGTTACTTGACGTCCATAGTTTGTAGTATATATTATGAAACCACGAAAGAGGGTTTCTAGCAAGATTGAGATCTCCCTGTCACTGTCCGATAATAGGATAAATAATCTGTTCTCTTGGCAGTGATCAAAACATATGATGACCGAAATCTAACATGGCTGCCTCCCTGAGTTGTCGTTCACTCATTCATAGGAAGGAGAATATAAGCCAGAGTTAATTTATAATGGGTATATAAATGATTTCATAAATGTTTCCATACAGCTCTACGGTGATCAGGTTAATTCACGTAGCCATAACCGCTGTAGGAAAGTCTGTCATCTTTGTCGATACAAAACACGACCCTAGCGATACGAAGCACAATGTTCCATCTAGGTCAAATCGACATGAGATCATCAAAATAGGGTCTGGCAATACATGGAGTCCGAATTATACATGGTACCGTACCTTAGGAGAGTCTCTAACATAAACTATAGTAGAGATACCATCTCCTTTAGAAGAAAACCACTTCATGAATTATATTTCCTTAAGAATCTACCAGCCCTTTGAAAAATGCGTACCCGCCATTATCACGGTACATCGGAACTCATCACGACTTGTCAAGACAACTCATACTTCCGCTAGACCGGAATAACAAGAATCTAGTCCCTCCTACCCATCCAAAATATACAATATAGGACTGATTCTACTTGTACTAATAATATGTAATACATATGAATTCAGGCCATAAACACAATAAGCAAATTAATATATTTTCTGGCCCTAAAAAATAAGTACAAACGTAAGCGCAATATCCTTGCGCCGGATCAATATCCAGAACGATTACTCCTATAATCAAAAGTGTGAATCAAACATGGATTCTCTCGCTTTTACTATAGACAGCATTTTCATACACAAATGAATGAATGTCTATATTTTTTCATATTAAATAGCCATATCGATTTTTGTAATATGTGCGTCAAAATATGCACGCAACAACTGTCAATTAAACATTTACCGCTTTGTTGTGCAGCACCCCTCCATTGCTTCCTAAATGTAACGAGTGAAGCCGTCCCGCAGCGTATGTAATTACTTTTGCTGCAGCCACAAAATCGGCTGATAAGTAGATGTGGAACTGATGACTAGAACCAGACATGTGCCAGTGAGATGAGAAGAAGGCGCTAGTGATGGATAGGACACACATTGAGGAAACCTGTTGATAGCATTACAAGGCAGTCCTTTTTCTGGAATCCCCAAAGTCAGAGAGGTAGAGGAAGACCAAGGAGCTCGTGGAGAAGAGAACTGGAGACATACATGAAGGGGATGAGGGGAAGACACAGAAAGACCTTGAGCTGATGACACGGGACAGGAAGACTTGGCATAAGTTTACTGAAGCCCTATGCTCCTTGGGGAGTGGAAGGGTGATAGTGATGATGATGATGAACAGATGTGTTGTGTGTGTAAATGATTGCACTGTTGATGGGTGGCATGTACTGTTGTGTGTGTGTAAATGATTGCACTGTTGATGGGTAGCATGTACTGTTGTGTGTGTAAATGATTGCACTGTTGATGGGTGGCATGTACTGTTGTGTGTGTAAATGATTGCACTGTTGATGGGTGGCATGTACTGTTGTATGTGTAAATGATTGCACTGTTGATGGGTGGCATGTACTGTTGTGTGTGTAAATGATTGCACTGTTAATGGGTGTCATGTACTTAGAGATTCATCACTAGTCTCAATCTTTTTTTTTTTTTTTTTTTAACCTGTCAACTCATGGTGGTGCACTGGCCGACAGTTAATGCCATGTCCTTCAATTTGCCACCATCTTTTCAAGTTCTTCTCATGTCTTCATTATCTTTCTTTTGTTGGTCTTCACCAGATCTCTTGTCTTTGTGTTTTTGTGTTATATCACATAATGCCATGTTTAGCTCGGGGGGGCCTCTAAGGGGACAGACCGAACAGGACTTCTCTGCTCCCCCTGACATGTCGTAAGAGGTGACTAATATGAGGTTGTGCATGTGGGTTGGCCACCTCATCTTGTAAAACACATTGCCTCAGAAACTACCACCGCAAGAACACATGAATGCCTTGCTGCAGGCTTCCTGCTAAGGGACCATCTGCATTGCTGGCTCAGTGCTCCAAGGGGAGTCAAAAGGGAAGTGAGTAAATACATGATCATAACGAAGCCACTTCATACACATACATGACTAGAGTCCACCCACTTCTGCGTGATGCTGGCCACATCACCCCTAGTGTGCCGAGGGTCAAGAAAATATGGGCCAAACACCATATTCTCAATGGGCATGTAACGGGATCCTTTACCTTTACTTTCTTTACCAGCAGATGATATAATAATAATAAACTTGCCCATAAAGTTTGTTAATAGAAAGGGGTAGTGCATGGTAAGTTTCATTCTATACTCATGATTTACAGGATCTCTTTTAACTCTTCTTTCTCTCTCTCTCTCCCCCCCCCCCCCCCCCCCCCCCCAAAAAAAAACAAACACATGCACAAAAACAAATAACATAACCAAAAAAAAAAACAACAACAGAAAGAAAAAGAAAACAAAGTCCACTTTCAGTCTTTTTTTTTTTTTAGCCTTTCTGAGTTTGTCATACACACACACAGACTGACCATGTACTCACATATTCAGTGACGCACTCCCTCTCCATCCCAACACTTTTGTGCACATTGCTGCATATTACCACGTGCTTTGACACACATCCTTTTATTCACACTGGTTTCTCCTAGTTTATATCTTTACTTTGTATTATCTGTCAGGTATCCTGGCACCGTGATACAGGTGAATGCAGAAGGCAAGTGGAAAGTCAAGTTTGACCATCATCCCAAGGACAAGTATGATAAATGGTAAGTTCTTTCTAACTAACCAGTGTAGTTCTCAGAGATCTCTGAGGAGACAACGGAAGAATGGAAACACTGTTTCCTCAAGCCTGTTGTAAGATGTGACTAATACAACGATTGGGCTGGTCGGAGCTTTAATTTTGTTTTATGAGCCTGGCCAAGCCTGTTTAACACCATATTCCCAATATGCCACTATGGGCATGTAACAGGATCCTTTACCTTTACCTTTCAAGCCTGTTACATTGGGCTCATGGAGTACCATATTTCCTTTTGTCACAGTCATCTTGACATATTGTGCCAGCAAGTTGTGCCAGTAATGGTGAAGCTTCAGTACAGCTGGTTATGTTTATCAAGAGCAAATGAGTATCTGTATGGTGATTGACTTGATTCACTTCTCTTCGTCCATGACCGCATATGGAGTCGTCTTCTAGGTCACATGATTGTTATTAAGAACTTGTATTTTTGTTTGACTTGTAGATTGTACAGAGCTAGCTGGGAGTCAGAGTGGCTAAAAGGTATAGCGTCCGCCACGATTTCTAAAGGTACCGGGTTCAATTCCCAGTAGACGGAATTTAATTTATGGAAATCTTGTTTCAGAACCAGTGGTTCTAATGATGTCATACTCCACCTTGGTCTCCTGGGTAGTGAGATCGGATGCCTAGCCTTCTCGGATAAGGGCGAAAAAATAAGAGGTCCCATGTGCTCACGTTAAAAATCCCACTGCAGTTGAAAATCGTAAAGAGTAGGCCACAAGGCTGCTGCCCTGGTGTCACAAAGTGGATTTAAGTCTAGAGGTTGTCTTAAGATAGAGACAAGACCCTAGTGGTAAGAAAGTTCGAGAAGATAGAATTTTGATGAAAATGACAGTGACTGTGGACAGATGAGACTTGGCTCAAGGGTGAGAACCTGGATTGACTCTCTTTTGCCGCTTCGTGACTTCAGAATTGCTATAGCCTCACCCCCTCTGACTACCTTTAAACAAAAGGAGATAAGGATTATCTAAGACCACAGACACACTATACAGACGACAGATATGTACAGTACAGTATAGAACCTGATCCAGTTTGCAATATATGTATAGTTTATTTACACAATCAGAAAATAAAATTCATCACACAGCAAAGAAATAAATATCGTGCACTGTTGCACAGACCTGAAAAAAGCAAAGAACCAATTAAATAGATAGCCATATAAAACCACAACCACATTCACTCTGTCAGTCACCCTGCTGGGGAACAAAATAGAATGATTAAATGATTGAAACCACAATCTAACTAGTGGGGCATCAACTTTAGCCACCACTTCCTCATCATCATAACCCTCCACTCCCAAAGGAGCATAGGCCTTCAACAAACACATGCCAAGTCCTCCTGTCATGTGCCATCATCTCAAGCCCTTTCCACGCTCTCCCCATCACCCTCACCTCCGCCTCCAGCTCTCCCCTCCATGTGCCCCTGGTCCACCTCTGCCTCTCCCGCCCCGGGGGCTTCAGAACAAGGACTGCCCCGCAACGCTATCAGCAGGTCCCCTCAGTGCGTGTCCCATCCATCGCCATCATCCTCCTCTCATCTCCCGCTCCACTGGCACTTGTCTAGTTCCCGTCATCAGTTCCACGTTGGCAACCCCGTCACACCATTTCAATCCCTCCACTCCACACAAGCACCCACCCATGAAAGCCCGCAGCTCTCCGGCTGCTGTCCCCGCTGCTCTCCACGCCTCAGAGCCACACAACAGGACTGACCCCACACCTGAGCCGAAGACCCCCACTTTCGCGCCGGATCCGACCTCTCCCGATCTCCATACATTTCCCAACGCAATGAAAGCCCCTCTTGCCCCCTGCATTCCCACTTTGATATCGCCGTCCATCCCTCCAACCCTGTCCACACTGCCGCCAAGACATGTGTACGACTCCACATCCTGCATTGGCGTTTCCCCAAGTTCAGCCCTGCCATCATTACCTGCATCCACTCTCATTACCTTTGTCCCTTCCCTGTGCACCTTCAGACCTCCCATCGAGTGCCCCCAACCTGTCCTGCATCTGACTACGGCCATGGGACAGAAGAGCCAAGCCACCAGCAAAATCCAGACCATCCAACTGCCCAGTCAGAGTCCACTGGATTCCATCTCCGCCATGTGCCGTCGATGATCCCACAACCCAGTCCATTGCCAGCAAGAAAAGAAATGGAGACAAGAGGCATCCCCGTCACACTCCCGCCCCCATCCCAAACGGCCCTGCAAGCCGTCCCCCGTGAAGAACTCTGCATGTCATGTCTTCACACGTCCTCTTTATTAAATCAATGATCCCCAGGGGAACTCCACAATGCCTCATCAACCTCCAAAGCGATTCTCTGTCCACACTGTCAAATGCCCCCTCGCAGTCCACAAATCCGACGTACAGTGGTGAACTCCATTCCAGACCCTGCTCAACCACCACTCTCAAAGTGGCCATCTGGTCCGCACATGATCCGTCCTGTTGAAAACCTGCCTGCCCATCTCTCAGCCCCCTGTCCATGGACTCCATTAATCTCTCAAGGACAATCCTGTCTAATACCTCTCCTGGCACTGACAGTAACACTATTCCTCTACAGTTTGTGCACTCTTGTAAATCCCCCCTCTCAGGCAACCCAACCAAACATCCCTCCTTCCACTCCACCGGCATCTCCTTCCCCTCCCAGACCCCACCAAGCAATTTATATACCATCTCTGTAGCCGTGTCGACATCTGCTTCTATGGCCTCCGCTCCGCTGGAATGCCATCAGGTCCAGCCGCTTTTCCATCTCTTAGAAGCTCTATGGCTTTCTTTATTTATTCCTTCGTTGGTCATTCACTGTTAATTTGCAGCTCCTCCTCCGCTGGCTCTGTGGAGTTGGTCCACTGAGAAGGTCACCAAAATATTCCGTCCACCTCTTCATCCGCTCCCGTACATTGCTGAGCAGCTTCCCACTCTTGTCTCCCATGAGGCAACCCGTTTGCCTGCATTTCCCTGTTAGCTTCTTTGTGCTGCCACACAGTTCTCTCTATCTCCCCTGGCTGCAGCATCCCCTGCCCCCCTTGCCAACTCCTCAATACCCCCCCCCCCCCCTTGTCTCCCTTGACACTTCCTTTTACTTCTTTGTCCACCTCTGTGCACACCTCCTGAGCCCCGGCCCCGGAACCTCTGGCCCTGCCTGTGCCTAAATCCGCTTTCTTGCCCTTTCTGTCTTTTATCTTATTGATGATTTCTGTTGTTATCCATGCTTTTTGTTGTCTTTCCCTTTTCCCCAGTATTTCTTCACATGTCTCATTCCATACAATTTTGACCCGCCGCCAATAGTCCTCTGTACTCTCTACATCCCCCAGCCGCTGGAGCACTTGGAATTTGCCGGATACCGTGACCGCAAATTTGTCTCTTGTTTCTTGATTTCTTAGATGTCCTACATTAAATTGTTGTCTATAATTTTGCAAGTGATTGCGTCATTAATAGGCTGGGCTGCCCATTGTAAACTTCCGGTGTTGTGTCTTGCGGTTCGCACTAATGACCAGTCATCGAAGCATCATTTTTGGTGATGCCTAGATGGCTGGGAGGATAGTGTGATTCGCTTGCATAGCTAGGCGGTGTTGTTGCACGGAAGGTCCGGGGTTCGAGTCCTGGGTAAGCCACTCACATCTGTTGTTTTTCTGTTGTCTAGTGTTCTACTTCTTTATTTCTTACGAGTGCCTGAAAACATACCTTTATGTTTGTCTAATATTTATTTATTGTAGGCTTCTTGCAAGGAGACCAGCTCATGTGGAGCAAAGGGGCAGTGATGATGAAAAGGATGATGTTCAATACAAATGTTAAACCTGATCTTCTAAATGGCTTAAAACAGAGGTTTTCAAACTTTTTTGGTCCGCGGCTCCCTTGGCCTGTGCATAAATCACTGCGGCTCCTCTCTATACTATGAAGATCTATATTTATTGATGGACATTGGCTCATAATATCGAGCCCAATACTTTTCCCAAGCCACTGCGACGCCCTTAGCCGAGGGCTGCGATGCCCTTGGGAGCCGCGACGCACAGTTTGAAAACCTCTGGCTTAAAAGCTTGGCATGTCACCAAGAAAATCTTATCCATACCTTAGACATTCTTGAGCAGATGCTTCCATTGCATCCTTCATCTCTGTTGGCTAGATGTAATAAAAAGTATAGACCTGTGGAATTGTTGTTGTTGTCATTGTTGTTGTACTCTTGCTGCTGAGCTTGTCGCTCTTTCACAGTCAGTTCCAAATTGAAGAATTTGCATGTGTGTTCTGTCTGTAGCTATTGGGTGGTTCTGTATAGAGTGTTTGTGATTGTTGAGGAGCCAGGCAGTAGGTTTATTTTTTCTGTAGAGTCCAGGGTAGGTGGCCAGAACATACTGAACTGTCTCATATGGATGATTACAGTTATGGCAGTTAGGCTGATATGTGAGGTTTAATTTAAGTGCTTATTGAGTCTGATATGTTCTGCACTTAGTTGGAAGCTTGTGCTCGGCTTTAAGCATATACATGGCACATTCAGTGGAACCTTTTGTCTATCTGTTCAGACATTTCTCCTTTAAGTTGTTTTGGAACATTAGTATAGCTGTCTGCATGTTGGCTCGAGTATTTGTTAGAACCGTGCTTGTTCCAAGTTTTGCTAGTCTATCTGTTTTTTTCATGGCCTGGTGTGTTAGTGAGAGTAAAGTCTGAGGCTCAGGGGGTTTCCTCAAGCTTAATGTGCACTGCTTGGTTCTTAGCATGCCGCACCGCAGGGGGAATAGTGATGTTGGGCTAATCTGATGCGGCTAGTCGGTCCCCAGGCTTTAGCCAAGCAGCTTGAGGATTCAAAAGTCATCTGTTTCCAAGATGCACCTATGGAATAGAATTGGAAGGCAACCAGCACAACGAGAGATTAAAGAGAGGAAATAGAGATGGATAAGACACTCTCAGGAAACATCCAATCAGCATAACCAGACAAGTCCTTGACGAGATCACAAAGGCAGAGAAAAGTTGGTGGCCTAGAGAGAAACTGGAGCAAGTCAGTGGAAGAGGAAGCTGAAGCAACTGGGATATCATGGGTATGTTGAAAAAGACAATCCAGAATAGAAATCTGTGACAGGCAACATTTGCAGGCTTAGTTTCACATGGATTGTAAAGGAGTGAGTGGGAGTGAGTAGTAAAAGTAGCAGCAGTAGTGATTGTAGTTGCATTATTAGTGTTAGCAGTATTCCACTCAATATCAGACAGACTGTGCCTCATGTTAAATCTAAATATTACATTTCCTATCCAGTTTGAGAACTGCTGGTTGTTGTTGTTGTTGAACTAGGACTGCTGAGCTTTTCGCTCTTTTGCAGCCAGTACCAAGTTGGAGTCCTTGGCATTATCTACACTGGAGATTGTGGCTTTTCTGCCATTCTGAAACATGACTTCATGAGCTCCATTTTATCCAGCTTGGCTTGCATCTGAAGGATCATCACATCTGGTCCCAAGCTAGGAGGAAGAAGCATGTAGCATACTGTGAATTCCAAGGGGGCTCTCCAGATATGCAGAGCTAAAATACTATGATCTGTTTCTGGGCTCTTCCAAGGATTCATCACGTCCTACACAGAGCCACTTCTCAGCTCCCCCTGCCTACATGGGGTCCATAGTGAGATTCTCCTGCATGCAGGCAACCAGGTGAAAGCCAGAGTTATGTCTGGGGCTCAAGTGACTCCTCCAAGCTTAGTGTGCAATTCTGGGTTCTCAACATGTTTCACCACAGGTGAAATCCCTGGAAGTGTGTGGTTGATTTCAAGAGTCAATGAGGGTGTAGTTAGCCTCACAGACAGGTTTACATCCAAATCTACATACTATAGCATTGTGCATAGCTGGTGGTCATATAAGGATGACTCCAGAAATGCCACCATGCATAGAACTGCTGGTCAAATGTTGACTCCAGTCTCTGCTTCAGAATGTCCTGATTTTTGACTTGATACACTTTACAGAACAGTTCAGCTGTTATGTGTTATCATCAGCATAAAGAAGCTATGAATATTTTTAGTGAGATATTTGACCTTACCCTTACAGCAAATTTTCTGATCATTCTTTATTCACACGTTCATAAGGTTTTATTTATTTTCCTGAGTTGATTCCTTCCTAATCCATCATTTTCAATATGTGATTGTGGGTAGACTTTGGCATAAATATAACTTTAGCACTGCAAGTACAGTATCATATTTTGCTAAACCACAAGGTCAGTTATATTTGGACATGTGCCCTAATATATATGTGACAGATCTTGTGTCTGTGTTGAATGGGGGGAAGAAGAAAAGAAAAGTATGGTATATATTTTATCTGCTTCATTCATTCATTCATGATCCTTCGGCTCCCCAATGAGCAGGGCTGGCCTTAGGCTGATGTAACCGGCTGTGCCATCCGGGGGCCCTGCATTCTGGTTGATACCTCAGATTTTAAAAAGAATTATAAGACTTAGAAAGAGAAAGTTGTAAAAATTCACATCTTCGTTTCAAAATTCTTTGTGGAAAAAAATAGAATTGCCTGACTTTAACGTGTATACATAAATTTCATGTGCGTGACAGCTGTCATGGCTACTGAGCATTACCATAGGATGGTCTCATCAGCGAATAAGAAAATTACCAAACAGGTAGTTTTGTACCTGTTCAATACGGAATGCAGTATCATAACTCATAAGTTCCACCCTAATTGCAACATCACAGTATCACAGAAGACAAGGGACTGTCATCATCATTCAGGGTTAGAAGCTTGTGATCTCTTGCAGAGGATTGTCCTCCTTTTTAAACAAAATCTTTTTCTCTTCCCACGTCTCTGTCACAACACACCCTGGCAGACCTTATTTATCACACACACATATACTCAACATTAGCTATGTCATAACCACACATACTTTCTGTCATTCTTCCACTTGCATGTCCCTCCAGAAAGTAGAGATATCTGTAAGTTGAAGATGGTGCAGAAGTTGCCGTGGGACACTGCATGTCGACAGTATTCCCATGTTTCTCAAATTCACACATCCCTCTTTGACCCTTCTTCTGGGGCATGGACCATCATAACAGTTGGCCCCCTTGTAGGAAGTCTGCGTGTTGTTGTTGTTTAACTTATGCTAGTGAGCTTGTTGTTCTTTTGCAGCCAGTGTCAAGTTGAAGAATTTGCATGCGTTCTGAAACTGCTGGGTGGCATTTGTGTTATGTATCTGTTGGGTGGTGTGTTTCTTCTGTAACTGTTGTGTGATGCATGTGTTCTGTAGCTGTTGGATGGCACCTGTGTTATGTATCTGTTGATTGATGCGTGTGTTCTGTGGCTGTTGGGTGGTGCATGTGTGATATATCTATTGGGTGGTGCATGTGTTATGTAGCTGTTAGGTAGTGCTGTATAGAGTGTTGTAATTTTTGGGGAACCCAGCAGTTGCTTTCTTTTTTCTCTGTGGTGAGTCCTGGTCATGTGAGCAGCACATGTTGAATAGTCTCTTATGGGTGTGTAGTGTACTGGCAGTTAGGCTCAAGTGAGAGGTTAAGGTAGTAGACTACCTAAAAATGTTAAAAAAAAATAAAAATCCAATAATTTTCATTTTCATGCTTTAAATCACCGTCAACATGTTCTTGTACTAAAAATAATTCATAGAAGCTTAGAGATACTCTGGTATGATAGGAATCAGTGTTTTTCTACACACACCCCCTTGAGTGATTTGCATAGCAACCAATGTTTATAGTTGGTTACCATGTGAATAATGACCCAACATGAAGGTGCGTAATTGTAAAACTGCGAAATTATAATTATACTGAGGCAACAGGAAAAAAATATTTAAAACGTTTCCAAGGGGAATCACTCTATGATTTCTTATGAATATATGAAACGTGTGTGCATCAAGAAAGGTTTGATCAAAATTTCAACAATTGAAACTTGCATTGTGCATTTTCACCCACATAAACACTATTTGTTGCTAGTTTTATACTTCTTCTTCTTCTTCTTGCGATCGCATCTTTGATGATTACACCGTCAGACGAGTTCTCATGATGAATTCGACTGTTGTTTGAAGTTCCTCTTTAACTCCATATAGCTTTGAGTTTAGTGTTGAGTCATTCGGCCAGTATATCTTTCTTAACTGGTCATACAGAGGACAGTCCTGTAGAACATGCTCAGCAGTTTGTTCGTTTAATCCACATGTGCACAGTGGTGAAGCAGACAATCGTAGCTTGTGCATGTGTTTATTCAGTTTGTTATGCCCTGTCCTGAGTCGAAAAATAGTTGTCTGTCCCTGCCGGTCGAGAGTGTGATAGTCGTCTTTGGGTTGGTTCTGTTCTCTTCTGATAGTCTGGATAGCTCTCTTTTTCTCAAAGTATGTGACTTCATTATCTTCTTGTTCACATTCTCCTCCCTTTTTTGCAAGTTTATCTGCCTTTTCATTTCCGGGTACACCACAATGAGATGGTACCCACTGAAGTATGGTTCTCTTTTTGGCAGCTACCTTGTTTAGTTCATTTCTCAGATGCGGGAGTTTACCACCCTTGAGAGCTTGCAGGACAGACAGTGCATCTGTGAGGATGACTACCTGGTGGCAGTCAGAGTTGGTGTTATAAATCATATTTGCAGCTTGCTCTAGAGCTTGAACCTCAGCTGTATAGTTGGAACAGAATTTACCAGTGGGAATGTGCCTAGTCTCATAGTGGTTGTCAGGATATGAGATAAAGATACCGGCACCTCCATTCCTAACAGCATTAGTTGCTGATCCATCTGTATAGGCATGTATCCATGATTGATCGGGATAGCTTTCTTGGATCATACTCAATGTAGCAGTTCGTTTTTGCAGATCATTATACTCACATCCACTTGTGAGACCACTGACTGATGTATTAATTTGGAGGGCACTGCTGGCCTGCTCCCATGGTACAGGGTATAGGGTGGGCTTCAGTGGTGTTGTCTTCATGGATAGGTCTTCTTGATAAAGTTGATATATTTAGTTGGATATAATATATGTTGATAAAGTACACCAGAACACTCCTAGGCGGGAAGACAGGCGTCTATCATCATCAGTTGACAAGATCCCTATGGTGTTGCCTGCCCCACTGTAGTGTATGGAATGTCAACTTGACCTACGCAGTGTTGTGTAGACATGGATGGAGTGTATAATGTGCGAATGATGATAAGGGTTCGTGTTGTTGACAAATGTTCTCTTCTCACACTCATGTATGACCGGAAGTCATCGACACCAACGACTGTGTACCTTTTCTAAAGTTTAATTGGACGTACACACTCGACAGCACAGATAGTGACAAATCACAGGTTGCCATAATACATCATAGTACAGTGGACAAATGGTCTTGCAATGTTACATGGGCACTCATGTAGAATAATGGTATAATGGACTGTCAATAGCCAAGCACTCAGTATCGCCCATACATATATCATCTGACGTCACTGACTGAGCACGTCAGCTTGTAAACAATATTTCAGATGACTTCTAAACCTAATCTCGTTTAGCAACGATTCTTCAACATAATGTTCAGCACATATTTTTCCATATAATAATATTGAACCGCTAACAATGGGTTCTCATGTGTAGCAGTGATCTCTGGACTGATCAAGCGATAATACGGGCATCCCTTTTCTCTTCTTGAAAGTCCTACATGTTTTGGTTCCAAGATGGCTCCACTCGTGAACTGTCACTCACGTTTGAATACAGATAATGAATCTGTTCTAAAGTTAGTCATTCATACAACATTTCGTTGCTCTGTAGATTTGGTCATGAACAATAGACTGCATTCTACAGAATATAGTGCTGCTAGGAATCGAAGTCGTTTTTCATCGAGTCAAATATATTCTCTTAAACATTCAAATCGTAATTATCGACAATGGTGGCTTCGATCGAGAGTTCATAAGAGTATCTTTGATTACCTTGGTAGAGGGAATATGAAACTGCCATTCCTTGGCAAGATGAATAAACACTGGGGTAAAGCATACACGATAGGTCTAGACGACTATCACTTTCCCCAAAACCACTGAGATCACTTTTTCAAGGCATCAAGCCGACATAGCAAAACACACACCGTCCCTATCAGGACGAAGCCAAATCACACCACTCAAGCCACACATCCGCCGAATAGCCTTTGACCTCTCTAGAGACAACAGAACATATAGTTCGACTTAGATATGTAAAGATATACAGATATAAGACAGACTTGTCCTACTCAGACAAACAATACACATAAATTCAGGCCATAGATATTCTGAAGCAAGAACAATCTATTATTACCCAAACAACGAATAAATCGCAGTAAAATGTATTTATCCGCGGAGTTCAAGGGAAGTAACTCAATAATGACTTTCCCTTAAGCACTAAAAAATTACCTATGTATAATATTGTAAGATATCAAAGACTGCACGTAACAGTCTTACCACACCTCCCGGGAAAAAAAAAAAATGGAACATTTTTTTTTTTTTGAAATACATCTAGGAGCAACGTACAATAGGCTCACAACGCATGAATAATGCGCAGATGAAAATATCAGGAATACCTATAACGCCTAATATGAGGCTAAGTCGACTTATGGAGCGACTGGTGAGAATGTGTCTCATAAACTGAGAGAAATTATTTCTCTACAAGTATATTTTTCCAGGAAGGTGTAATCAAAGTATAATACAATTCTGGCAATTACACAATGCCTAAAAAATTCATATCATCACTACGTATTAGATATCTTAAATTTATGATTTATGAAGTAAAAATCATCAAAGCACAGCGGTGAATAAACATACATGAACCGCTATGTAGTGATACAATCATTATATTATTAAATTACAAATGTGTATCTATTATGATATAGAAAAGGAACTACTATAGAACTAGACATATCAAGAAGTCTAAGCCCTAATAGTTATGTGGAATCATGTGGGCATCTTGACAGAATGTCTGCCATCACATTATCTGATCCCCGAATAGCTCGCACAGAGAAATGAAAAGGTTGAAGAGCAATTGCATATCGAGTAGACCTCGAGCTCTTCAAATTCTTACTCTGTATAGCAGTAAGAGCTTTTTGGTCTGTTTCTACTATGAAATGTGCGCCTAGAAGGAATCTCTGTAGTTTGAGGATCGACCAAACCATAGCTAATAGCTCACGGTCTAAAACCGAATAATTCCTTTCTGCCGCATTAAGTTTTCTGGAAATATACATTACAGGATGCAGAGTTCCAGAGTACTCTTGCATTAGTGCCGCTCCAATCCCAGTGGATGAAGCGTCACTACGAAGAACGAATGTCTTATCTTTAGTGGGTAGCACTAAAATAGGTGGTGTTGAAAACAGTGTTTTAATCTTATCCAGAGAGCATTGGCATTCCTGAGACCAGTGGACCACATTAGGCGAACCTTTCTTTAGAAGTGTTGAGAGAGGTGCCATGATAGAGGATAGATTCTGAATGAATCTGCCATAAAATTGAATAAGACCTAACAGACTTCTCACCTGTTTTTTAGTCTTAGGGATTGAGATGTTAAGTATCTTACTAGTATTATGGTCCTCTGTCTTTAGGAAACCATGACCAACTCGGTGGCCTAGGAAAGAAATTTCGCTAAAACCAATATAGGCTTTAGAGGGTTTCGCTGTCAGGTTGTGCTCACGCAAAGTAGACAGCAATTCATCTAACCCTGAATAGTGATCTTCCCAAGTATCGCTGAAAAGACAGATGTCGTCTAGATATGCAATGACATCTGACCGATAAGATAGGATTCGGCGCATCATGCGTACGAACGTAGCTGGTGCGTTCATAAGACCGAAAGGCATAAAATTCCATTGGAACAAACCTCTAGGTGTTGAAAAAGCCGTGAGAGGTTTGGCGCGTTCAGATAAAGGAACTTGCCAATATCCCTTAGACAAATCAAGTTTAGTGAAAAAATGAGATTTGGAGAGTCGAGTAAGTAGCTCTTCCAGTAAAGGCATAGGTTCGGCATCGAACTTCGTTACTTGATTCAATTTTCGATAGTCAACGCAAAGACGTATGTTATTGTCTTTTTTACGCACAATAACCATCGGCGAAGAATACGCAGAGGTGGATGGTTCGATTATTTTCAAATCTATCATCACATCCAACTCTTTCTCGACCTGTGCTTGGAAATGTATAGGTATAGGATAAGGTCTAACCCTAATAGGAGTATGGTCAGTTAGCACAATGTCATGTTGAATGACATTAGTTTGTCCAGGGATGTCAGTGAGTACATCCTGAAATGTTTGCAACATAGTTGAAACTTGTCGCTGTTCTCCTAGAGACAAATCAGGAGAGACAGTAACGTTCTTCCATGATTCACTGGAATGAAGTGGGATCATTGGAAGAGGAAGATTTACATCTGAAAAACTTGTTTCCTCATCCTGTATCACGGACAGTGATGAGTAATGACCATGTGGTACTGGAGAATTGTCCGTTGCTTGGAAAATGGGTTGCAAATAATCCGGACGTTCATGGAATTCAGTAAGCATATTGATGTGGAAGGTTTTATGCTTCCCATCAATATCGACAATATAGTCGACATCGGAAATTTTCGATATTATATCGTACGGACCTTTCCAAGAAATAAGTAATCTGTTTTCCCTACAAGGTAGTAATACAAATGCTTTGTCACCAGGACAAAGTTGTCGTAAGCATCTCTTCTTATTGGCAAATTGCCTTGCCTTCTGTTTCGCAAATTCAGAAGAAGAAGTTGCTAATTTGCATGCTTCGATAATCTTTTGTCTCAACGCGATGACATATTCGTAGGATGACTTTGTGTCATCGTCAATATTGTCAGATGTTATGAGATCGTGAAGCAACGACATAGGGCCACGCGGACGCGCGCCAAAGACGAGTTCAAAGGGAGAAAATCCCGTATGTTCATTGGGTACCTCTCTGTAAGCGAAGAGGGCCGCAGGTAAAACTCTGTCCCAGTCTTGAGGATGATCCTCAGTTATCTTCCCCAGTAAGTTTTTAAGTGTTCTATTAAGGCGTTCGACCATACCATTAGACATTGGATGGTAGATACTACTTAAAGATCTATCTATCTGCAGGGTAGACATTACTTGAGACATGGTATCTGATATTAGTTGGGTGCCATGGTCTGACAATATCTCTCCGGGGAACCCCAGACGAGAAAATATAAGCCAAAGAGCATCTGCAATATCAGCAGTAGTAATGCTCTTCAGAGGAATAGCCTCTGGCCAACGTGTGCACATATCAACACACGTCAAGATAAACTGATGTCCTCTGGCAGACTTGATCTTAAATGGACCAATAATGTCTATGGCCATTTTTTGAAACGGCCGAATAGGAATGTCCGCCGCCTGAATGGGTGCAGCATGCCGTGGACCTTTGGATTTAACTTCCTGACATACTTTACAAGATCGACAATAAATCCGTATGTCCTTGTTTACCAATGGCCAAAAGAAAGCCGCAAGGACTCTTGACTTAGTACGGGAAAAAACCCATGTGTCCAGCACACTGAGAGTCGTGAGCGTGCTGCAAAATTTTAACTCTCAAATTCTTGGGAACCAGGATTTGAGAATGACTTGACGTAATGGAGTCTTGAACCATACGTACAAGTACGCCATTCTTCTTTGTAATCCACGATTTACGACTTGTGTCCTTATTCGGATCACCTTTAGTTGCAAGAATGAAGAATTTCTTCAGAGTGGGATCATCTTCTTGCTGTTTTATAAACGAGTCACGAGAAATTACCAAGGGATTATCTTGGTTCTGCACTTCATTATCTTCAGTAGATGAAGTTTGAGGCACATTAAGAGCCTGAGCTCTAGTGACTACAGCGTTAGCAATCTGCATGTTTTGCCTTTCCCACGTGGAAATTTGTTGCGGAGTGCATTCCTTGACTCCATGAATGCGACCGATGATGAGGTCAGCGATCGGATTCGGAAGAAGACATGCGTGTACATCTCCTGTAAAGAAAGGAGTAGCAATCCTAATGATAGCGGTAGAGTATTTCTCTACTGTGCCGCCAAATGTTACACATTTGACTACTTGTCCAGTGGCACGGGAAGGATCTACGAGTGACTGCCTAACACCAATTGTGGTGCATCCAGAATCAAATAACACAGAGACTGGATTGTTATTCACTAAACCCTTATGTAAGACAAGAGACCCTCTTCCATCATGCGCGACTGATGCTGGAAGAGCAGGAAGAGGATGGCCACAGCTTAAAGTAGTCACTGTGGTTGGCTCAAATAACGTTTTGCATTGGGGGCACTGAGATGCTCTCCCAAAATCAAAAGCGGCACATGCCATATTACTAGCATCATTATTATCTTTACTCTGTTTATAGGCTTCATGGGACTCTTGTTGTGCAGAGTTTGCCTGAAAATGTGGTTTATGTCTTTTGTATTGAGATCTACCTCGGTTATTATCACCTCTGTAGTTATTGTTACCTCTATTGTAACCCCTATTTGGGTTTGAGTCATAGTACCCTTGGTTACCATTATCATATTCATTATAATGAGTATCTCTGTAATTATGATCTTGTTGACTCCAAGACGGATAACCCTGATAGTTTCTATAATTACTTCCTCTACGGAAATTCCTATAATTATGACCACCCCTGTGTCGAGAGCTATCAGGTCGTCTCCAGTTCTTTGAAGAAGAACCCTGAAATGATTGGTTACCTTGGTTTTGATAACTATTATGGTTACCTTTTTTTTCAAATCTGTTTTGAGGTCCCTGAAATCTGTGTGAATAATTGGGATTGTATGGTGTTGCTGAAGCAACTGGCATACTCTCCTTAATCTTAGTGTTGCCAAAAGTCACGTCGGGGTGTGCAGTGACATATTGGGAACAATATTCTTCCATTTCTTTTAGAGATTTAGGTTTACGCTCATGTATAAATTCAAGGAAAGGTTTGTTCACACATGACATAATCTTATCTCTGAGCAACAAATCCATAAGTCCTTCATACGTTTTTTCTGTTTTGGAAAGTTCAATCCAACGATCAACTGTGAGACGTGCCTTTGCAGTGAATTCTGAGAATTCTCCCCCCGTCTCAGGTACCATCGTCTTAAATAAAAGGCGATAGCCTTCCTCACTTAGCTGATATTTTTTTATCAAAGCCGCCCTAATGACATCATAATTATCCTTATCTGCTTCTCCTACAAGGCATAATCTAGTCAAAGATTCACCTTTCAAGTTTTCTGATAATTGATTAGCGTATTGTGATTTATCCACATTATGTGTACGACAAGAACGTTCAAATCTATCCAGCCAGAATGTAATATCGTCACTGGACTGATTGAACGGTGGAACCTTAACCTTGTAAGTAGAAGGTTTACCATTACCACTAGATGCCTGATTAACATTACTCATACTTGTCAATCTCAATTTCTCCAACTCAAATTCATGTTCTCTTATTGCTTTTTTTCTCTTCAGCATCTAATCTTTTTTGTTCAGCCTCCCTGTCTAATCTTTTTTGTTCAGCCGCAGCTTCTCTTTCCAATTTTTTTTGTTCAGCTTCAAATCTCCTTTCCTCTACCTGCATCTGCAATTTCTTTTGTTCAGCAGCAGCCTCAGCTTCTTTTTCTAATCTTTTCTCTTCCGCCATAGCTTTTCTTTCTTCTGCAGCTAATCTTTTCTCTTCTGCAGCTAATGCTTTGTCATATTGAGCAACTGCCCATTGTTCTAATTGTTGACCAGTCTTATCAAGAGCTTTCCCTTGAGTAATGAAATAATCTAGAGTAGACATGATGCCTAACAATAATACTAATCACCTGAATCAATAATAATACCCCAAGTTCTCAATGACCTGATTAATCAGTATACTATCCCAATATCTGTGGGTCACAAGCCTTTAATAAGGTCTTGTATAATAGTAATAATAATCAGGTACTGGTCTATACCATAATCCAAGTGCAGTGCACAGGCAATTGTGTCTTATGAAATATACCCATATAAAACATATGTCAACCAACAGAATACATAAAGTACAAATAGGACTGACAATACAAGAACGTTTGCAGAAATCAAAATAAATCAAATAGGGAAATCAATGAAGATAATCACTGAATCTGCAAAGAATAACAACACAAATGACGTCACAATATATGAATATAAATTATGAATAGAACTGAAAGATAGAAAAGGTTAGACCAACAAATTACAAACAAATCAAAACAAAACTAAAGAACAAAGAAATATTACAAAAAATAACAATAATTACAGACTTCACAGCTAACACAAAAGCAACAGTTGTCGCAGCAAATTTTCAATCAAGAAAATTGCACCTATAGAAAACGCCCACAACGGACCCTCTATGACGTGGGATACTCTGTTGTGAGGACGCCGCCCAACCTTAAACACAACCCGCTGACATAGAAACTAACATACTATACAAACAAATAACATGTAAACATAAATATATATAAATTATGTGTATGATAGTATGTGTTGCAAAATAGGCTCAGTCTTACAGTAATGGCAAAGTTATTTTTCATGAAAACAAACAAACTGCCACTTTATTCAATTAAACATTCTGGCCTTAAATATTAAAGTTCATATATGGCAAACAAGAAGATCCATCGATGAAACCAGGACTTCTTAGTTCACAAATACTGTCTTTCTGTTAACACTGACAAGAATTGATCCAACTGTTCTGTGAAACTCTATAATGTCTAATGTAAAAAATGTCAACAACGCTGACCTACATACTGCATTCACTTGACAGGTCACGTGACGAAGCGTTGACAAAGAGCAAACCAATACTGCAAGTGTGTCGTATCAGCCACAGGAAACGGTCTGGTATCGGTAATCTGTTGACTTCTGAATTTCTGCGAGGTCAAACCCAGAAAGCTGGTCCACCAGTTGATAAAGTTGATATTTAGTTGGATATAATATATGTTGATAAAGTACACCAGAACACTCCTAGGCGGGAAGACAGGCGTCTATCATCATCAGTTGACAAGATCCCTATGGTGTTGCCTGCCCCACTGTAGTGTATGGAATGTCAACTTGACCTACGCAGTGTTGTGTAGACATGGATGGAGTGTATAATGTGCGAATGATGATAAGGGTTCGTGTTGTTGACAAATGTTCTCTTCTCACACTCATGTATGACCGGAAGTCATCGACACCAACGACTGTGTACCTTTTCTAAAGTTTAATTGGACGTACACACTCGACAGCACAGATAGTGACAAATCACAGGTTGCCATAATACATCATAGTACAGTGGACAAATGGTCTTGCAATGTTTGCATGGGCACTCATGTAGAATAATGGTATAATGGACTGTCAATAGCCAAGCACTCAGTATCGCCCATACATATATCATCTGACGTCACTGACTGAGCACGTCAGCTTGTAAACAATATTTCAGATGACTTCTAAACCTAATCTCGTTTAGCAACGATTCTTCAACATAATGTTCAGCACATATTTTTCCATATAATAATATTGAACCGCTAACAATGGGTTCTCATGTGTAGCAGTGATCTCTGGACTGATCAAGCGATAATACGGGCATCCCTTTTCTCTTCTTGAAAGTCCTACATGTTTTGGTTCCAAGATGGCTCCACTCGTGAACTGTCACTCACGTTTGAATACAGATAATGAATCTGTTCTAAAGTTAGTCATTCATACAACATTTCGTTGCTCTGTAGATTTGGTCATGAACAATAGACTGCATTCTACAGAATATAGTGCTGCTAGGAATCGAAGTCGTTTTTCATCGAGTCAAATATATTCTCTTAAACATTCAAATCGTAATTATCGACAATGGTGGCTTCGATCGAGAGTTCATAAGAGTATCTTTGATTACCTTGGTAGAGGGAATATGAAACTGCCATTCCTTGGCAAGATGAATAAACACTGGGGTAAAGCATACACGATAGGTCTAGACGACTATCACTTTCCCCAAAACCACTGAGATCACTTTTTCAAGGCATCAAGCCGACATAGCAAAACACACACACAGTCCCTATCAGGACGAAGCCAAATCACACCACTCAAGCCACACATCCGCCGAATAGCCTTTGACCTCTCTAGAGACAACAGAACATATAGTTCGACTTAGATATGTAAAGATATACAGATATAAGACAGACTTGTCCTACTCAGACAAACAATACACATAAATTCAGGCCATAGATATTCTGAAGCAAGAACAATCTATTATTACCCAAACAACGAATAAATCGCAGTAAAATGTATTTATCCGCGGAGTTCAAGGGAAGTAACTCAATAATGACTTTCCCTTAAGCACTAAAAAATTACCTATGTATAATATTGTAAGATATCAAAGACTGCACGTAACAGTGGTCTTATTACTCCATTATAAATCTTCTTTAGATTTCGTTCATTTGCTCCCCAGTTGGTACCTGCTAATTTTCTGAGTATGCCTAGTCGTCTTCGGGCCTTTCCTTCTGCATTTTCAATATGCTTATTCCATGTAAGCCTTTGGTCAAATGTCACCCCAAGATAGGTGGGGTAGCTTTCTTCCTTGATCACGGTTGTCCCTAGGTGTATGTTAGCTGATTTATCCTTGGGGGCGAGGGAGAACAGTGTTGTGGAGGTTTTGTCTGTGTTTATTGTGATAAGCCATTTCTCTGCCCATGACACTAGCATGTCTGCTGCCCGCTGCATTCTATAATTTGCTGTGGTGACATTTTCATCAGCGCACCAGAGTACTAGGTCATCTGCATATAAGGCAGCTTTAACTCCTGCAGGGAGATCTTTCACCAGGTCATTGATGTAAACAAGGAAGAGTGTTGGGGAAATTACTCCTCCTTGAGGTACCCCCTGATGGAGCAACACTTTTCTGCTCTGCAGACCGTCAAGAGTGACTCTAGTTCTCCTGTTATGCAAGTATGACTGGATCCATTTCATCATGTTGCCTTGGATTCCACTTCTCCTAAGTTTTGCAATGAGGCCATCTTTCCACACCTTGTCAAAGGCCTGCTTGAAGTCGACCCAGATCGTTAGGACCTTTTTCTTCTCCTGGAAGGCACCTTCTATTGCTTGAGACAAGTAAGTAACTTGGTCTTCTATACTGTAGCATTCTCTAAATCCAGCTTGTTCCGGCACCAGGATCTGCTCAGACTCTAAATACCATTTCAATCTGTGGTTGACTATTCGCTCCATAGTCTTCCAACACAGCTTGTGAGACTGATTGGCCGGTAACTTGCAGCCTCGGTCTTACATTTCCCTTTCTTTAGTATGGGTATTGTGATGGCTTCTCTCCATACTTGGGGTACCGTTCCTTTCAACCAGCTGTGGTTGAATATCTCAAGCAGTTTTGTCTTTGCTGCTGAGCTCAGATTTACTAGCATTTCGTTGCTGATTTTGTCTGGGCCGGGTGACTTTTGAAACTTAAGCTTGGAAATAGCCTTCTGTAGTTCTCCTAGTGTGATGGGTTCCCTCATTGGGGCAGGAGTATCTGTCTGTCCCATGGTTGCCAGTATTTCTTTTCTTATCTCTCTCTGATGGTCTATGTTAATGGGTAAGTTGCTTTCTGAACTGTATCTTCTAGCAAACAAGTCTGCAGCTTGTTTTCCTCTGAAAAGTTTGCCACCTTCATCCAATGTGATAGTCTGCCTTGGTGAGGAATGCTCTTCATTTAGAGACTTGACTAATCTCCAAAGTTTCCTGCCGTCTTTCTCAAGGTTCAGCGATGCCGTTTTAGTTCTCCAGCTTTTCCGCTTTTCTTCTAGCTTTGTTCTCTGAAACTCTGCTACAGCCTTTTTCCATTTGTTGTGAGTTTCAAGTGAAGGCTGAGACTCTGCGTCCTTTCTAGCCTTGTCCATAGCTTCCTGACGTTCTTGGAGTGTGCTGGACCAGTATGGTATGTAGTTACGCCGGCATCCTTTGGGAATGGTTTCTTTTGCAGCTTGTAGTATGCATCTGTTGAAGTCTTTTACCACTTCATTAATGTCTCTGTTCTGTACCTTGAGGGTAGACAGCAGCGTGTTCACCTGATGCCTGAATAAACCCCAGTTGGCTTTTTTGTAGTTCCATCTTGTAATGGCTGGGCCTGTACTGAGAGTTGCACTCTGGACAGTAAGAAAGATTGGGCGATGGTCGCTTCCCCCTAGTTGGTCTCCTACTTCTCTACTAATAGATCCAGCTATATCTGGTGTGGAGAAGGCAAGATCTGGTGTTGAGGTTGTGTGCCATCCTCTGGAGTAGAAGGTAGGAGTATCTGTGGCATTATTGACTAGGATTAGGGAGTGATCATCTTGCCAAGTTTCAACCTCTTCACCTCTGTGATCCAGATGGTTATAGCCCCAGCTCTGGGAGTGGCTATTAAAGTCTCCAACTGCTATAAAGTTGGTGGCTGGTACCTGTATAGAGCTGAGACTCAGGGGTTTGTTGTTCGGACAGTAATAGTTCAGGAGTTCTATTTCCATCTTGTCTACCTTTATCTGCAACAGCTGATATTTCTGCTCCATCCATGAAGGTTTTCCTTTCGTGTGCAGGAATGTTATTCCTTACAAGAGTAAGTACTCCTCCTTTTCGTCTATCTTGTCTGTCGGATCTGAAGCATTGATATCCCCTTATTTTAAAGGTTTGATCTGCTTTCAAGTGAGTCTCTTGGATACAGCAAACACTGACTTGCTTCTCATACAAGATGTTTTCCAGCTCTGTCTTTTTGCTGTATCCAGCCTGCTTGCTGTTCACTCCCTCTGCATTCCAGTGCATCATGACAAGTGGCACTCTGGGTTTCTCTTTTTCTGTTTTGTTTTGGTCAGTAGTTCTCCTCCGCCGTCTGTTGACTCCACAAGACGGTCTAGAGGGTCCTCCAGTAGCTGAGGGTGGGCTCTGTCGAGGCTCAGAGCCCGGCACTGCACCTGCCTGGTGGAGCTCCACAGGGCGAGCACCAGAACGAGATTTATTTGACGGTGTACTCTCCATAGAAAAAAAAAAAGCGAGTTGCATGATACTGTGGTTTCCGGTGCGCCTTCTGGCCCAGTATCTACGACTTTAGCACCTGTTCAACGGGAGAGTGGGCTCATCCCTAATCTGTTTATGTTCCCAGTAGTAGACTATTCGCAAGCAGCCTGGGGGTGTCACTGCTCTGCGCGGACCTTGTTTACCGAGGCGGCGTCCGAGCTCGTATGGTGAAAATATGGTTGCGTTATCTTCAAAATAGCCCTGTCTTTCCCGTGGCTTTTCTGCCATCCTGCAACTTTGAGTTAGGGAGTTCTGAGCTCCAGTCTCTTTCCCAGGCATTTTATCCTGGCCTGGCACGCATACAGAGGACCCCACTTCTGGTTCTAAGTTAGCAGTTGGGGATAGGTGGGGTAGCACACTGTGCATTCCCCGTCATCCAGGGGGCTCTCCAACTATGCAGAGCTTGCACAATGCTGTGCTCTGGTTCTGGGCTCTCCCAAGGAATCCTCACGTCCTGCACAGAGCCACTTCCCGATACCCACCACCTGCCAACCCTCCATTGTAGAAATCTCCTGCATGCGGCCATCCAGTCAAGAGCCAGTATTAAGTCTGGTGCCCAAGTGATCCCCCCAAGCTCAGTGTGCAATGCTGGGTTCTCATCATGCTGCAACACAGGAGGGATTGTGATGCTCAGCCATCTCTCTCAATTCTGCACCGATAAGTGACATCGGGGACTTAACTTTGCCTCAGTACTGGGAGGCCCCGTTTCCGGGTACACCACACACAGCCAATTGAGGCAACGGTCGCCATGGGCGTGATAGACGACAAACAGTGAAGAATGAGGCAAGAAAGCATTTAACCCATGAAGTGGGGGTGGATTGGTGCAGACCAGAGCATGTACCACTCGCCGGTGGGTTCTGCATCTACACCTATAGGGTTCCACCCACTCCTCAGCCCATTTAGTCTGGCCCCTCACCCAGGACCTGTCCGGCTTGGGTGACCCTGCCAGGAGTAAAACTCCCGCCGGCATAGCTCCCGGGATCATTGAGGCGCTCAAGCTCTCCAACCACGGCAAGGTAGGCTTACATGTGGAGAGTAGTTTTATACTGATTCTGTATAATAGTAGTTAGCAGAGCTTCTTTTCTTCACAATGGGAAATAAGACAAAGACTGCGAGGCGTGTTAAACGAAAGTTTCTTGGAAATCGTTATACCAAGACAGTTTCTAACCTGTTGCTTGAAAATGAGACGCCTGTTGTCGATAGTGACGCTGTGAAGCCTCTGTGCTCCTCAGCTAAGAAAATAAAGGTCGAAGAAAGTGAAGGACAAGCTGAAAATGACAACAGAGGAAATGGGTTTATCCTTATGGATGTAAAACTGCTGTTTGGGTTTTTATGCGCTAACTTTAGATGTGACAAATGTTATCAGTACTCACTGACCTGTGAGATCGTCGAAGAGACTCGGAATGGCTTTTGTCATGAAATCAGTATCAAGTGCACAAACTGTGGCGAATGGAATGCCAATTTCAATACTTCTGATGTATCATCTTCAGCTACTCACAAACACAAAGAAGTAAATGTGCGAATGGTGGCATTTGTGCGTTCTATTGGGAGAGGCCACAGTGCATTGCAGAATTTTTCGATATACATGAACACAAGTCAACCCATGGCAAAGAAAGCATACAGGAGAACGCTGCACAGGATCTATTCAGCAAGTAAGGACATTGCAATGGAAAGCATGAATGCTGCTGCAGAGGAGGTACGAGCATTCAAGTCATCTGGCATGGTGACTGATAAGTCTATTGAAACTGAGTCAGATGTCACAAACTGTACAGTGTCTTTTGATGGGACTTGGCAACGAAGGGGCCATGCAAGTCATCATGGAGTGGTAACCGCTATTTCAGTGGACACTGGAAAGTGTGTTGATGCTGAAGTTCTCTCAAATATCTGTAAAGGGTGTCAGTACTGGGAGGAAAGGAGGGGTTCTATGGAGTATGAAAAGTGGAAACTTACACACAACTGTAAAATAAACCATACTGGAAGTGCTGCGGCAATGGAGGCAGTTGGAGCAGTCCGGATATTTAGTTGGTCAGAACACATGAGAAAGCTAAGGTATACACAATATTTGGGTGATGGGGACTCTGCATCTTTCAAGAAAGTCCAGGAAGCAAAGCCATATGGGGATTTAGAGGTTGAAAAGTTGAATGTGTTGGTCATGTTCAGATGAGGTGTGGGACACGATTACGAAAGCTGAAAACTGAGAACAAAGGTATAAAGCTAGATGATGGAAAAGGTTTAGGGGGAATTGGGAGACTAACTGATAAAAAGATAGACACTCTTCAAAATTATTATGGCTTTGCAATTAGACAGAATCCAGGAAATTTAGAGAATATGGTGCGTGATGCAATGGCTGTTCTTCCTCATGTTGGTTCATCTAAAGTCAACCCGAACCACGACTGTTGCCCAAGTGAATCATGGTGTAAGTATAAATTAAATCCAGACACATACACTCATAAAAATGGACTTCCACAGGCAGTCATGGATTTTATACGGCCAGTGTTTGCTGATTTAGCAAAGGAGGATCTGCTGAGAAAATGTTTGCACGGGATGACCCAGAATAACAATGAAGTACTGAATAAATTGATATGGGATAGATGTACTAAAGAAGTGTTTGTGGAAAGAGAGACAATAGAGGAGGCTGTATTTAGTGCAATTTCTTATTTCAATGATGGATCAGCATCGATCGTGCGTTTGTTTAAAAAATTAGGTTTTTGGGGATTTAATACCACGACATTATCCACCAAAAGAGATACACAGCGCATATATGGATCTGTTAAAAAATCCCCGGAAAAAACAAAAAACAGAAGAAAGACCCTGAGAGCACTGAAAAGGGGATTCATAGACACTGCAACTGCAGTAGAAGGAGACCTTTATTCAAAAGGAGCTCATTAAATTTCATTTTGGTGAGTACTTTTTCTGTTTTCCTTGTTTTCTCGGAATTGTCTTTTTAACGTAATTAGTGATCTTTAAAACAAGATATCTCTGGATCTGTACATTCAATTGACATGAAAATTAAAACAGTTGGTTGTCATATAATCTTACAGATTCTGACCTAAAATGGATACAATTGAATTCAAAATTTTAGTTTTATGACCATCATGCATATATAATGAGGCACAAATATCAAACATTCAAGAAATATAAATTTTGAAAATTCATTAAAAATCAACCTTTCGGTCAATATCTGTTATTTTAGGTCAAAACCTCAAGCTATATATACTAATTCAATTTGTCAAGTTTCAGTCAGATCCTTGTAAAAATGACATAGTTATGATGTTTTAAAAAAGGTGTATAATTTATTCACTACGGCGGCCATATTGGATAGCTAATTTGCATAATCAATGAGGTCATTATGTGGACAAAAATGTTAAGTCCATACTAACACTATACCCATGGTTGTTTGATTCTGAAAGGAAAATGTGAATTTTTTACCCTATCAAGGTCGTCTACTACCTTAAATTTAAGTGCTTGTTGAATCTGATGTATTCTGTTCTTAGTTGGAAGACTGTACCCTGCTGCATGTGTTGTAGTTTGTTGATGTTGTCAACAAGTTGCAGAATGTCAGAAAAGCCACAGTAAGAATCTAGATCTATAATGTAGATAATACTAAGGAAGCCTGCCTCATATTCTCTTGTAGTGGTTTCTGTAGCAGTTTGTTGTACATGAGAAGGTAGAAAGCTCCATGCACAAACTCGGATTAGTTACCTGTTCTGAAAAAAAAAAAATTGGGGGGGGGGGGTGTATAGAGGAAGGGAGTGTGGTACAGTAGTTCTGTTCTTTTTTCCAGATAAGCAAGTTATTGCACATCTAAAATGTCCACAAGTATTCTCTAGTAAGATGTACTTTAGCTGTTAAATATGGTTATATCGGGTATTGTCACTTCATGAATGAAATTTCATTTCAAAGTAGGGATCTGCAAAAGGTAGATCCCAGTCTACCTGAGTAGATCCTGATCTACCTGAAGATCGCAATGAATGATTTGGTACATCATTGGTGAGGGAAGAGAACAAACATTTTTAAAGCTAGAGAAATTTCGGATGAGCTCTCTCCAAGTTAAAAGCCAGGTATCACCAGAGTTATAAGTACTTTTTCTGCGTTGCCAGTGAAAGCCTATGGGCCAGCTTACAAGAAGTCACTTTAAGTGTGAACTTCAGAGATAGGAACATGATCTGTGATGTGAAGTTAACATGTGGTACAGTATAATTTATTTTTCCACTGCTGTGTAAATGGCATTCCAGGAAGAATTCAAAGAGAAAAGTTCCAGATATTCTGAAACCTGAAAACAGACATGATTTTATCAAGGTAGATCTTTAGAGAGCTCAGAGTTTATAAAGTAGATCGCTACAGATCCTGGGTTGCCTACCCCTATTTAAAGTTTTGCCTTCTGTGAGAAATAAATTGTGATGGATCCCCCCCTGAATACAAAAGAGCACAGCAATGGAGCAGAAATAAGAAAATGTTCCAAAACTGCCACAGTGGCTGTCCACATAGGCACAGTCGACTTGTATGATGAAAGGCTATGCACAATCTGTATTGGGTGGCATGTCAAAAAGTGCGGATGTGTTTACGGCTTCGCTGCATATGAAAGCTTCTTTAAGTCCGCTAAAGGACTAACTCACAGAGCTATTTCTGTTAAGGTGGAAATGGGGACAGGGTACACTGTCTGCCATTCTGAGAAGTTTTTTTAAATCTGGAGTAAAGTTCTCAGTGGTGTTACACCAATGTAAGGGGCCCCTGGACACAAATTAAGTAGGGCTCTACTTATAATATTAGGCTAAACAACTATAATCAATATACTGCATATCAGAAATGTTAACTACTTACTTCATCGTCATCATCATCAGTACCCTTCAGCTCCCCGAGGAGCATAGTCCTTCAACAAGTGTGTGCCAGGTCCTCCTGTCTTTTGCCATCCGCTAAAGAGCTTTCCACTTCTTTGTTTGTCCCTTTCATTTATGTCTGCAGAATCTGGAGCATGCTGTGACATTTATCACAGGAACAAAGGAAATATAAAAAAATGTATCAAAAGGCAACAGCTTCAAGCTCTGCTTTCCAGGGCACACTCAGTACTGGGGCCCCCAGGACATGCCCGTTTAACTTGAGCAGAAGTTATGCCACTGCTTCTCCTTGAATGAAGAAAATGACGGTGTCTGCTTTGTTTTGTCCGTTATGTCTTATGCACAGCCGTCTTTCCATATATATTTGTTTTTATCTCGTTTTTTAGTGTAACGTGAGCAAAGATTATCATGTGCAGGGTCATGATCGGATTTAAGTGTTCGTAAGCCCTAGGCGCTTTTGTTCCGAAATGTGCCGTCCTTGTTTGGAATCACCAGGGTAAGAAGAGTAGAGGTAGACTGAAAAAACACATAGAGAAATGAACGAGATGGAAATGAAAATGATGAGGAAGATGTGGAAAGAACTTGGGCTGATGGCACGTAGAAAGAACTTGAGCTGATGGCATGGGACAGGAGGACTTGGCATAGGGTTGTCGAGGGCCTGTGCTTCGTAAGAGGCTGAAAGGTGATGAATGAATATAAGTGTTAACAAGTGTTGGAAACACCCTGTATTACGAGCAGTTTGAGAGTTAAAGGTAAAGGAAGTCCAATAGCAGATACTGCCATATGGGAGTAAAGTGTTAGAGATTTCACTATACTAGGTCCAGCTTTGAGAGGTGCGTTGACCAATTACCTTCCTCGCTGCCTTTGCCTACCCTGACTCAAGAGCAGAGGCAAGTATCCATTTGCAGCTGGGTAGACTGAAGCGTGACCTCATCCTGTTTCCAGCCCAGTACCTTTGCCACAAGAGGCCAGCGCTGTAACCACTCTGCCATCTGGTTTTTGTTTGTGAACTTAAAATTATGCAGTTTAAAAAAAAAAGGCAAGGTAGTTGGCAAAATCAAAATCTTATAGCTATTTTCTTCTTCTGCGTTCACCACCAGACATCCACTTGAATATGTTCAAAGAAAGCAGTGGTCAGTGTAGTGGGATTGATGGTATTGTATGATGATGATGGTACTACATGTAAATTGTATGAGGCCAGCTGTGAAGGCTCCTGAGATAAAATGTAATTGAGAATTGTCAGAAGGCCTTTCTTGCTACCACTACGACCTCACACTTAATTTTTTTTTTTTTTTAATGAATGTAGCTGCGTAAAGTGTCTAGGGTTATGATGTGTACTGTGGTGTGATAGTTATAAATATACCCATAGATATTTAACAAGACTAATAAGATTAACAAGTGTTACAATACACTGAACTAACTCACGTGTGTAAAGTTTTTGATATAATTATATTACATTTATTTGTTCTGGATCAAGTTTTATTTTGACCAGAACTTGTTTTAAAAGAAGGATTTAAAATTTATGAAAATTATGCATGGAATGTTACATAATAAATGCAAAAGTGTACATATTTAAGTACTAGAATAGTTAGTTTTATTAAAATGTTCTGGTAGTCAGCTACTAGGGAGGCTATTTATTGTCTGTGCTGTTGGGGTGGTCTCATCACACCTGTCTATATTTACTACACAGTGTCCAGAAAATGGTGGGAATTTTTATGGGGTATCTGCAACTTAATGGGGTTGGTGAATATCCAGCAGACCAGAGGCTCACTCATCTGGTATTTGTAGCTCTGGTGCTGAAATCAGGTGGTCCCACCTCTCCGTGCTGGCGGGCAATAATGGTGGTCTCTGTCACAAGGACTGCACAGATACACTTGTGTAAATCACCACCCGAGTAGATACTGCTTCGTTGACGACAGAAACTCGCAGCTCTGCAATCAAAGTATGGGCCATGTGTCAAAATCTATTCTCTACCCACGTCTGGACACCACACTGACACAACAACCACATTATACAGACAGGTCAGATCTCTCTGACCAAACAGCACAGTTACCATGGTGGGTTTACATCCGATAGATCCTCCCAGACTATAGATTCTGAAAAATAATTATTAGTTTTCTACCCTAAAAGAGGATAGGTAATATGTTTCCTTATTCTCAACTCTTGATCTGTCTTGCATAATCCTTGCTGGTGTTTAGGTACATTGTTAGTCCCTAGACCCTGACTTGGGCGGGGGGGGGTCTAGAGCAAAATCCCTACTTGTTTGTAAGGCTAGATTATGATATGGCAGTATCAAATCACTCGAACATGAAACAATATTCAAAATATATAAAGAAATAATTTCAATCTTACCAGATTATGAATAATTAACACAGAAGTGCTAGCAAAACTCAGCTGAGCTGCTGGCTATAGGATGGCGTCCCTAAATTTAACTCACTGTCTTTCATATGGGAAAACACCACACTTTAAAATCTGTGTCTAACACTGAACAATTATTGAAGAATGACCCCAAATGCGCTCTAAGCGCTAATAATATGATTGTCTGTGGCCAATCACTGCCGAGGTTTATTTTTAATTTCAAATTTCCTCACTAAAGTCATTTCAGTCAAGCTTCAGTCACGTATGGATGGTTATCTGTTAGTCTGTCCGTCTCTACTTGTGTTTCTACAAAATTGTGCTCGATTTTTGACCCAACCGTTCTCTCCCCTTCAAATTTTTGTTGTAAAAAGTTATATTTAGACACAGCTTCCACCAATGTCCCTTCACTTCTATGCCAAGTAAATTTGAACATCTGTGTCCAAGGTCGTGTTTTTGTGTGCAAATAACCACACTTTTTAGATTCAATTCAGTCTGTCGATGATGTGAACTACACTGTCTTTTGTCATTATTTTCAATATTATCTATCCGTCTGTAAAATTAAGACCATATTCGTTCACTGCTCAGAATAGGCCATCTGGCCAGCTAATTTTTATATTCCTAACATTAATATTAAGAAAAATTTACTTTTTATTTTTTGTAATTTTTTTCAGACATCTGCGTTCTTCCGCTCAAATTCAAATCAAGCGCTTGGTATCGCAAAACGTCCAATTCCGTACCTCGTGTCAATTTGGGGGACTTGAATTTTTTTACTTTCATCCATTTCCCCCCCCCCCCCAATTGCGTCTCTTTAGCCTTTCCAGTCATATTTTTTTCCTTTTTGATCCTCCGTTCCCCTCCGGTCTAGCAAGTCAAATTTATGGAGGGTGATGACCCGCGGTCTAGGCGATCATGTACATCAGCAGCCTACGCATTATGTTTTTATCCTTAAATGTTATCCTTGGAGGAATTTTACCGTTGTATCTCTGTCAATTTCACTACACATCTCCCCACCTGAAAACATGCCTATGGCAAGTTCCAAAACCAGCGATACACATAGGTAAAATTACTCCTCACGTCTGCCATTACTCTAATTTTGATCACAGGGGTGCCGACTGAGGAAATCTGCACCGACATTCAATTTGCCTGGGATATATTGGATACTAAACTGATAAGGTTGAAGCAATAAAGACCACCTCAGCAATCTTGCGTTTTCATGCTTAGCCTGAGACAAGAACACGAGAGGCTGATGATCCGTCTCCACCACAAAAGTCCTACCATACAGATAGATTTGAAACTTCTTTATTGCCCAGATTAATGCTAAACATTCTTTTTCGCTTGTGGAGTATCCTTGTTCCGCCTTATTCAATTTGCGGCTTGCATAAGCGACTGGTTTAAGTTCCCCATCAGGTGAAGATGATCTTTGCAACAAAGCCCCTCCTAGTCCCACATTACTTGCATCGGTTCTTAAGACAAAGTCCTGTGTCAAATCAGGCAGTTTGAGAATAGGCTTGCTAGTGAGTTTTTCCTTTAACTCTTGGAACGCTAATTCACATTGTGCAGTCCAAATAATTTTATCTGGAAGTCCCTTGCGAGTCAGATCAGTCAGAGGAGCACAAATGGCGTTAAAATTTTTGATGTATTTCTGATAAAATCCGCATAACGACACGAATGATCGCACGTCCTTTTTGGTTTGCGGCCTAGGTGCTCTCTGCAGTTTTTCCAAGTTCTTAGGATCAGGGGTCATATTACCCTGATATACAGTGTGCCCCAAGAATTCCAACTCTTTGCATCCAATACAACATTTTGTTGGCCTAGCAGTTAAGTTCGCCTCCCGAAGTCTATCAAACAACATCTCCAGAGCTTCAATGTGTTCTTCAAATGTCTCGGTGGCGACGAGAATATCATCCATGAAATTTGTGATACATGGGTTATTCAGGGGGTCCAACAATTTTCGCATCATCCTTGAAAACACACTCGGAGCATTTTTCAGTCCGAATGGTAGCATATTGAATTCATAATGTCCATCCGAAGTGCTAAAAGCCAAATAAGGTCTCACTTCAGGCTTCACTGGGATCTGGTAATAGCCTTTACTAAGATCCACTTTTGAAAAGTATTTTGCCTTGTTCAGTCTGGCAAATAGCTGTTTTGTGTCTGGTAATGGATCCACTTGTCCTTCTGTGACAGCATTCAGTTTCCTGTAATCTATGCACAGTCTGTGTTCCCCAGACGGTTTCCTCAACAAAACGACACTAGAACTAAAAGATGATTCACTGTGCGAAATAATCCCCTCCTTCAATAAATAATCTATTTCTTCCTTTAATGCCTTCTCCTTCGCGAACGGAATAGAATAGGCTCTCATACAGATTGGGTTTGAGTCTACCAGTTTCATGTCATACTGTAGCAAATTTGTATGGCCTGGTTTATCTGTTAATACATCTGTATGTTCTTCCAGAACTTGTTGAACTCTCTCCCTCTGGTTTTTAGTCAGGTGCTTACTGACTTTTACCTGTGCTGCTGTTTCACAAGGATGTAATGGGTATTCATGTGAGGTGAGTGGTTCTTTTTGCATCTGGGTTGCAATAGCCAAGGTCAATAAGGGGGTGCTTTCCTGGAGTGGTCTGTCCAGATACTTCTTTAACAGGTTTACATGATAAACTTTTTCCTTCCCCTTTTTGTCAATTTTATAGTTTGTTCTAGACACCTTCTCTAGAACCGTATATGGACCTTGCCAACCAATTTGTAATTTATTCTGGCTTCCCGGTAGTAGAAGCAGCACCTTCTCTCCGACTGCCAGTTCCCTGTCCTTTGCCTTCCTATTAAAATATGCTGCATGTTTCTTCCTGGCTTGTTTCAAATTATCATTTGCCAGTTTCCATCCAGCTTTCAAACGAGTGGTCAGTTCGTTCACATATTGATACGATGAGGTAACAGTCTCTTCCGCCTTCTCATCTGTCCAGGTCCTTAATAGAGTTACATCTGGATCTTTAATTTATCATACTTATTTTTCATGGAACTCATCTGGTCCCGTCCATTAGAAGCTTTATAATGAGGACTTTTCTTCCTAGAATCATCACTCACAAATCGACCACTACCAATTTTTCTCTGGGGTTTGTCTCCCCACTTAAGATTGTTTATGAGAGATCTTCGCTCTCTTGTCTGTTCCTCCAGTTTATATAAGTCTGACCGAGGGATTGTCATCCTATCCTGGGTTAAATTTCTTCTTTGTACTCTTCGCATAGCGGCCATGTTAATCCATTCAAGTGAAGACTGGGTGTGAAAAGGGGGCTCCCATTCCACTTTGTCTACCCGTGTATAATTAGTTTTCCTTTCAGGCCTAAAGTTGCCCCGTGGCGGTTCTAGGTCCTGCACATATTTTCCCTTTGTGGGTGTTCCCTCATGAAATACGCCACATGCTTCTACAAAGTTTTCAACATCGACATTTACGTCGGGCCAATAGTATTTTAGAGCAATCTTTTGGCAGATGGTACCGACTTTCTCATGGTCACCATCTTTTCCAACATGTAAGCTCCTTATCAAATTTGCCCTATATCTCTTGGGAAGAACTAACTGTCCGTGACCAGTGGATCTAGTTCCTGTCTTCCTGTATAATAATCTATTCTTCATGAAATATTCCCCCTTGCTCGGAGGTGTGTGGCATTTGGGCAATTTTTTAAAACAGGGCTTGAGTGTCCTATCCTCAGCCTGCGCCTTCCTCATCTCCTCTGGATGAGCGTTTATAGGTTCACCTTCTTCCTCCTTCTTCTGTGACCTGGTCTGCACTGTCGCCATGATCACAGGTTTCTCGGGATTCCCCAAGAAGACGTATCTACACCCCAATATCAGAGGGTAGAGTGGTTCATCTATCACTGCTGCTCTGATTTCTCCTTCCACATAGCGAGTTTTCACCGTTATCCTTGCGATGGGAAGTGTCATGAGTGGTATGTCCTTAGTCGCCCCTTGTATTTCCACTGTTTCTGTGGTATACTGGCTTGGGTCCACTAGGCTAGACTTCACAACTGAATCATAATCCAAACCTGTATCATAAAGGCACCTTATGGTGACCCCATTACAAATAACATCCTCACAAACTGGGGGGTGATAAGGTTCCTGTTGTCCCTTAGGATTAACCTTTAATCTTTGCGTCCCCGACTTCATTGCAGCAATGTTTGAAGGTTTCCTTCTACAAAATTCGGTGTTATGGTTATCCTTCTTGCACCATTTACACCATCTTTTTCCTTGGTTCAACGGTTTTCTTTCATTGAACTTTTGGTCATTGAACTGTGAGTTTCTGTCGCGATAGTCATTTCTTGGCCGCTCAAAATTTGTCCTACCTTTATTTCCCTGCTCTCTATTATCAAATTTATTAAATTGCTGTGGAGCTTTAAAATTGTCTATGTGCTTCTTTTTAGCACCACTTACCTCTGCCTGGGCTGCCTGATACCTCTCAGCAACATTTAAAATTTCCCCCAACTTCTCTGCACCTTGTTCCATGAGAAATTTTCTCATGTCTGGAGCCATGGACTCTCTCAATTGCTCAATCATGATCATTTCTTTAAGATCTTGGGTCTTCCCCAGAGCCGTCCATTTCTCCAAATAGGTTTCTAGTCTGGCAGAGAATTGGTGGTATGTCTCCCCAGACAACAGTTTGGCATTTCTAAATCTCTTACGATAAAATTCACCATTCTTCTCGTACCTTAATAACAAAGCCTGCTTTAACATGTCATAATTGTCTTGGTCTTCCCTGTTCATTTTGGCAAATACTTCATAAGAAGCACCCCTCAATCCCTGTGATAGCTTTAAACTCCACCTCTCTCTCTCTAACCCATATGTAGTAGCTAATAACTCAAAACGTCCTAGGTACCCCTCTATGTCATCGTCTTTCTCAACAAAATGGTCTAAATGAAACCCCATAGCTGAGTTTGAGGCTCCCATACTGGGCGTAGCATCTGAGGCAAAAGGGCTGGCACCATTTTCAGGGGCCGGGCCTTGTAATTCCAGCTCCCTTAGTCGTAATTCGTGCTCCCTCTGCAACCTTCTATCTTCAGCCTCCCTTTCGGCCTTTTTATCTTCTGCCTCCCTTTCGGCCTTTTTATCTTCTGCCTCCCTTTGCTGTCGTTTTTCTTCTGCCTCCCTTTGCTGTCGTTTTTCTTCTGCCTCCCTTTCGGCAGTCAGCCTTTTTTCTTCTGCCTCACTCTGCAGCCTCTTAATTTCTCTATCAGCCTCAATTTGTAACCTCTTCTCTTCAGCTACCTTTCTATCTTCCCTTTCAATATATTTATCACATTCAGTCGTTACGTATTGAATTAAAATTTGACCATCCATCCCCATCTCCTTCGCAGTGAGCACAGCAGCTGATCTAAACTTTGCTAGCTCAGCCATACTTTTCAGACAATATAATAATATACAAGCTAAGTACTTCTTATGACTATAATCTAACTAATTCTAACTAACCAGTTAACTAATTAATTATTACTGGCTGTGAAGATTCACCAACTTTTATCTGCAGGGACACTTTTACTTTTAAAGGAAATTTTACAATTTATTTCCCTACTTTTATTTCTCCCACCAGGAGATCTTAATATTACTGTTGGGCTAATTATCCCGGACGAGCCCCCAATATATGTAGTGGGATTGATGGTATTGTATGATGATGATGGTACTACATGTAAATTGTATGAGGCCAGCTGTGAAGGCTCCTGAGATAAAATGTAATTGAGAATTGTCAGAAGGCCTTTCTTGCTACCACTACGACCTCACACTTAATTTTTTTTTTTTTTAATGAATGTAGCTGCGTAAAGTGTCTAGGGTTATGATGTGTACTGTGGTGTGATAGTTATAAATATACCCATAGATATTTAACAAGACTAATAAGATTAACAAGTGTTACAATACACTGAACTAACTCACGTGTGTAAAGTTTTTGATATAATTATATTACATTTATTTGTTCTGGATCAAGTTTTATTTTGACCAGAACTTGTTTTAAAAGAAGGATTTAAAATTTATGAAAATTATGCATGGAATGTTACATAATAAATGCAAAAGTGTACATATTTAAGTACTAGAATAGTTAGTTTTATTAAAATGTTCTGGTAGTCAGCTACTAGGGAGGCTATTTATTGTCTGTGCTGTTGGGGTGGTCTCATCACACCTGTCTATATTTACTACACAGTGTCCAGAAAATGGTGGGAATTTTTATGGGGTATCTGCAACTTAATGGGGTTGGTGAATATCCAGCAGACCAGAGGCTCACTCATCTGGTATTTGTAGCTCTGGTGCTGAAATCAGGTGGTCCCACCTCTCCGTGCTGGCGGGCAATAATGGTGGTCTCTGTCACAAGGACTGCACAGATACACTTGTGTAAATCACCACCCGAGTAGATACTGCTTCGTTGACGACAGAAACTCGCAGCTCTGCAATCAAAGTATGGGCCATGTGTCAAAATCTATTCTCTACCCACGTCTGGACACCACACTGACACAACAACCACATTATACAGACAGGTCAGATCTCTCTGACCAAACAGCACAGTTACCATGGTGGGTTTACATCCGATAGATCCTCCCAGACTATAGATTCTGAAAAAATAATTATTAGTTTTCTACCCTAAAAGAGGATAGGTAATATGTTTCCTTATTCTCAACTCTTGATCTGTCTTGCATAATCCTTGCTGGTGTTTAGGTACATTGTTAGTCCCTAGACCCTGACTTGGGCGGGGGGTCTAGAGCAAAATCCCTACTTGTTTGTAAGGCTAGATTATGATATGGCAGTATCAAATCACTCGAACATGAAACAATATTCAAAATATATAAAGAAATAATTTCAATCTTACCAGATTATGAATAATTAACACAGAAGTGCTAGCAAAACTCAGCTGAGCTGCTGGCTATAGGATGGCGTCCCTAAATTTAACTCACTGTCTTTCATATGGGAAAACACCACACTTTAAAATCTGTGTCTAACACTGAACAATTATTGAAGAATGACCCCAAATGCGCTCTAAGCGCTAATAATATGATTGTCTGTGGCCAATCACTGCCGAGGTTTATTTTTAATTTCAAATTTCCTCACTAAAGTCATTTCAGTCAAGCTTCAGTCACGTATGGATGGTTATCTGTTAGTCTGTCCGTCTCTACTTGTGTTTCTACAAAATTGTGCTCGATTTTTGACCCAACCGTTCTCTCCCCTTCAAAATTTTGTTGTAAAAAGTTATATTTAGACACAGCTTCCACCAATGTCCCTTCACTTCTATGCCAAGTAAATTTGAACATCTGTGTCCAAGGTCGTGTTTTTTGTGTGCAAATAACCACACTTTTTAGATTCAATTCAGTCTGTCGATGATGTGAACTACACTGTCTTTTGTCATTATTTTCAATATTATCTATCCGTCTGTAAAATTAAGACCATATTCGTTCACTGCTCAGAATAGGCCATCTGGCCAGCTAATTTTTATATTCCTAACATTAATATTAAGAAAAATTTACTTTTTAATTTTTGTAATTTTTTTCAGACATCTGCGTTCTTCCGCTCAAATTCAAATCAAGCGCTTGGTATCGCAAAACGTCCAATTCCGTACCTCGTGTCAATTTGGGGGACTTGAATTTTTTTACTTTCATCCATTCCCCCCCCGCCCCCCCCCCCCCCCCCAATTGCGTCTCTTTAGCCTTTCCAGTCATATTTTTTTCCATTTTGATCCTCCGTTCCCCTCCGGTCTAGCAAGTCAAATTTATGGAGGGTGATGACCCGCGGTCTAGGCGATCATGTACATCAGCAGCCTACGCATTATGTTTTTATCCTTAAATGTTATCCTTGGAGGAATTTTACCGTTGTATCTCTGTCAATTTCACTACAGTCAGCTTGAGGCTTAGCTATTTTCTGAGTCCACTGAATTAAATTTCTGGTATTGTGTGATTTTCTTTTCATAATCCAAGCTATAGGCAGTAAGAAGAGGAATATTGACAAGAGGCATCCCTGTCTCACTCCAACGCTTATCCCAGTGGTTTATGTAAGCTGTCCTTCAATCAGAACTCTGAATGTTGTATCAGCATTTGTTTTCCTTGTCAGATTAATGAATGAACTTATGGCGAACTCATTAGTGCTGCATTCTAATTTGTACACTACTGAATTTCCCTTCTTTGGCAAATAGTGCAAACATCCTATGTGTCGGTGTTTCATCTCGATTTCAGACTTTACCAAGCAATGTGCATAATGTATTCGTAAAGATACTATGTCTGCTTTTGATGATCTGTGCGCAGGAATGCTATCTGGGCCCGGTAGTTTTCTCATCTCATAGAGGCTTTATGGCTAATGTTTAGTGCCTTACATCGTTTTATACATTAAGTTAACTTCTTTCCGCCCGACTGGCTGTATGTCTGGGAGATACCGTCATCATTATTATTTGACATTTCGCTACATACGGAGCATATAACCACCACTGCAGCTGGTCCCCATTGCAGGAAGCCTGCACCAAGCATTCACATGCTCTTCTTGCAGCAGTGGTTTCTGTCACAAGGTTTACATGATTAGATTGCCAACCTCATATTAGTCGTCTTGTACAACCATGCCTGAAGGAGAAGTAGAAATATTCTTTGGCTGTCCCATCAGGGGACCCCCCTGGGGGGAACTACACAGGGCGGAAGATGCTATAGGGGCTGGGTATTCAGAATTTCTTCTCATATTTTCCATTCTTGTCTTCACCTGAATTGTAGGTTGCTTTTTATAGCATTTTTCAGGCCCTGTTAACAGAACTGGTAAATTGAAGTTTTATTAGAGAGAGGGAGAGAGGAAGGGGGAGAGAGGATGTTTCTGGTGCGAATCTTCAGCAGTACACATTATGCCATGAAACATTGCCAAAAATGATAATAATAAAATAAAAACTCAAAAACCATGAAAGATTGAACAAATATGGAGAGGGAGAGAGTTTGTGAAGATAAATATCGTGGGCTTCATTAGAGCTGTAGTTGTATCTCTTCTTCCCCCCTCTCCCCAATTTGTTTCACTATGTGTACAGTTTTTATGGTTTAATTTCCATTGTTGACTATACATTTCTTTTGCATTCAAGTGTGGTTGACCCTTACGAAAAAGTTCATTACCGAAAAGGGTATCGGAGTGGCTAAGAGGTATGACGTCCACCTCGAGTTATAGAGGTTCCGAGTTCGATTCCCAGTTGAGGGAATATAATTTATGGAAATTCTTTTTCAGAACCGGTGGTCCTAACGATATCATACTCCCCCCCTGGTCTCCTGGGTAGTGAAATCGGATGCCTAGCCTTCTCGGATAAGAGCGAAAAAATAGGAGGGCCCATGTGCAAGTTGCGTACGTTAAAAATCCCACGGCAGTTGGAAATCGTAAAGAGTAGGCCTATCAAATCGCTGCCCTGGCAAAATTTTAAAAAAATTAAAAACCTACCCCAACAAACATATTTATAGAATGTGTGATTCCTATATACACACATTGGCATTCTCGCCGGTGCTACAGAGTTCATGCGCTGTGCTGAGATCCTCTTTGTGTGATCTAAGGGAGGAGATCGGAGCACTGATAGAGTTGTCCGTGTGCAATGAAGATAGTCCTTAAAATCAAACCAAACCAATCATTACCAAAAGCTGTATTTTTGGTTCTGATGCCTTTACAGGGTTGTCACTTGGAATTTCTGTCTTAGCATCTCTAGCGGCTATCAGTAAAAATGTCTTTCTTTTCCTGTTTTCTAAGTGTGCTCTGTTTACCAGACTACTTGTAAAGCCTTCCTGCTTTAGCTGGTGTTTCTTGATTTGTGTGTTTGTCCGTAACATTTTGTTGTTATTGGTCAGGTTGTGCGGATGGCCAAGAACATAATTTAATGTTGGGAAATGATGGTTGGCAGCAGTGTAGGGGGTGAAATGTAAGGATTTTAGCCAGTAGTAGGAAGACAAAAGTTATGATCGATCTCAACCAGTAGTAGGAGACAGAAGTTATGGTCAACCTGTTTACCCAGTAGTAAGATGACAGAAGTTATGTTAAATCTTTGTACCCAGTAGTAGGAGACAGAAGTTATGTTCGATCTTTTTACCCACTAGTAGGAGACAGAAGTTAGGATCAACCTGTTTACCCAGTAGTAGGATGACAGAAGTTAGGATCAACCTGTTTACCCAGTAGTAGGACGACAGAAGTTATGATCAACCTGTTTACCCAGTAGTAGGACGACAGAAGTTATGATCAACCTGTTTATCCAGTAGTAAGACGACAGAAGTTATGATCGATCTCTTTACCCAGTAGTAGGAAGACAGAAGTTATAATCGATCTCTTTACTTGGTAGTTGGAAGACAGAAGTTATGCTCGATCTCTTTACTCAGTAGTAAGAAGACAGAAGTTATGATCGATCTCTTTACTCAGTAGTGGGACGACAGAAGTTATGATCAACCTGTTTACCCAGTAGTAGGACTACAGAAGTTATGATTGATCTCTTTTCTCAGTAGTTGGAAGACAGAAGTTATGATCAATCTCTTTACTCAGTAGTAAGAAGAAAGAAGTTATGATCGATCTCTTTACCTAGTAGTGTGAACATAGAAGTTATGATCGATCTCTTTACAGTAGTAAGAAGACAGAAGTTATGATCGATCTCTTTACTCAGTAGTAAGAAGACAGAAGTTATGATCGATCTCTTTTTTCAATAGTGGGAAGACAGAAGTTATGATCGATCTCTTTACTCAGTAGTGGTAAGACAGAAGTTATGATCGATCTCTTTACTCAGTAGTAAGAAGACAGAAGTTATGATTGATCTCTTTACTCAGTAGTGGGACGACAGAAGTTATGATCGATCTCTTTACTCAGTAGTGGTAAGACAGAAGTTATGATCGATCTCTTTACTCAGTAGTAAGAAGACAGAAGTTATGATTGATCTCTTTACCTAGTAGTGTGAACACTGAAGTTATGATCGATCTCTTTACTCAGTAGTAAGAAGACAGAAGTTATGATCGATCTCTTTACTCAGTAGTAAGAAGACAGAAGTTATGATCGATCTCTTTACTCAGTAGTAAGAAGACAGAAGTTATGATCGATCTCTTTACCTAGTAGTGTGAACACAGAAGTTATGATCGATCTCTTTACTCAGTAGTAAGAAGACAGAAGCTATGATTGATCTCTTTACTCAGTAGTTGGAAGACAGAAGTTATGATCGATCTCTTTACTCAGTAGTAAGAAGACAGAAGTTATGATCGATCTCTTTACTCAGTAGTAGGACGACAGAAGTTATGATCAACCTGTTTACCCAGTAGTAGAATGACAGAAGTTATGATCGATCTCTTTTTTCAATAGTGGTAAGACAGAAGTTATGATCGATCTCTTTACTCAGTAGTGGTAAGACAGAAGTTATGATCGATCTCTTTACTCAGTAGTAAGAAGACAGAAGTTATGATCGATCTCTTTACCTAGTAGTGTGAACACAGAAGTTATGATCGATCTCTTTACTCAGTAGTAAGAAGACAGAAGTTATGATTGATCTCTTTACTCAGTAGTAAGAAGACAGAAGTTATGATCTATCTCTTTACCCAGTAGTGGGAACACATAAGTTATGATCAATCTCTTTACTCAGTAGTAAGAAGACAGAAGTTATGATCGATCTCTTTACTCAGTAGTAAGAAGACAGAAGTTATGATCGATCTCTTTACCTAGTAGTGTGAACACATAAGTTATGATCGATCTCTTTACCTAGTAGTGTGAACACATAAGTTATGATCGATCTCTTTACTCAGTAGTAAGAAGACAGAAGTTATGATCAATCTCTTTACTCAATAGTGGGAACACATAAGTTATGATCAATCTCTTTACTCAGTAGTGGGAAGACAGAAGTTATGATCGATCTCTTTACTCAGTAGTTGGAAGACAGAAGTTATGATCGATCTCTTTACTCAGTAGTAAGAAGACAGAAGTTATGATCGATCTCTTTACTCAGTAGTAAGAAGACAAAAGTTATGATCGATCTCTTTACTCAGTAGTAAGAAGACAGAAGTTATGATCAACCTTCCTACCCAATAGTAGGAAGAGATGAGTTATGATCAACCTAAGAAACGAAATTCTCCAAAATGCAGCATGAAAGAGAAAAGGACACTTTTGAAGAGGGCCCATAGATGTAAGTACCTGGGCACACTAGGAACATCAGATAGAAAGTGCGCCTTACTGTAAACTTTAGGACAGTCTAAATAAAACAGCATTCCAGACAATTAAAACCATCCTGTACCACCTGTGTGTGTCTTTGTCAGTAGGAGGTTAAACAACAGCAGGCCTTTAGTGTTTAAAGGAACAAAAACTGCCGGTAAAGTGTGTGAGACAGTAGGTCCCATAGCTCGCTGCCTTTTTCCTTCCCTAACTTACGGTCAGACTCTGGTACCCATTTACAGCTGGAGCGTTGCACTACTAGGTTTTGATCCCGGACCCCGGAAACTGCCGCGAGAAGAAAGCGCTCTAACCGCTTTGAACCGCTTTGCCCAATCCCGCAGTGTTTACATAGGCTAAAATGATGTGATTATCATGGATAGCTTAAAGATGAACAGTGGTGAGAAAGTTAGCTAGAGAAGGTTATTGTATGAATCAGAAAGAAGTAATTTATGGAAGGTCCAAAGTGGAGAAATACTAAAGACAATTACTGATCGACTGCTAGAGAAAGACACTGCACTCGATGAATCAACAAGATTAAGATTGCTGGAATTTGGCACCAAACATAAGATTAGCAGAGATGGACATATGAGAGGATGCATCCGTCGTGTCTACAGCAAGCGCACTTCGGGAACAGTTAGCATTCATACTTCGACATTTGCTGAGGGAGACAGAGCACCTATGGGATTGCCTGGAGTGCAGTGAGGTCGATTCTGATCAACAATAACAAAAGCAATCCACGATTTTCTTTCTTTTTTTTTTTTTTTTGGTACGTCATGAGTAGAAATAATATATCGTGACAAAAGGGAACAGTTATGGACAAGAACGGTAGATGATACTGGACTGTTTAACATACTGGACTAGAAAATTGTCAGAAAAGAAAATACACAGCACTAAGGACATGTAGGAGTGCAGTAACATGATCGTCTACGCAGGGCAGGATTTAGACATTTTTAAATTGCACTTACTTACTTACTTACTTAGTCGTTCCTCTTCTACCGTGAGGTGTAGAGATTTGGAAGAGATAGTGCAATACTATCCTATCGGCTGTCTTCCTCCTGGCCTGGTTCCATTCTAGTCCTCGGTCCTTCAAAGATTGTCTAATGTTGTTCTCCCAGCGGACTCTGGGTCGTTGATACACCCCCCTACTCTGGTTTCCAATAAATGTGATTAAACGTTAATGTTATTAGTCTGTTTACACCCACTGTTGCGAGTGTAGTGGTTTGGTCTATATCATCGCCACACAGGCTAATTCAATATATGTGTGCTGCTGTCCTGTCACTGTGTCTGGAATGTTGACCTGGGTGTGTGTTGATATGTTCGCACACCACAGTGCGTACGTAAGAGTACATACAGGAGTCAAAAAGGGTTGCAAACGACTGGAACAGTTCGCTACTGTTTATTCCGTTACAACACAGACACGATGACATAAATGACACACATTCGACAGCAAAACACGAATCATATAATATAATACTGCATTGAATATATATAATACGGCCTGTCCACATCCTGGCCTATAATAATCTTCATATGGCCTAAACAGTACTTCATTACTCCATAAAGCCTGCAACACACGGCAGCTATAATAATCTTCATATGGCCTAAACAGTACTCCATTACTCCATAAAGCCTGCAACACACGGCAGCTATAATAATCTTCATATGGCCTAATCAGCCTTCACTACTCCATAAAGCCTGCAACACACGGCAGCTATAATAATCTTCATATGGCCTAAACAGTACTTCATTACTCCATAAAGCCTGCAACACACGGCAGCTATAATAATCTTCATATGGCCTAAACAGTACTTCATTACTCCATAAAGCCTGCAACACACGGCAGCTATAATAATCTTCATATGGCCTAAACGGTACTGCATTACTCAATAAAGCCTGCAACACACGGCAGCTATAATAATCTTCATATGGCCTAAACAGTACTGCATTACTCAATAAAGCCTGCAACACACGGCAGCTATAATAATCTTCATATGGCCTAAACAGTACTTCATTACTCCATAAAGCCTGCAACACACGGCAGCTATAATAATCTTCATATGGCCTAAACAGTACTTCAATACTCAATAAAGCCTGCAACACACGGCAGCTATAATAATCTTCGTATGGCCTAAACAGTACTCCAATTCTCAATAAAGCCTGCATCACACGGCAGCTATAATAATGTTCATATGGCCTAAACAAATCTTCACTGCAGTTTATCACATAGGCTGTACACACAGCGAAATATATAAGTCGACATTTTCTCAAATCCTACGTAGGCATACATTATCCAAAAACACTGGGACTCGACCTACACGGTCCACGCCCAAAAACACAACTCCCTAAATCACACTCTAGTCCCGCCAAAAAAAACCGTCACGAGATTCGGTTGTCTTGAACACCGCTCTCGATAACACATGCAGACTAGCTGCGGGCTATTCACATGACTCAAAACAGTACAGAATAAACACATCTCAACACTTGAGATTAAACAGCGCTCACACGCTTATCTGTACTCTGTCACCCGAAAAATAGGAAAAGATAATTCTATCCTAAAGTCAAACAAGTATCCGCTTAATCAAGCGTTGCAACTCGAAATTTAATTTGTTCAAAACATTCTAAAGATTACTTCCCCTCCATAAATGCACTTGCAACAGTCGTCCTGGAGTTCTGGATCCCTGGCTTTTAGCCTACCATACCTGCCTTGGCAACCGATCTTCTCCCATTCTGCAGACATGGCCAAACCATCTTAGTTGGGACTGTTCTACTTGGATCTGCAGAGGTTGGAAATTATATGGTTTCTAAATAGGACCACTGCAAGACATGATCAGGCCCTAAGCTATAAGAAACTGTGGAGGCCCCTATTTGGCAATTGGTAACTGAGAATAAGGCCGTGTAACAATTGAATTTGGCGTACTTACGATTAAAAATTCATTTAGGCATATCGTGTAGGATTTATGTCGGTACTGTCATTATAAGTGGAAATTAACATTATAGACTTACTCCTACATAACTATTTCTATAACTTTTTGTGCCGTTAAACCAACTCACCTCGCTACACCACCAATAGAGAGGCTCCATCAGATTGTGGGGCCCTACTTTTTTTTTTTTTTTTGGTTCGGTTTTTAGCCTTTTTCTGGCGAGGCGCGTTCCTTTCAACCTATTTGGTTATATCAGAGCGCATTTATCTTAAAAAAAAAAAAAGTCAACTCTGTTGACTGCTAACCCGATCAGCGTTGATAGATACTAAGTCCTGAAAAGGACCAGCATTATCTATCTGCTAGCATAAAGCCCTAAAAAGGACTCGCCAGCTGCGCCAACGCCCGAGCTAGACGTTATGTTATAGTTACTAGTGTGGGGCCCTACGCTTTTTCATCATCATCAGCTGCCATCTCCACAACGAAGGTTGGCTGTAATGGATCTCCAACGTCTTCTGTCTCTTGTCTTGGTGGCACACTCTGATAGACTCTTTCCTGTCCATCTCTTAATGTTATCTTCCCTTTTATAGCGCTGTCTTCCCCTTGCATATTTGCCTTCACCTCTCCCTTCTATTATGGTCTTCTGCAAGGTGTTATGCCTTTTTATGTGGCCAGAGTATTTTAGCTGCCTAACTTTGATCTCCCTCATTAGTTCTCTTTTCATACCTAGATTTTCTAGGACCTCCTTATTTGTTTTCTTCTCTTTCCATGAGATACGCCCCATTCTTCTATATATCCACATTTCAAGAGCCTCAATTCTTTCTTCCAAATGCTTATTCATCGTCCATGTTTCTACACCATCACCCGTGTGTCACCGGGGCCCGAAAGGGGAGCAAAGAATAGTAACACTGTCCCCTGCCAGGCATGTCGTAGAAGGCGACTAAGGAGGGTTGGGCATGGGGCCGGTTACCCCATCCTGTAAAAAAAAATTTAAACCACAAAAAACTTCAACAAATATGGACAAGTCAAATAAAGGAAATAAAACACAGCCATCCAAGACAGGGGAAGGTCCTCTCGCGAGGAGGCGTATGATGCAACACAGAGAAAGCCGAAAGGAGTCTGTGTTGCTGACTAACCTTCTTTCTTCTAGGAGAACTTCCAGATTTGGCACCTGGAATGTTCGGACATTAAACGAACAAGGGAAAGTGGCGCAAGTAGCAGCAGAAATGAGGGAATACAAAATCGAGGTTCTGGGAATGTGTGAAACAAAGTGGAAGGGGGTAGACAGGAAGAAACTCATCACAGGTGAATTGGTGCTGTCCTCAGGACATGAAGACGAAACTTCACACCACAGTGAAGGGGTAGCTCTTATGTTATCTAAAGAAGCACAGAAAGCACTCATTGAATGGGAAGCTGTTGGACCCAGAATAATAACAGCTACTTTCAAAACAGCTAAAAAAGAAAATTCATGTAAATGTCATCCAATGTTATGCACCAACTAATGACAAAGAAGAGTCTGTGAAAGAAGCATTTTATACTAAACTACAGGAAATTATGGATAAAGTAAAAAGAAGAGACATCACAATTTTGATGGGTGACATGAATGCAAAGATAGGTACAGTCAACACCGGATTTGAAGAAGTCATGGGAAAACATGGGCTAGGAGTAATGAATGAAAATGGAGAACTATTCGCAAACTTCTGTGCTTCAAATCAACTGGCTATAGGAGGAAGCATGTTTCCACATAAGAGAATACACAAGGCAACATGGATATCACCAGACCATAGAACAGAAAATCAGATCGATCATATATGCATAAAGAAGAAGTTTAGATCATCATTGCAGGATGTAAAGGTATATAGAGGAGCAGATGTGGCATCAGATCACCATCTTCTGATAGCCAAAATAAAAATGAAACTCAAGAGATATGCAACAATGCAAAATTATAGACAACAGTTTAATGTAGGACAGCTAAGAAATCAAGAAACAAGAGACAAATTTGCGGTCACAGTATCCAACAAATTCCAAGTGCTACAACAGCTGGAAGATGTAGAGAATACAGAAGACTATTGGCAGCAGGTCAAAACGGTATGGAAGGAGACATGTGAAGAAATACTGGGGAAAAGGGAAAGACAACAAAAAGCATGGATAACAACAGAAACCATCAATAAGATAAAAGACAGGAAAAACAAGAAAGCAGAGTTAAACACAAGCAAAACTAGAAGCTCCAAAGCCAAGGCTCAAGAAGTGTACACAGAAGCAAACAAAGAAGTAAAAAGAAGTATCAAAAGAGACAAGAGGAAGTATATTGAGGAGTTGGCAAGAGAGGCAGAAGATGCTGCAGCCAAAGGAAATATGAGAGAACTGTATAGCAGCACAAAGAAGTTAACAGGGAAATACAAGCAAACAAGTTGTCTCATAAAAGACAAGAATGGGAAACTGCTCAGCAATATACAAGAGCAAATGAAGAGGTGGACAGAATATTTTGGGGACCTTCTCAATAGACCAGCTCCACAAAACCCGCTGGACATCCAGCCAGCAGAAGAAGAGCTACAAATTAACGGTGAAAGACCAACGAAGGAAGAAATAAAGAAAGCCATAAAGCTTCTAAGAGATGGAAAAGCGTCTGGACCTGATGGCATTCCAGCAGAGGCCATCAAAGCAGATATCGACACGGCTACAGAGATGTTATATAAATTACTTGGTAAAGTCTGGGAAAAGGAAGAGATACCAGCAGAATGGAAGGAAGGATATCTGGTTAAGTTGCCTAAGAAGGGAAATTTACAAGAGTGCACAAATTATAGAGGAATAATGTTACTATCAGTGCCAGGAAAAGTATTAAACAGGATTATCCTTGAGAGATTAAAAGAGTCGATAGACAAGAAATTGAGAGATGAACAAGCAGGTTTTCGACAAAACAGATCATGTACAGACCAGATAGCCACTTTGAGAATAATAGTTGAACAAAGTCTGGAATGGAATTCACCACTATACATCGGATTTGTGGACTATGAAAAGGCATTTGACAGTGTAGACAGAGAATCACTTTGGAAATTGATGAGGCATTATGGAGTTCCCCTGAAGATCATTAATTTAATAAAGAAAACATATGAAGACATGACATGCAGAGTTCTTCATGAAGGACAGCTTACAGAACCATTTGGGATAAGAACAGGAGTGCGACAGGGATGCCTCTTGTCTCCATTTCTTTTCTTGCTGGCAATAGATTGGGTTATGAGATCATCGACAACACACAACAGAAATGGAATCCAGTGGACTCTGACTAAGCAGTTGGATGATCTGGATTTTGCTGATGACTTGGCTCTTCTGTCCCATAACCGTAATCAGATGCAGGACAAATTGAAAACACTCGATGAGAGGTCACAGCAATTGGGTCTGAAAATACACAGGGAAAAGACAAAAATAATGAGAATAAATGCAGGTAATGATAATAGGGTTGAACTTGAAGAAACACCAATACGAGATGTAGAATCATATACGTATCTTGGCAGTAATATAGACAAAGTTGGAGGGACAGACAGCGATATCAAAATAAGAATACAAAAGGCAAGAGGAGCTTTCATTGCATTGGGAAATATATGGAGATCAAGAGAAATCGGATCCAACACGAAAATAAGAATCTTCAATTCAAATGTGAAGTCAGTCCTATTGTATGGCTCGGAGACATGGAGAACAACAAAGACAACAACCAAAAAGCTACAGACTTTCATAAATGGGTGCTTGCGTAGAATAGAGGGATTAAAATGGTATGACAAGGTTACCAACGTGGAACTGATGACAAGAACTAGACAAGTGCCAGTGGAACAAGAGATGAGAAGAAGACGATGGCGATGGATAGGACACACACTGAGGAAACCTGTTGATAGCATTACAAGGCAGTCCCTGTTCTGGAACCCCCAGGGCAAGAGAGGCAGAGGAAGACCAAGAAGTACATGGAGAAGAGAGTTGGAAACAGAGGTGAAAATGATGAAGAGAACATGGAAAGAACTTGAGATGATGGCACGGGACAGGAGGACTTGGCATGTGTTTGTTGAAGGCCTATGCTCCTTTGGGAGTGGAGGGTTATGAATGAATGAATGTTTCTACACCATACAGAAATGCAGAATATATATAACACTTTATGATTCTCAGTTTTAATTTGTGAGATAACTTTTTTGGATGTCAGTATATGTTTCATGTTGTTGAATGTAGCTTTGGCCATTCCTATTTTCTTCTTGATTTCTGTTTCACATCTGCCATCTTCTGTTATTATATGACCAAGATATACGTAGCTCTTGACTTGTTCCAGGATTTTCCCATTTACGCTTATCTTTAATGTGGTTTCTCGTCTGTTTTGCTAATTATCATAGTTTTTGTCTTCTCAATATTAATGTCGAGTCCATATTCATGACTTTAATACTGTTCACTTGCTTCACTAGTTCTTTTAACTCCTGTTCGCTTTCAGCTAACAACATGGCATCATCTGCATATCTAAGGTTGTTTATTGACCTTCCACTGATGTTCAGTCCTGGTATTTCCTGTATCTGTATAGATTAAATAGGCAGGGGGACAGCACACATCCTTGTCTGACACCTCTTTTTATGTCGATGTTTGGTGAATAATTCCTTCCAGATCTTACTGTGGCAGTTTGCTCCTAATAAAGGTTACTGAGTATTCTTATATCTTTTCCTTAAAAACTATGTCTTCGAGGCATTCAATTATTTTCTCAAGATGGACTCTGTCAAAAGCCTTCTTATAGTCAATGAAGCACATGTACATACATTTTTGGACCTCTGTATATTTTTCTGCTAAAATTCTTAGGCAAAATATTGCCTCTCTTGTTCCACTGTTCCGTCTAAAACCAAACTGTTCTTCTTGGATTTCACTGTCTACCTTACTTTTTATTCTTTCCTGTATGATTTTGAGCAGTATCTTAATTGTCTGACTCATCAGGCTGATTGTTCTGAAGTCTGAACATTCTGTTGCATTTGGTTTTTTTGGGGCAATGTTATAAAAACTGATGTCTTCATGTCGTGTGGTAGATATCCTGTATTGTATATATCGTTGCATAGATCTGTGATTGTATCTATACCAAAGCTCTCCAGGGCTTCTATCATTTCAATTTTTATATCCATGCCTGCTGATTTTCCTTTTTGTATCATATGTATGGCATTCTCTACTTCTGATCTGAGAATGTTTGGGCCTTTATTAGAATCTGGTGAAAAGTTGCTACAGCCCCCACATGTAAAGGGGACTGGGGGACTTGCGTGTAGGAACACGCGGTCAATTTAGTTCTGAGAATTCGACGCTGCTGCTATCACTATTAAATGTTATTTAGCCGTTGTGAACATATAAATCTCACAGGACTATGAAATAATTCGGCCTGCGACCTCGGGAACGTTGTAAATCTCTCTCTGGGTGCACACATTTCTAAGGGCGATCCTGGAATAGCAATGCACTTGTACGGTAGCGAAGTTGTAACTCTATCAGGCTTTATAGCAGTACGAAACACTTCAGACCAGGGTTGTTTCAAGAGGTACCTAGGTGATAGACACCCAAGATACGTTTAGTATTACCTTGAGGCCCAAGGTTTTGGTGTTGGAGTGGGGCGGGCTCTTCCGCAACACGAGCCCTTGAGAAAAGTATTCTGTTACTTTTTATTTTCGTTGGTGATGATTGGTGGATTTTCTCCGGACACACCCCATGGTGGTCGTGTCCCATCAAACTAATGCTTACCTATTATGCTTTCGATGCTCAGCTTTTAATTTTCTGGCTCACCCCTGTTACATGGTTTATTTGTTCTCTCCCTCTCTCCATCCCCCCACCCCATTTCTGTTAAATCGGAAGATGCGAGGGCTAACCGTCGGAATGCAGCCCCTCATATATTTTATTATATTTGTGCTCATAGTTCAGCGCATATCATGATGTTTTGTTGTTGTTTCTTTTTGTGTCCGTTGCGTATTCCCTGAATGGGATTACGTCAAATGTCATCACCACTCCGAATATGGCTGTAATGATTTTCAAAATTTCTGACTCATTTCTTGATATTAACCGGGGTTTGAATGCTTGCTTCTTGAGACTAAGAGTCCTGGTTCGAAACCTGGCTGCGTCACGCTTCAGTCTACCCAGCCTTAAATAGGGGTACACTTACTCTGCTCTGAGGGAAGGCAAAGGTAAAGAGGAAGGGGTTTCCCCACCTCATAAAGCTATGACCTAGTATAAGTGAAGTCTCAAACACTTCACTCTCCTGCCTCCTCCCTAACTCATTATTACCATTATATTTCGGTTGTTTCTCGTTCCCTTCTTAGCGCCTACTTTTTGTAACCGGAAGGGGCAGCCATTTTATGTGTCCATGGTGCGCTCTATAATCGAAGGACACGCGACGTCATTGTCGCGTTTGTGGGTAGTACCCATTTTTATTTATTTTTTCTCAAGTATCCTTCTTCTTCTTCCTCGTTCGTCCTGAAAAGGACGTTGGTTGCGTTGTGTCTGTTTACGCCGGAGCTGTGATATCTGCACCTTTCAGTCGACACATCCGACTTCAGCACGGCAGTTTTTGGGACCGGGTTTGCCTTCCCTCTGCGATCCCTACTCGCTCAGCCAGACTGCAGTGATGCAGACTGTTTCCAGGACCACCACGTGGAGGTGGAGTAGGGTCTTAGTCAGCTCTGGTTCGCTGACTGATGCAAACAGTCAAGCTATGGGTCGCTACTCAAGTATCCAACTAAGCTCTCGTTTTGTTTCCTTTCCCCGACGAAGGCCTTGTAGCCGCAACATTGGCTATTTTCTGTGTCTTTTGTCCTAGTAAGACGAATCACCTTTTTTCATATCAATCACCTCTGCTACAGCGGGCGTATCTGCTAAGGGACTACGTTTACCGTAATTTTCTATATTTCTTGACGTTGAAACGCCCGATTGGCAGAGTGGTTAAATCGCTTGCCTCTCTTGGCAAAGTGATCGGGTTCCGGGTTCAAACCTGGTAGCGTCACGCCCCAGTCTACTCCGCTGTGCATGGGAACCTGACTCTGCTCTTGAATTAAAGAAGGCAGCGAGGTAGCGAACAGATCATCCCAGCTCAAAAAGTAGGACCTAGCACGATAGTAGTCCGTGTTCCAGTATTGTTGACTTGACGATACAGTTGACACAGAGTGTCAGTATTCGGTAAATAATCATACACCAGACCACAATGTCTTTTATATTTGGACATGCACCCTAATAAAACCGAAGGACCTTGTGCCTAGGTTGAACGGGACGCGCCTCGCCAAAACGAAACAAAACTCCTATTAGCAAAATAGACACAGATTGTGGGCTTGTATATCCCACTGATTGTGCTGTACATAGCTATGTGAAAATATACAAGCTAGATGCCAAGATGAGGGACATATCCGGAGACATGACATTGTTGTTTCCAAGCATGAAGGGAAGCAGAGAATAAACGTGCAGGGAGGTGCGCGTGCGCATACACACAGGGCCTGTGCGCTCGAATATGTACAAATATATGATGGTCATTGATTTATTGGTTGTCTGTCTAATCTAATCTTATTGTAAAATATTTAGTATTGTCCATGGTCATTGATTTATTGGTTGTCTGTCTAATCTAATCTTATTGTAAAATATTTAGTATTGTCCATGGTCATTGATTTATTGGTTGTCTGTCTAATCTAATCTTATTGTAAAATATTTAGTATTGTCCGTGGTCATTGATTTATTGGTTGTCTGTCTAATCTAATCTTATTGTAAAATATTTAGTATTGTCCGTGGCCATTGATTTATTGGTTGTCTGTCTAATCTAATCTTATTGTAAAATATTTAGTATTGTCCATGGTCATTGATTTATTGGTTGTCTGTCTAATCTAGGGGGTCGGAGTGGCTAAGAGGTATGGCATCGGCTTCGGATCCTAGAGGTATTGGGTTCGATTTCCAGTTGAGGGAAATATAATTTATGGAAATTTTTTTTCCAGAACTAGTGGTCTTATTAATGTCATACTCCCCCCTGGTCTCCTGGGTAGTGAAATCGGATACCTAACCTTCTCGGATGAGGGCGAAAAATTAGGAAGTCACATGTGTAAGTTGCGCACGTTAATAATCCCACGGGAGTTGGAAATCATAAAGAGTAGGCCTGTCAGGCCGCTGCCCTGGCAAAATTTAAAAATTAGAAACCTAACCACCACAAACATATTTATAGAATGTGTGATTCTTATGAATGTTTCTGCTTTTATCATTAAGCTGCATTCAGGTAGATTCTTTTTTTTATCCAGACATAGCTATTGTTTCTGCTACGTTGGCAGTCACATTGCATCATTTCTTTCCCGCTTTGTTCTAAGACTTTATCTAACAGTTTGTGTATGTCTTTTCATTTGTGGTCATACTTCTATGACGTCAACATAGCGAGAAGCTTGTCAAAGGGGTACGGGGAATATATGGTAGTAGTAGCTCCTTTCAGTCATTACAGACTATGGGAATGCGCCCCTGGGGTGATAGCCCTCGACTGCTTTTCCCCCTGGCGTTCCTTTCGGCGAGTTCTTTTTTCTTCTGCTTGTTGTGAGAGCTTCTTTTCACCCGATCTGAGGTGGCGCCATGGGGAGCGTCACCACTTGGTGCGATCGGCAACTTCATCTTGCCAGATTTGCTGGATTTATGACCAGTGCCTTCATGTGAAAAGGCACTTTAATATAAAGGTGAGATGGCATCATTGTTTCTTGAATCTGGAGAAGGTGTTTGACAAGGTCTCCGTGGAGCATACTTTACGACTGCCTGGCTAAGGAAGAACATTCCAGCACCTGTGACCCGTGCTATACGGCGCTTCTACAAGACTTGCAGAAATTATGTGAGGACGGCAAACCATAAGTTGGAAGGTCATATTCTGTCACCTTCTCATTTCATACTCCTCATGGACGATGTCATCAAACGTAAGGAAACGACCAAAACGTATTCAGTGGAATATGAGACAGGTCTGTATTTTAAAACTGGCATTTGCCGACAATGTTGCCCTGATTGCTAAATCTGAGGCGCGTCTTCAATTCAGCCTGCAAGTCTGGAAGAAAGAGTTGGAGAATAGAGGGAGGGTTATCAGCAGCTCCAAAATAACAACCGTGGTGATCTCAAGAGAAGGAAAAAAGGCATCATATTATGCTGGTGGAACAGATCCTGGAACAGTTCAACCTCTTTAAGAGGATGGGCTACAGTGAAATGCTATTTTCTTTATTAATCACAGGATTTCAGTAAAAGTGCACTTAACCTACATTAATCATAGATACACATAATGAAAAGTTTGAAGGTATTGCATCATTTGTGGCCATAGAAATGGCGGACATATTGGATTAAATTGTTCTATTTCAAATTGCTAAGGCTTTAAAAAAAATTATTAAGCTATCAATACCAAATTTAAAAATAATGTTTATCATTACATTTTAAAACTTTTTTCAGACTGGATTTTTGATAACTTATGTAGATCCTGAGATATAGAACTTTATAAAGTTTGTCTCTAAACATAATAACCTTTTGTTTTTCAGAATTTTACTAAATTATTTGCAATAAATCGAAATTTTGATAATATATCAAAAATCGGATCTGACAAAAGTTGTATTATCCAATGGAAAGTATGTGTACCAAATCTCATAAAAACCTAGTAGGGGGCACTGGGGGTGCGTTTAGGTAACCAAGGTTTTTGGGCCCGCCCCCCCTTCCCCAAAAAAAGTTTGGGAACCGCTGAGTTAGATCACAGTGCTGAACTGTGGTGTGTTTAGGGAACATTACTGGACCGGGGTTGGGCGGCATTGTTCTAGCGGTATTCTCCCTATGTGCTAACACCATTAACAAAAGTAGCACTACGCCTACGCACTTTGTGTGTACAGCCACCATTAGAATAAGCTCAGCTTAATGTTGGTGACCGGGAAGTCTCATGGGAGGACCTTAAGAGCCTCTCCGTATCTGCCAGATAGAGAACGGTTGGTATCGGTTGCTGAATATTTTATTCTGTCAGTCATAAAAATTGTGGTCAAAGCGCAAGAGGAACAGTAGAAGACAGTGGCGTAACTACCGCCCGGTGGACATGCAACCTCCCGGGGGCCCCAGCATCAAGTGGGCCCTGGAAAATAGAGGGCCCATATATACAAAGGTAAGGGTGGTCTCATAGCAGATACTGCCACAGGAGAGTGAAGGGTTAAAGATGTCACTGTACTGTGTCCTTCGTTGAGAGGTGAGGTCACCTGTTCCATCCTCGTTGTCTTTGCCTTCCATAACTCAAGAGCAGAGTCATGTACCCATTTTCAGTTGGGTAGGCTGGAGCGTGACACAACAAGTGTTTCTAGCCCGGCACCTTCATCGTGAGAGGCCATCGCTCTAACCACTCTGTCAATCGTGCGCCCACCTTTATATATATATACACACACATCTCTTTAATTGAAATTGTACCTGTGTATTTAAACGTCATAGCATGTTTCTGGAGATAGACGTGAAAGGAATAACGGAGGCTTGGAAAGATTGTGAGCGGATGGCATAGGTCAGATGGACCTGCACACATTTGTTGAAGGCTATGTTTCTTGGGTAGCTGAATGATCATGACGATGATGATAAAAGTTATGGAAGGCAAAGACAACGTAGGATGGAACAAGTAACCTCAAATCTCAACGAAGGACACCAGTTGACAGTGACATCTGTAACCCTTCACTTCTCACTTGTGGCCAGTAACTGCCAATGTGGACCACCCTTTACCTTTGTATAGATGGGCCTTATTGTCCAAGGGGCCCACTTTGATTCTGGGGCCCCCGGTAGGTTGCAAATGACCACCGGGCGGTCAGTTACGCCACTGTCCTTCGTAATGTTTTCCTCTTAGCGCATTTGACCACTATTTTTTATGACTGACAGAATAAAAATATTCAAGCATACCGAATACCAACCGTTTCGTCTATCTGGCAGAATTCGGGAGAGGCCTCTTTAAGGGTCCTCACCATGAGACTTACCCGTCAACCAACAATTAAGCTGGAGCTTATATTCTTAATGGAGGCTGTAACACCACAAAGTGCGTAGGCGTAGTGCTACTTTTTGTTAATGGGTGTTAGCACAGTAGGGAGATATTCCGCTTAGAACAATTGCCGCCCCAACCCCGGTCAAAACTAGTTATGTTCACCTAAACACACCACAGTTTCAGCTACTGTGAACTTACTCCACGTGTTTCCCAATCTTATTTGGGAGGAATGGGAGGGAGGGCCCAAAAAACCTTGGTTAACCTAAACGCACCCCCAGTTGCCCCCAACTAGTTTTTTTATGAGCGATTTTGGTACAAATGACTTTCCTTTGGATAAGTTTACGAACTTTTGGTCTGATCCGATTTTTGAAGTATATTATCAAAATTTCGATTTATTGCAAATAATTTAGTAAAATTCTGAAAAACAAAAGGTTATTATGTTTAGAGACAAACTTTATAAAGTTCTATATCTCAGGGATTTACATAAGTTATCAAAATCCAGTCTGAAAAAAGTTTTTAAAAATGTAATGATAAACATTATTTTTAAATTTGGTATTGATAGCTTAATAATTTTTTTTAAAGCCTTAGCAATTTGAAATAGAACAATTTAATCCAATATGTCCGCCATTTCTATGGCCACAAATGATGCAATACCTTCAAACTTTTCATTATGTGTAATCTATGATTAATGTAGGTTAAAGTGCAATTTTACTGAAATCCTGGGATTAATAAAAAGAAAATAGCAATTTACACTGTAGCCCATCCTCTTAAAGAGGTTGAAATGTTCCAGGATCTGTTCACCAGCATAATATGATGCCTTTTTTCCTTCTCTTTGAGATCACCACGGTTGTTTTATTTTGGAAGCTTTGCTGATAACCCTCCATCTATTCTCCAACTCTTTCTTCCAGACTTGCAGGTGAATTGAAGACGCGCCTCAGATTTAGCAATCCAGGGCAACATTGTCGGCAAATTCCAGTTTTAAAATACAGGACCTGTCTCATATTCCACTGAATACGTTTTGGCGTTCGTTTCCTTGACGTTTGATGACATCGTCCATGAGGATTATGAAATGAGAAGGTGACAGAATATGACCCTTCCAACTTATGGTTTGCCGTCCTCACATATATTTCTGCAAGTCTTGTAGAAGCGCCGTATAGCACGGGGTCCACAGGTGCTGGAATGTTCTTCCTTAGCCAGGCAGTCGTTTAAAGTATGCTCCACTGGAGACCTTGTCATAAACACCTTCTCCAGATTCAAGAAACAATGATGCCATCTCACCTTTATATTAAAGTGCCTTTTCACATGAATGGCACTGGTCATAAATCCAGCAAACTGGCAAGATGAAGTTGCCGATCGCAACACAAGTGGTGACGCTCCCATGGCGCCACCTCAGATCGGGTGAAAAGAAGCTCCCTCACAACAAGCAGAAAGAAAAGAACTCGCCGAAAGGAACGCCAGGGGGGGAAAAGCCAGTCGAGGGCTATCACCCCAGGGCGCATTCCCATAGTCAGTTATGACTGAAAGGAGCTACTACATACCATATATTCCCCGTACCCCTTTGACAAGCTTCTCGCTATGTTGACGTCATAGAAGTAGAATGACCACAAATGAAAAAGACATACACAAACTGTTAGATAAGTCTTAGAACAAAGCGGGAAAGAAATGATGCAATGTGACTGCCAACGTTAGCAGGAAACAATAGCTATGTCTGGATAAAAAAAAGAATCTACCTGAATGCAGCTTAATGATAAAAGCAGAAACATTCATAAGAATCACACAATTCTATAAATATGTTTGTGGTGGGTTAGTTTTCTAATTTTTTAAATTTGCCAGGGCAGCGGCCTGACAGGCCTACTCTTTATGATTTCCAACTCCCGTGGGATTATTAACGTGCGCAACTTACACATGTGACTTCCTAATTTTTCGCCCGCATCCGAGAAGGTTAGGTATCCCGATTTCACTACCCAGGAGAACCAGGGGGGAGTATGACATTAATAAGACCACTAGTTCTGGAAAAAAAATTTCCATAAATTATATTTCCCTCAACTGAGGAAATCGAACCAATAACTCTAGGATCCGAAGCCGATGCCCATACTCTTAGCCACTCCGACCCCCTAGATTAGACAGACAACCAATAAAATCAATGACCATGGACAATACTAAATATTTTACAATAAGATTAGATTAGACAGGGACAACCAATAAATCAAATGGCCACGGACAATACTAAATATTTTTTACAATAAGATTAGATTAGACAGACAACCAATAAATCAATGACCACGGACAATACTAAATATTTTTACAATAAGATTAGATTAGACAGACAACCAATAAATCAATGACCATGGACAATACTAAATATTTTACAATAAGATTAGATTAGACAGACAACCAATAAATCAATGACCATGGACAATAAACTAAATATTTTACAATAAGATTAGATTAGTACAGACAACCAATAAAATCAATGACCATCATATTATTTGTACATATTCGAGCGCACAGGCCCTGTGTGTAATGCGCACGCGCACCTCCCTGCACGTTTATTCTCTGCTTCCGCTTCATGCTTTGGCAAAAACAATATGTCATGTCTCCGGATATGTCCCTCATCTTTGGCATCTAGCTTGTATATTTTCACATAGCTATGTACAGCACAATCAGTGGGATATACAAGCCCACAATCTGTGTCTATATTTTGCTAATAGGAGTTTTGTTTCGTTTTGGCGAGGCGCGTCCCGTTTTCAAAACTAGGCCACAAGGTCCTTCGGTTTTAGTTAGGGTGGCATGTCCCAAATATAAAAGACATTTGTGGTCCTGGTGTATGATTATTTACCGAATACTGACACTCTGTGTCAACTGTATCGTCAAGTCAACAATACTGGAAAACACGGACTACTATCGTGCTAGGTCCTACTTTTTGGAGCTGGGATGATCTCTGTTCGCTACCTCGCGCCTTCTTTAATTCAAGAGCAGAGTCAGGTTCCCATGGCACAGCGGAGTAGACTGAGGTGGGCGTGAACGCTACCAGGTTTGAAACCCGGAACCCGATCACTTTGCCAAGAGAGGGCAGAGGCGATTTTAACCACTCTGCGCAATCTGGCGTTTTTCAACGTCAAGGAAATATAGAAAAATTACGGTAAACGTAGTCCCTTAGCAGATACGCCCGCTGTAGCAGAGGTGATTGATATGAAAAAAGGTGATTCGTCTGACTAGGACAAAAGACACAGAAAATAGCCAATGTTTGCGGCTACAAGGCCTTCGTCGGGGAAAGGAAACAAAACGAGAGCTTAGTTGGATACTTGAGTTAGCGACCATAGCTTGACTGTTTGCATCAGTCAGCGAAAACAGAGCTGACTAAGACCCTACTCCACCTCCACGTGGTGGTCCTGGAAACAGTCTGCATCACTGCAGTCTGGCTGAGCGAGTAGGGATCGCAGAGGGAAGGCAAACCTGGTCCCAAAAAACTGCCGTGCTGAAGTCGGATGTGTCGACCGAAAGGTGCAGATATCACAGCTCCGGCGTAAACAGACACAACGCAACCAACGTCCTTTTCAGGACGAACGAGGAAGAAGAAGAATGATACTTGAGAAAAAATAAATAAAATATGGGTACTACCCACAAACGCGACAATGATCCGTCGCGTGTCCTTCGATTATAGAGGCGAACCATGGACACATAAAATGGCTTCGCGCCTTCCGGTTACTAAAAAGTAGGCGCTAAGAAGGGAACGAGAAAACAACCGAAATATAATGGTAATAATGAGTTAGGGGAGGAGGCAGGAGAGTGAAGTGTTTGAGACTTCACTTATACTAGGTCATAGCTTTATGAGGTTGGGGAAACCCTTCCCCCTCTTTACCTTTGCCTTCCCTCAGAGCAGAGTAAGTGTTACCCCTATTTAACGTGCTGGGGAGACTGAAGCGTGACGCAGCCAGGTTTCGAACCAGGACTCTTAGTCTCAAGAAGCAAGCATTCAAACCCCGGTTAATATCAAGAAATGAGTCAGAAAATTTTGAAAATCATTACAGCCATATTCGGAGTGGTGATGACATTTGACGTAAATCCCATTTCAGGGGGAATACGCAACGGACCACAAAAAAGAAACAACAACAAAACATCGATGATATGCGCTGAACTATGAGCAACAAATATAATAAAATATATGAGGGCTGCATTCCGACGGTTAGCCCTCGCATCTTCGATTTAACAGAAATGGGGTGGGGGGAATGGAGAGAGGGAGAGAACAAATAAACCATGTAACAGGGGTGAGCCAGAAAATTAAAAGCTGAGCATCGAAAGCAATAATAGGTAAGCATTAGTTTGATGGGACACGACCACCATGGGGTGTGTCCGGAGAAAATCCAACAATCATCACCAACGAAAATAAAAAGTAGGAAACAGAAATACTTTTCTCAAGGGCTTCGTGTTGCGGAAGAGCCCGCCCCACTCCAACACCAAAACCTTGGGCCTCAAGGTAATACTAAAACGTATCTTGGGTGTCTATCACCTAGGTACCTCTTGAAACAACCCTGGTCCTGAAGTGTTTTCGTACTGCTATAAAGCCTGATAGAGTTACAACATTCGCTACCGTACAAGTGCATTTGCTATTCCAGGATCGCCCTTAGAAATGTGTGCACCCAGAGAGAGATTTACAACGTTCCCGAGGTCGCAGGCCGAATTATTTCATAGTCCTGTGAGATTTATATGTTCACAAAAACGGCTAAATAAACATTTAAATAGTGATAGCAGCAGCACGTCGAATTCTCAGAAACTAAATTGACCGCGTGTTCCTACACGCAAGTCCCCCAGTCCCCTTTAACATGTGGGGGGCTGTAGCAACTTTTCACCAGATTCTAATGAAGGCCCAAACATTCTCAGATCAGAAGTAGAGAATGCCATTCATACGATACAAAAAAGGAAAATCAGCAGGCATGGATAACATAAAAATTGAAATGATAGAAGCTCTGGAGAGCTTTGGTATAGATACAATCACAGATCTATGCAACGATATATTTACATACAGGATATCTACCACACGACATGAAGACATCAGTTTTCATAACATTGCCCAAAAAAAACCAAATTGCAAACAGAATGTTCAGACTTCAGAACAATCAGCCTGATGAGTCATGCAATTAAGATACTGCTCAAAATCATACAGGAAAGAATAAAAAGTAAGGTAGACAGCGAAATCCAAGAAGAACAGTTTGGTTTTAGACGGAACAGTGGAACAAGAGAGGCAATATTTGCCTAAGAATATTAGCAGAAAAATATACAGAGGTCCAAAAAAGTATGTATATGTGCTTCATTGACTATAAGAAGGCTTTTGACAGAGTCCATGGTGAGAAAATAATTGAATGCCTCAAAGACATAGGTATTGATGGAAAAGATATAAGAATATTCAGTAACCTTTATTAGGAGCAAACTGCCACAGTAAGATCGGGAAGGAATTATTCACCGTACATAGACATAAAAAGAGGTGTCAGACAAGGTTGTGTGCTGTCCCCCTGCCTATTTAATTTATACACCGAAAAAATTTTCAAACAGATACAGGAAATACCAGGACTGAACATCAGTGGAAGGTCAATAAACAACCTTAGATATGCAGATGATACCATGTTGTTAGCTGAAAGCGAACAGGAGTTACAAGAACTAGTGAAGCAAGTGAACAGTATAAGTCATGAATATGGACTCGACATTAATATTGAGAAAACAAAAACTATGATAATTAGCAAACAGACGATAAACCCACATTAAAGATAAGCGTAAATGGGAAAATCCTGGAACAAGTCAAGAGCTACGTATATCTTGGTCATATAATAACAGAAGATGGCAGATGTGTGCTCAACAGAAATCAAGAAGAAAATAGGAATGCCAAAGCGAACATTCAACAACATGAAACATATACTGGACATCCCAAAAAAGTTATCTCACAAATTATAAACTGAGAATCATAAAGTGTTATATATATTCTGCAATTTCTGTATGGTGTATGAAACATTCATTCATTCATAACCCTCCACTCCCAAAGGAGCATAGGCCTTCAACAAACACATGCCAAGTCCTCCTGTCCCGTGCCATCATCTCAAGTTCTTTCCATGTTCTCTTCATCATTTTCACCTCTGTTTCCAACTCTCTTCTCCATGTACTTCTTGGTCTTCCTCTGCCTCTCTTGCCCTGGGGGTTCCAGAACAAGGACTGCCTTGTAATGCTATCAACAGGTTTCCTCAGTGTGTGTGTCCTATCCATCGCCATCGTCTTCTTCTCATCTCTTGTTCCACTGGCACTTGTCTAGTTCTTGTCATCAGTTCCACGTTGGTAACCTTGTCATACCATTTTAATCCCTCTATTCTACGCAAGCACCCATTTATGAAAGTCTGTAGCTTTTTGGTTGTTGTCTTTGTTGTTCTCCATGTCTCAGAGCCATACAATAGGACTGACTTCACATTTGAGTTGAAGATACTTATTTTCGTGTTGGATCCGATTTCTCTTGATCTCCATATATTTCCCAATGCAATGAAAGCTCCTCTTGCCTTTTGTATTCTTATTTTGATATCGCTGTCTGTCCCTCCAACTTTGTCTATATTACTGCCAAGATACGTATATGATTCTACATCTTGTATTGGTGTTTCTTCAAGTTCAACCCTATTATCATTACCTGCATTTATTCTCATTATTTTTTTGTCTTTTCCCTGTGTATTTTCAGACCCAATTGCTGTGACCTCTCATCGAGTGTTTTCAATTTGTCCTGCATCTGATTACGGTTATGGGACAGAAGAGCCAAGTCATCAGCAAAATCCAGATCATCCAACTGCTTAGTCAGAGTCCACTGGATTCCATTTCTGTTGTGTGTTGTCGATGATCTCATAACCCAATCTATTGCCAGCAAGAAAAGAAATGGAGACAAGAGGCATCCCTGTCGCACTCCTGTTCTTATCCCAAATGGTTCTGTAAGCTGTCCTTCATGAAGAACTCTGCATGTCATGTCTTCATATGTTTTCTTTATTAAATTAATGATCTTCAGGGGAACTCCATAATGCCTCATCAATTTCCAAAGTGATTCTCTGTCTACACTGTCAAATGCCTTTTCATAGTCCACAAATCCGATGTATAGTGGTGAATTCCATTCCAGACTTTGTTCAACTATTATTCTCAAAGTGGCTATCTGGTCTGTACATGATCTGTTTTGTCGAAAACCTGCTTGTTCATCTCTCAATTTCTTGTCTATCGACTCTTTTAATCTCTCAAGGATAATCCTGTTTAATACTTTTCCTGGCACTGATAGTAACATTATTCCTCTATAAATTGTGCACTCTTGTAAATTTCCCTTCTTAGGCAACTTAACCAGATATCCTTCCTTCCATTCTGCTGGTATCTCTTCCTTTTCCCAGACTTTACCAAGTAATTTATATAACATCTCTGTAGCCGTGTCGATATCTGCTTTGATGGCCTCTGCTGGAATGCCATCAGGTCCAGACGCTTTTCCATCTCTTAGAAGCTTTATGGCTTTCTTTATTTCTTCCTTCGTTGGTCTTTCACCGTTAATTTGTAGCTCTTCTTCTGCTGGCTGGATGTCCAGCGGGTTTTGTGGAGCTGGTCTATTGAGAAGGTCCCCAAAATATTCTGTCCACCTCTTCATTTGCTCTTGTATATTGCTGAGCAGTTTCCCATTCTTGTCTTTTATGAGACAACTTGTTTGCTTGTATTTCCCTGTTAACTTCTTTGTGCTGCTGCTATACAGTTCTCTCATATTTCCTTTGGCTGCAGCATCTTCTGCCTCTCTTGCCAACTCCTCAATATACTTCCTCTTGTCTCTTTTGATACTTCTTTTTACTTCTTTGTTTGCTTCTGTGTACACTTCTTGAGCCTTGGCTTTGGAACTTCTGGTTTTGCTTGTGTTTAACTCTGCTTTCTTGTTTTTCCTGTCTTTTATCTTATTGATGGTTTCTGTTGTTATCCATGCTTTTTGTTGTCTTTCCCTTTTCCCCAGTATTTCTTCACATGTCTCCTTCCATACCGTTTTGACCTGCTGCCAATAGTCTTCTGTATTCTCTACATCTTCCAGCTGTTGTAGCACTTGGAATTTGTTGGATACTGTGACCGCAAATTTGTCTCTTGTTTCTTGATTTCTTAGCTGTCCTACATTAAACTGTTGTCTATAATTTTGCATTGTTGCATATCTCTTGAGTTTCATTTTTATTTTGGCTATCAGAAGATGGTGATCTGATGCCACATCTGCTCCTCTATATACCTTTACATCCTGCAATGATGATCTAAACTTCTTCTTTATGCATATATGATCGATCTGATTTTCTGTTCTATGGTCTGGTGATATCCATGTTGCCTTGTGTATTCTCTTATGTGGAAACATGCTTCCTCCTATAGCCAGTTGATTTGAAGCACAGAAGTTTGCGAATAGTTCTCCATTTTCATTCATTACTCCTAGCCCATGTTTTCCCATGACTTCTTCAAATCCGGTGTTGACTGTACCTATCTTTGCATTCATGTCACCCATCAAAATTGTGATGTCTCTTCTTTTTACTTTATCCATAATTTCCTGTAGTTTAGTATAAAATGCTTCTTTCACAGACTCTTCTTTGTCATTAGTTGGTGCATAACATTGGATGACATTTACATGAATTTTCTTTTTAGCTGTTTTGAAAGTAGCTGTTATTATTCTGGGTCCAACAGCTTCCCATTCAATGAGTGCTTTCTGTGCTTCTTTAGATAACATAAGAGCTACCCCTTCACTGTGGTGTGAAGTTTCGTCTTCATGTCCTGAGGACAGCACCAATTCACCTGTGATGAGTTTCTTCCTGTCTACCCCCCTTCCACTTTGTTTCACACATTCCCAGAACCTCGATTTTGTATTCCCTCATTTCTGCTGCTACTTGCGCCACTTTCCCTTGTTCGTTTAATGTCCGAACATTCCAGGTGCCAAATCTGGAAGTTCTCCTAGAAGAAAGAAGGTTAGTCAGCAACACAGACTCCTTTCGGCTTTCTCTGTGTTGCATCATACGCCTCCTCGCGAGAGGACCTTCCCCTGTCTTGGATGGCTGTGTTTTATTTCCTTTATTTGACTTGTCCATATTTGTTGAAGTTTTTTGTGGTTTAAATTTTTTTTTTACAGGATGGGGTAACCGGCCCCATGCCCAACCCTCCTTAGTCGCCTTCTACGACATGCCTGGCAGGGGACAGTGTTACTATTCTTTGCTCCCCTTTCGGGCCCCGGTGACACACGGGGTGATGGTGTAGAAAAACATTGGACGATGAATAAGCATTTGGAAGAAAGAATTGAGTCTCTTGAAATGTGGATATATAGAAGAATGGGGCGTATCTCATGGAAAGAGATGAAAACAAATAAGGAGGTCCTAGAAAATCTAGGTATGAAAAAGAGAACTAATGAGGGAGGTCAAAGTTCGGCAGCTAAAATACTTTGGCCACATAAAAAAGGCATAACACGCTGCAGAAGACCATAATAGAAGGGAGACGTGAAGGCAAATATGCAAGGGAAGCCAGCGCTATAAAAGGGAAGAAAAACATTAAGAGCTATGGACAGGAAAGAGTCTATCAGAGTGTGCCACAAGACAAGAGACAGAAGAATCGTTGGAGTTATGACATTACAGCCAACCTTCGTTGTGGAGATGGCAGCTGATGATGAATGAAAAAGCGTAGGGCCCCACACAAGTAACTATAAACATAACGTCTAGCTCGGGCGTTGGCGCAGCTGGCGAGTCCTTTTTTTAAGAATATTAGCTTTTATGCTAGGCAGATAGATAATGCTGGTCCTTTTCAGGACTTAGTATCTATCAACGACTGATCCCATCGGTGTTAGCAGCAACAGCAGTTGACTTTTTTTTTTTTTTTAAGATAAAATGCGCTCTGATATAACCAAATAGGGTTGAAAGGAACGTCGCCCCTCGCCAGAAAAAGGCTGGAAAAAGGTAAAACCGAACCAAAAAAAAAAAAAAAAGTAGGGCCCACAATTGATGGAGCCTCTCTTATTGGTGGTGTAGCGAGGTGTAGTTGGTTTAACGGCACAAAAAGTTATAGAAATAGTTATGTAGGAGTAAGACCGAATAATGTGTTAAATTTCCACTTATAATGACAACAGTACCGACATAAATCCTAACACGATATGCCTAAATGAAATTTTTAATCGTAGAAGTACGCCAAAATTTCAATTGTTAACGGCTTATTCTCAGTTAACCAATTGGCCACAATAGGGAAACCTCCACAGTTTCTTATAGCTTAGGGCTGATCATGATCATGGTTTGCAGTGGTCCTATTACGAAACCATATAATTTTACAATCTGCAGATCCAAGTAGAACAGTCCAACTAAGATGGTTTGGCCATGTCTGCAGAATGGGAGAAGATCGGTTGCCAAGGCAGGTATGGTAGGCTAAAAGCAGGGATCCAGAACTCCAGGGACGACTGTTGCAAGTGCATTTATGGAGGGGAAGTAATCTTTAGAATGTTTTGAAACAAATTAAATTTCGAGTATTGCACGCTTGATTAAGCGGATACTTGTTTGACTTAGGATTAGAATTATTCTTTTTCCTACTTTTTCGGGTGACAGAGTACAGATAAGCGTGTGGAAAGCGCTGTTTAATCTCAAGTGTGAGATTTGTGGCTTTTATTCTGTATTTGTTTTGAGTCATGTGAATAGCCCGCAGTAGTCTGCAGTTTGTGTTATCGTGAAGCGGTGTTCAAGACAACCGAATCTCGTGACGGTTTTTGTTTGGCGGGACTAGAGTGTGATACTGTAGGGAGTTGTGTTTTTCGAAAAAGGGTGGACGTGGTAGGTCGAGTCCCACGTGTTTTTGGATAATGTATGCCTGCGTAGGATTTGAGAAAAATGTTTCGACTTATAATATTTCGCTGCATGTGTGTACAGCCTATGTGATTAAAACTGCAGTGAAAAAGATTTAAAGTTTAGGCCATATTGGTGAACATTATTATGCAAGCTGCCGGGGTGGCCGGATGTGATGATGCAGGCTTTATTGAGAATAAACAAGCTAGTACTTTGTTTAGGCCATACGAAGATATTAATAGCTGCCGTGTGTTGCAGGGCTTTATTGAGTATTGAAGGTACTGTTTAGGCCATATGAAGATTATTATAGCTGCCGTGTGTTGCAGGCTTTATGGAGTAAATGAAGTACCGTTTAGGCCATATGAAGATTAGATATAGCTGCCGTGTGTGTTTGCAGGCTTTATTGAGTAATGCAGTACTGTATTTGGCCATATGAAGATTATTATAGCTGCGTGTGTTGCAGGCAGTTATTGAGTAATGCAGTAGTCGATTAGGCCCATATGAAGATTATTATAGCTGCCGTACTGTGTTGCAGGGCTTTATGGAGTAATTGAAGTACTGTTTAGGCCATATATGAAGATTATTATAGCTGCCGTGTGTTGCCAGGCTTTATGGAGTAATGAAGTACTGTTTAGGCCATATGAAGATTATATAGCTGCCGTGTGTTGCAGGCTTTATGGAGTAGTGAATGGCTGATTAGGCATATGAAAGATTATTATATGGACCCTGCCGTGGTTGCAGGCTGTTTTATGGGGTAATGGAGTACTGACTTTTAGGCCATGGTGAAGAGTTATTATAGCTGCACGTGTAGTTGCAGGCTCCTTATGGAGAGTAATGAAGTATGTGGTAGCCTATGAAGATTATTATAGCCCACGATGTGGACATGCCGTATTTATTATATTCAATTGCAGTGATTATATTATAATGAACGTGACTTTTTGCAAAGTCGAATGTGTGTCATTTAATGTCATCGTGTCCTGTGGTTGTAACGGAAAATACAACAGTATCCGAACTGTTCAACAGACGTTTTGCAATCCCTTTTATGACTCCTGTATGTGAACTCTGTAGTACGTACTGTGGGTGTGTGCGAAACATATCAACACACACCCAGGTCAACATTCCAGGACACAGTGACAGGCAGATTAAGCAGCACACAATATATTGAATTAGCCTGTGTGGCGATGATATAGACCCAAGCCCACCTACACTCGCAACAGTGTGTGTAAACAGACTAATAACATAACGTTTAGAGAATCACATGATATTGGAAACCAGATGTAGGGGAGGGGGTGTATCAACGACCCCCAGAGTCCGCTGGTGAGAAACAAATTAGACGAAGTCTTTTGAAGGACCGAGGCTTCAGAATGGGAACCAGGATGAGGAAGAACAGCCGATCGGATAGTATTTGCACTATCTCTCTTCCAAAATCTCTACAACCTCACGGTAGAAGACGGAACCTCTCAAGTAAGTAAGATAAGTAAGTGCAATTTTGTAAAAATGTCAGTAAATCCTGTTAGCCCTGCGTAGACTATTCAACGTTTACGGGCACTGGCAACATGTCCTTAGTGCAGAGTGTATTTCTCTTTCTGACAATTTTTTGAATAGTCCAGTACTGTTAAACACAGAATCCAGTATCATCCTTACCGTTCTTAGTCCAATAACTGTTCCCCTTTTGTGGACATCGATATATTATTTCTACTCATGTAGTACGCAAAAAAAAAAACAAAGAAAGAAATTCGTGGATTGCTTTTGTTATTTTCGTTGATTCCAGCGAACCAATCTGTCGACCTCCACTGCACTCCCACGGCAATGGCCCATACAGGTGCAGCTGTGTAGTCTCCCTCAGCAAAAAGTGATGTCGAAGTATGAATGCTAAACCCGGTTCCCTAAAAAATGCGCTGAGGGCTGTAAACAAGACGGATGCATCTACCTCATTATGTCCATCTCTGCTAATCTTATGTTTGGTGACAAATTCCAACCGGCATCCTTCTTCAAATCTTGGTTTGATTCATACGAGTGCAGAAAAAACACAGAATTCTCTAGCAGTCGATTTTTCTTTTATCAGTAATTGGTCCGCTCTTTAGTAAAATTTCTCCACTTTGGACCTTCCATAAATTACTTCTTTTCTGATTCATGCCAATAAAACCTTCCTCTAGCTAACTTTCTCACCACTGTTCATCTTTAAGCGAGGAACGGAACGAGTCACCCTATCTCATAAAGCTGGACCTACTATAGGGGAAGTCTCACACACTTTACTCCCCTACGGCAGTTTTTGCTATGGGACTGTCCTTTACCTTTTGTTTAACACTAAAGGCCTGCTGTTGTTTAACCTCCTACTGACAAAGACACACACAGGTGGTACAGGATGGTTTTAATTGTCTGGAATGCTGTTTTATTTAGACTGTCCTAAAGTTTACAGTAAGGCGCACTTTCTATCTGATGTTCCTAGTGTGCCCAGGTACTTACATCTATGGGCCCTCTTCAAAAGTGTCCTTTTCTCTTTCATGCTGCATTTTGGAGAATTTCGTTTCTTAGGTTGATCATAACTCATCTCTTCCTACTATTGGGTAGGAAGGTTGATCATAACTTCTGTCTTCTTACTACTGAGTAAAGAGATCGATCATAACTTTTGTCTTCTTACTACTGAGTAAAGAGATCGATCATAACTTCTGTCTTCTTACTACTGAGTAAAGAGATCGATCATAACTTCTGTCTTCCAACTACTGAGTAAAGAGATCGATCATAACTTCTGTCTTCCCACTACTGAGTAAAGAGATTGATCATAACTTATGTGTTCCCACTATTGAGTAAAGAGATTGATCATAACTTCTGTCTTCTTACTACTGAGTAAAGAGATCGATCATAACTTATGTGTTCACACTACTAGGTAAAGAGATCGATCATAACTTATGTGTTCACATTTTTTTTTTGTCTACTAGGTAAAGAGATCGATCATAACTTCTGTCTTCTTACTACTGAGTAAAGAGATCGATCATAGCTTCTGTCTTCTTACTACTGAGTAAAGAGATCGATCATAACTTCTGTCTTTTCACTACTGGGTAAAGAGATAGATCATAACTTCTGTCTTCTTACTACTGAGTAAAGAGATCAATCATAACTTCTGTCTTCTTACTACTGAGTAAAGAGATCGATCATAACTTCTGTGTTCACACTACTAGGTAAAGAGATCGATCATAACTTCTGTCTTCTTACTACTGAGTAAAGAGATCGATCATAACTTCTGTCTTACCACTACTGAGTAAAGAGATCGATCATAACTTCTGTCTTACCACTACTGAGAAAAGAGATCGATCATAACTTCTGTCGTCCTACTACTGGGTAAACAGGTTGATCATAACTTCTGTTGTCCTACTACTGAGTAAAGAGATCGATCATAACTTCTGTCTTCTTACTACTGAGTAAAGAGATCGATCATAACTTCTGTCTTCCAACTACTGAGTAAAGAGATCAATCATAGCTTCTGTCTTCTTACTACTGAGTAAAGAGATCGATCATAACTTCTGTGTTCACACTACTAGGTAAAGAGATCGATCATAACTTCTGTCTTCTTACTACTGAGTAAAGAGATCGATCATAACTTCTGTCTTCTTACTACTGAGTAAAGAGATCGATCATAACTTCTGTCTTCTTACTACTGAGTAAAGAGATCGATCATAACTTCAGTGTTCACACTACTAGGTAAAGAGATCAATATAATCAATCATAACTTCTGTCTTCTTACTACTGAGTAAAGAGATCGATCATAACTTCTGTCTTACCACTACTGAGAAAATAGATCAATCATAACTTCTGTCATCCTACTACTGGGTAAACAGGTTGATCATAACTTCTGTCGTCCCACAACTGAGTAAAGAGATCGATCATAACTTCTGTCTTTTTACTATGTAGGTTAGAGAACTGATACATTAACTTCTGTCTTCTCAACTACTGCAGAAAAGAAGATTGATCTATACTTCTGTCTTCCATATAGGTAACGAGATCGATCACTAATTCTGTCATCATCTTACTAGGGAAAACAGGTTGATAAAATTTCTGTCGTCCATACTTCTGCGGTACAACAGGTTGATCATAACTTTGTGTCCAATAATGCAGTAAGAGATCAATCATAACTTCAGTCCTTCTTACTACTGAGTAAGATGATCGATCATTAATTCTGTCTTACACTATGGAGTAAAGAAGATCGATCATAACTTCTGTTCTTCCCACTGTGAAAAAGAGAGCGATCATAACTTCTGTCTTCTTAATATGAGTAATAGAGGATCGATCATAAACTTCTGTCTTCTTTCTACTGTAAAGGATCGATCATTAACTTCTATGTTCACACTACTAGGTAAAGAGATCGATCATAGATCTTCTTTCTTCTTACTATGAGTTAAAGAGATTGATCATAACTTTGTCTTCAACTACTGAGAAAAAGAGATCAATCATAAACTTCTGTAGTACCTACTACTGGGTAAACAGGTTGATCATAACTTCTGTCGTCCCACTATGAGTTAAAGAAGTATCGATCATAATTTTGTTTTCTTACTACTGAGTAAAAGAAGAATGAGATAACTTGTCTTAACTACACGTAAAGAGATCGATTATAACGTCTGTCTTCTACTCTCTGGGTAATGAGAACGGATCATAACTTCTGTAGTGTCTCTTACTACTGATAAACAGTTGATCATAATTCTAGTCGTACCTAATACTGGGTTAACAGTTGATCCTACTTCTGTCGTTCTACTACTGGGTAAACAGGTTGATCCTAACTTCTGTCATCTATACTGGGTAAACAGGTTGTCCTAATTCTGTCTCCTACTAGTGGGTAAAAGATCGACACCATTAACTTCTGTCTTACTTGCTGGGGTATCAAAGATTTAACTAACTTCTGTTTCATTAATATGGGTAAAAAGGTTTGCCATAACTTCTGTTCTACTATGGTTGAGATCGATCTAACTTTTGTCTTTCTACTGGGCTAAAATCTTACTTTTCACTCCCTTACACAATGCTGCCAACCATCATTTTCAAACATTAAATTATGTTCTTGGCATCGCACAACCTGGGACTATTACAAACAAAATGCTTACGGACCAAACACACACTCAAGAAAGAAACAAGCTAAAGAGGAAGGCTTTACATAGTAGTCTGGTAAAAACAGAGGCACACTTAGAAAAAGGCAAAAGAAAGACATTTTTTATGATAGCGCTAGGAGATGCTTAAGACTGAAATTCCAAGTGAACCTGTAAAGGCCATCAGAACCAAAAATAAAAGCTTATGGTAATGATTGGTTTGGTTTGATTTTAGGACTCTCTTCTTGCTACAGGACAACTCTATCAGTGCTCGATACTTCCCTTTAGATCACAAAAGAGTGATCTCAGCACAGCGCGTTATGAACTCTGTTAGCAACGGCGAGGAATGCCAATGTGTTATATAGGAATCAAATTCTATAAATATGTTTGTTGGGAGTAGGTTTTTAATTTTTTTAAAATTTTGCAGGGACAAGCGTTTGATAGGCCTATTTTACGCTTCCAACTGCCTGTGGGATTTTTACGACGACAACTGCACATGGGCCCTCCTATTTTTCTCGCTCTTATCCGAGAAAGGCTAGGATCCGAATTATCATCCTTCCCAGGAGGCCAGGGGGGGAGTATGATAATCGGTAGGACCCCCCGGTTCTTGAAAAAGATATCCATTACATTATATTCATCAACTGGGAATCGAAATCGGAACCTCTTATAACGCGAGGTGGAGTAACTTCTTAGCCACTCCGTACCTTTTCGGTAATGAACTTGTTCGTAAAGGGTCAACCACCTTGATTGCAAAAGAATGTATAGTCAACAATGGAAACCAATTTTAAACCATAAAAAACTGTAACAATGAAACAATTTGGGGAGAGGGGGGGAAGAAGAGATACAAATACAGCTTAATGAAGCCCACATATTTATCTTCACAAAACTTCTCCTCTCGCCATATTTTTTCAATCTTTCATGGTTTTTGAGTTTGAGTATTTTATTATTATCATTTTTTGGCAATGTTTCATGGCATAATGAGCTATGTGAAGATTTTCGCCCAGAAACAATCCTTACTCCCTTTCCTCTCTCACTCTCTTAATTTAAACCTCAATTTTACCAGTTCTGTTAACAGGGCCTGAAAAGCTTAATAAAAAGCAACCTACAATTCAGGTGAAGGACAAGATATGGGAAAATATGTGAAGTAAATATTCTGGACTACCAGCCCTATGCACTTGACTGTGTAGTTCCCCCAGGGGAGTCCCCTGTGGGAACAGCTCAAGAATATTTCTCTTACTTTCCTTCAGGCATGGTTGTACAAGAGACTAATATGAGAGTTGGCAAATTAATCATGTTCACTTTGTGACAGATACCAACTGGGGACTGCAAGAAGAGCATGTGATTGCTTGGTGCAGGCTTCCTGCATTGGGGACAGGCTGCCCACCCAGTGGTTGGTTAATTGCTCCGTATGTAGCGAAATGTCAAAGAATAATGTGGCCGTAATCTCCCAGAATACAGCCAGTCGGCGGAAAAAGAAGTTGTAACTTAATGTATAATAACGTTGTAAGGCATAAACATAGCCATAAAGCCTCTATGAGATGAGAAATACGGGCCAGATGGCAATTCCTTGCGCCTAGTCACTCAAAAAGCAGAAATAGTATCTTTACGAATACATTATGCACATTGCTTGGTAAAGTTGAAATCGAAGGATGAAACACCGACACATGGGATGGTTTTGCATATTTGCAAAGAGGGAAATTCAGTAATGTAAAATTGGGAATGAGCACTAATGAGTTCTGCCCAATACGTTCATTCATTAAGCTGACAAGGAAAAACAACTGCTGATTAAAATTCAGAGTTATGATTGACCCCGACAAGTTCTTACATAATCACATGGATAAGCGTTGGAGTGAGACGGGGATTGCTCTTGTCAATATTCCTCATTCTTAATCTGCCTATAGCTTGGATTATTGAAAAGAAAATCACACAATACTGAAATTTATTTCAGTGGGACTCAGAAAATAGCTAAGCCTTCAAGTGACTTGTAGTGAACTGACAGAGATACAACGGTAAATTCCTCCAAGGATAACATTTAAGGATAAAAACATAATGCGTAGGCTGCTGATGTACATGATCGCCTAGACCGCGGGTCATCACCCTCCATAATAATGGACTTGCTAGACAGGAGGGGAACGGCGGATCAAAAAGAAAAAAAATATGACTGGAAAGGCTAAAGAGACGCAATTGGGGGGGATGGAGGAGAGTAAAAGTTCAAGTCCCCCAAATTGACACGAGGTGCGGGAGTGGGCGTTTTGCGATTCCAAGCGCTTGATTTGAATTTGGGCGGAAGAACGCCTATGTCTGAAAAAAATTACCAAAATTAAAATGTAAATTTTTCTTACTATTAATGTTCGGAATCTAAAAATTAGCTGGCCAGATTGCCTATTCTGAGCAGTGAACGAATATGGTCTTAATTTTACAGACGGATAGATTAAGTTGATATAATGACAATAGAAGTGTAGTTACATCATCGACAGACTGACTTGAATCTAAATGTGTGGTTATTGTGCACACAAAAACCGACTTGGCCCAGATGTTCAAATTTACTTGGCATAGAAGTGAAGGGGACCTTCGGTGGAAGCTGTGTTAAATATAACTTTTTACAAACAATTTTGAAGGGGAGAGAACGGTTGGGTCAAAATCGAGACACAATTTTTTAGAAAACACATGTGTGACGGAACGACTAACAGTAACCATCCATAGTGATGAAGTTGGACTGAAATGACTTTTAGTGAGGAAATTTGAAAATTAAAAATAACCTGGCAGTGATTGGCACAGAACAATATATTATTAGCGTTTAGAGCGCATTTTGGGGGTCATTCGTATATTTGTTCAGAGTTAGACTCAAGATTTAAAGTGTGGTGTTTTTTATGAAAGACAGTGAGTTTTACAATATAGGGACGCTATCCTTAGCCGCAGCTCTGCTGAGTTTTGCTAGCACCTTCTGTGTTAAATTATTCATAATGGTAAGATTGAAATTAGTTCATTTATCTATTTTGATATTGTTTCATGTCTCGAGTGATTTGAGGACTACTGCATTCATAATCTCAGCTTAAAACTAAGTAGGGATTTTGCTCTACCCCCCGCCCAAGTCAGGGTTAGGGGACTAACAATGTACTATACACAGCAAAGGATTATGCAAGGAAGATCAAGAGTGAGAATAGGGAAACATATACTAGCCTTTTTAGGTTAGAAAACTAATAATATTTTTTCAGGAATTATTGTCTGGGTGATTCTATTCGGATGTAAAACCACATGGGATAACTGTGTGTTTTGTCAGAGAGATCTTATGTTGTATAATGTGGTAGTTTTTAGAGATTTTGTCCAGCCGTGGTTTAGAGACGAATTTGAACTCTGTCTACAATGTAGTAGTAATTCAAATACTACAATACTATAAAACATTTATTTTGAAGTTTATCAATCCCCCGCTAAATATATTTAAATATCTATCCCAACAAATTTCTTTCTCTTATTTACTTCAAACTATCTACCCAACTCATCTTTCTAATTAATTGTAACAAACCCACCAAACATATTATAACCACACCAATCAAATTAATTACAAG